>LPNX010334066.1:157050-272153 GCA_001517045.1 Pseudotsuga menziesii | reverse complement strand
TATATATATATATATATATATATATATATATAGGTTATTTGATGTTGTAGTTAGTTTCTAACTACCTTTGTATGAATGTTAATCGTTTATGTTATGGTAATCTTTAGGACATATATGGTAAAAACCTTAGTTATGAAACATTGTGAATGTAATCTAGTAATACATCAACTGAAAGAATGTTATTAATTACATAAAATCAATTACATAAGTTTTTCTATTAGAACAAATGAATGATCACTACCAACTCCTTGGGCTATCTAGGTAGAGTAAACTTGTTGTAGGCCTAGGAATGCTTATACTTAAATAATCAATACATCAAATAGAGTTCAAGAAATATTTCTACCTTAATCGTTTAGTCTTCCAAACTTTAATATCCTACCTTGTAACCTGGAAGAAAATTTACCTTTAAGACCTGTACAAGCATCGATTCTACATTAGCTTTGTAAAAGCTAAGTAAGCCTCAAGCTAACCGCAAGCCCCTTCAGTAAGACAAGAAAACAAATATATGATGCATATACATGCTGGAATTTAAATATCTGATCTGAATTCAAATAACTCTAATTCATTAACTTTCTAGAGTAAAAACGAATA
The DNA here is from genome assembly GCA_001517045.1 of Pseudotsuga menziesii. NCBI lineage: Eukaryota > Viridiplantae > Streptophyta > Pinopsida > Pinales > Pinaceae > Pseudotsuga > Pseudotsuga menziesii. The sequence continues at coordinate 271,562 of LPNX010334066.1, read as the reverse complement.
CATATTTAACCCTATTAGTAGTATGTGTATTTTAAATTAGTAAGTAATTGTGTAGCTCTTCAGTTACAGTTAGCCAAGAGTATTAACTCATAAGTTTCTCTTAATGTATTGTCTTGTAATCTATCTGTTAAATAACTAGAGGTAGTTATTGAACTAGCATAATTTAGGCTATGATTTAGACAATTAATGTCACAAAGAAAATTTTAAATTCTTGTGAATTTTTGGATGTTACAGAATTGCTATGCAACTAAAAAATGGTGTTTGATAACACATTTTAGCAGAGTCACAGTGCATAGTGTAAAAGTGGTTTGTTGGATCAGCCATGAGAACCTACGACATGAATGATGTATAGGATCCCTATGATCATGAGGAAGATGCTATGGGGGGAAATGTCCGAGGTGGAAATGTTGAGACAAAGTCTAATGGGAGGAGGTTTCAAGATACTCCCCTAGATTTTTCAGCCACCATGAGAAGGCTAAGGGTGGAGATGAAAAGTTATAGGGAAGATAATGAAAGATTGGCTAAGGCTCAGGAGGAGCAGAATCAGCTAAACGCAACCATGTTGCAAAGTTTGATGGACATTCAAAGGCCGATGTTGGGCTTAGGGAAGACCCGGGTTCTATACTTTTGTCTTCGCACCAACAAAAGACCCACAGTGTTGGCCCTTTCAGCAACAACCTGCGAACAGGTCCCAGTGTCACCCGAAACAGCTATGGGATGCCGCAGAGTCAGGTTTTTGCAAGCAGAAGAGGGATATTACTGTACCTTTAGCTTCTAACAAATGATAATCATTAAATACAGAGCTTTGATATTCACTTATGTAGCTTTGTGGTTAAATAAACAAACAGTTCCTTGCTTAACCCTTTACTGGGAATTCACAGCAAAGTTAATAATTAGCAGTGATCTTACTTATCAGTTATATAATTATTCATGCAGAAAAGAACAAACAACAACACCACAAAACCACAACGCACGATATAACGTGGTTCACCCCCAGTTTAGGGGTTACGTCCACAGAACTGTGTTTTATTCAACTCTTTACAAAAACCACAGTTTTGATCTGTGCACTCAACTACAGATCCCTTCAATTCCTCAAAGTTGCGCCCTAAGCTGCAGATCTTTGTGCACATAGCTGCAGATATTCTTAATCACCCAAAACCCTCTGCGCACACAGCTGTAGAGGTCGTCCATGCACACAGCTAGGACTTAACCTTTCTTACAAAACAAGCCTTAGCTTCACATCAATTCATCTTACCTCAAAAGCCCTCAACTGACTTCTTTACAAGAGTGCTTATTTATAGTGCACTTATTACAAAACCATGGGCTTAAACCATGGGCACCCCGAACCCTAAACCCTTGACTTAAACCATAGTTTTATTACAAAAAGAAGGCTTTTACTCAATCCTAACACCCCTAAGACTATTTTGAGTCGCAACTCCACTTACAAACTTCCACAAAAACCGCGGAGTTACCAAAATTAGGGACCGTTAAGGTGCACACCCCAACATGCCCCTAAGACTCACCAGTGTCCCATCCCAGGACACTCAGCTGCTTTTCTGGTGGTAGAATCTTGTTGGCGAAGATAGAAAATGGCTTGCTATGGCTACATCGTCATCCCTTCTGCTACTGCTACCACGGCCGCGGCTTGCTTGATCCTTCATCCTTTCATCCTTAGTAGAAAACGACCATATCTCATGCTACTGTCTACCTCCGTCATATTTATGGTGGTCATGGGGGTCATTGGGCCTTCTATCAGCGAATCCATCCTTCGAACTACCTCCCGTTCATGTCCTATCGAACATTTGACCATCCACAACTTTGGGTCCTTAACAGGTGGTGCCCCTTTGATTGCATGCCACTGTAATTTTGCATAAGACAAACAACATTCCTCCATTCTGTGGAATCCTCCTGAGTATTTCCTGAGGGGTTGTGCCTTTCTTCGTTCCACTTAGAGCGAACTTCTGCCTTAAATTTCTTTCTGGTTGATCGTATCTGCATTGGCTGCTTTGGCGCTGGAGATGCCTGCTCACAAGGAGGATTGCTCATAAGGTTCTGTAGAACTCTCTCCCTAAACTCTCGTAACAATTCCTGGACTTTGCGATCATTTGACATGGTGCTAACTGTAAACTCAAAGAAGTGCACAATGTAGGAGTCGGAGGCCGGTGTAGCTTTCTATAGAATCCTGTAACAAAATCTGTCATTATGGTGCACTAGTGATGCCAAATATTATGGAATGGCGGTAAATTCGGTCCACACGGCACTAGATTTTCGCAAAATCTCATCATGATAGGTAGTTCACGTGCTGACGCCGCCAAGTCAAGTTTGTCCCATCAGTCACATTTTAGGCTGCGACACATCTTTCTTCTTCGACATAACCACTAACTTCAGCTTCACCTCAATGAGTAGCTTCGACATAATATTCTCCTTCGACCCATCTTGACCCACACAGCAACCAAACTTCAACCTTCAAACTTTGACAGTCTTCAACACTTCGTAGCTTTGAGAATAGCTTCATTATAGTCTAGTACCCAATTCCAACTGTTCTTGGTACTTAGACTACCTTTCTTGCTGCTACTTCTGATTAAGGGGTCCCGGCTTGTCCCTGTACTTATTTAACCTACTTCCATTCACCATGGTAGGTAAAATTTCTCCATTCAATTTAGCTAACTGGACTGCACCACCATCAGTAACTCTCTGCACTATGTATGGTCCTTTCCAATGTGTCTTGAACTTCCCTGGGAATTTCATGAATTTACTGTCATATAAAAGCACAAGATCACCATTTTGGAACTGCTTCCTCTTAATGTGTCTATCATGCCATGCTTTTTCTCTAGCTTTCTGCACTTGCTGCTGGAATCCTGCAATAAATATGTCTTCTTCAAGTTCTAGTATCTTTTCCAGCCTTTCTTTCATCACATCTGGGTCATCCATCTCTGTGAAAGCAGATATTCTGAGGCTAGGAACAATGTACTCCATGGGCATGACTGTTTCTTGTCCATAAACCAACCTAAAAGGTGTATGGCCTGTCAACTTTTTGCAGGTGGTTCTATAAGCCCATAGTACTGCTGGAATTCTAAGATCCCAGTCATTTATGTTAGCATTGCAAACCTTCGTCAAAGCATGTTCAAGGATCTTGTTAAAGGATTTGGCAGTTCCATTTGCTTGAGGATGATAGGCAGTACTCTTCTGATGATATACTTGAAATTATTCAATCAATACTTCAATAGTCTTATTTAAGAATTGTGATCCTTGATCACTCATAAGAATTATAGGGCACCCAAATCTTGACGAGATGTTATCGAAGATGAACTTTGCGGCTGTAGCAGCACTACAGGTATTGACTGGTTGAGCTTTGGCCCAACGAGTAAGGTAGTCAGTTGCTGTAATAATGTATCTTGCTCCGGATTTCTTCATAGGGGGATTGATAGGTCCAACAAAATCAATATCCCATTTGTCAAAGGGTTGTAAAGTTACCTGCGGAACTAGAGGAATCTCATCCTTCCTAGATGGTTTTCCTGTCCTCTGACAGATGTCGCAGCTGTGGCAATACTCTCTTGCATCCTTATGAATTGTGGGCCACCACAATTCGGCTGTCAGGATCTTCTCTGCTGTAGCTTTTTCTGCGTAATGACCTCCTGCTGCTCCAGAATGTGCCTCAGCCAAAATTAATGGATTTTCATGCTCCAGGACACATCTGCACAGTACCTCATCTGGTCCCATCTTATATAGTTGTCCTGCTATTAAGGTAAATTCAGCTGCTCTAACCACCAGCTGCTTCTTCTGCTGCATTGTCATTTCGGCGGGTGCAAAACCTGTAGACAAGTACTGAACAATATCATGGAAATAATCATCAACCATCTGGATGGCAAACAACTGGGCATCAGGAAGACCTTCATCCAAACTAATGGGCTCTTCTCCTGACTCGAGCCTCGACAAGTGGTCAGGACCTAGATTCAGTCTTCCAGGTTTGACTATGATCTCAAAATCATATTCCTGAAATAGAATCAACCATCTTCATATCCTTCCACCTAGCACAGGCTTGTTAACCAAATACTTCAAAGAAAAATGGTCAGTGAACATCTTAAAATGAGATCCTAACAGATAATGTCGAAACTTCTACAATGCATAAACCATAGCTAGACATTCTCGTTCTGTCGTAGTATAATTTTTTTCTGCTGTGGACAATTTTCTACTTGCAAAAGAAATAGGGTGATCAATATTACCTTCACCTGACTGAGCCAATACTATACCCAAGGCAATGGAGGATGCATCGACATGCACATGAAACTCCTTATTCCAGTCAGGGAATACTAAGATAGGGGCAGTTACCATCTTTTCCTTCAAAATATCCAAGCTCGCTTGACACTCAGGTGTCCATTCAAACTTAATATCTTTCTTCAACTGCTTTTCCATAGGGGCTGTAATCTGAGCATATCCTTTAATGAATCTCCTGTAATATCCAGTATGACCAAACGTAGTGCGAAGTTGTTTAACAGACTTCGGAGGTGGCAGGTTCACAATAAAGTCTATCTTCGCAGGATCCATCATCAATCCTTGCTTACATACAATGTGACCTAGCAGAATTCCAAAAGGGGCACAAAAGATACACTTTTTCAAGTTCAGGGAAATCTGATGCTGTCTACATTTGTCCAGCATAAGTCTTGAAATAGCTATATGGTCTTTTAATAACCTGAAGATAGTCCAATCATCAAAATAAAATTATAAGAATTTATGTCTAAATTCCTTAAAGGCAGAGATGACTACTCTAGAAAAAATAGCAGGTACATTCTTCAATCCAAAGGGCATAACTGTATACTGGAAGGATCCCATCTCTGTAGCGAAGGTTGTCTTATGTCAATCTTCTGGAGCATATCTAATCTGATGGTAACCTGAAAATCCATCAGTAAAAGAGTACACTTCTTGACCTCCAACATTGTCTAAAACTTCATCTGTAAAAGGAGTGGGGAAAGGGTCATGTAAACAGGCATCATTCAGCTTTCTCAGATAGAAACAGATTCTGATTTCTCCCTTAGTATTTTTTTCTTGAACCACCATAGGACTGACCCATTTGGATTCTTCAACAGGCTCAATGATTCCTGCAGCAAGCATCTTATCTAGATCCATTCTGACTTTTTCCTTATACTTAGGGTTCAGCCTATAAGGGCGTTGTTTCACAGGCTTCACATCGGGTTTCAAAGGGATCTTTATCACTCCTATATCACCAAGGATACCTTTCATCTCTGAGAACTTTGTCGGAAATAGGTCCTGATATTCATGGAGAAGTTGGGTCACCTTGCTCACCATTTCGTCATCCCAATAATCTCCAATGGTAGCATACTTAGGGTTTTCTTTTGACCCAATGTTTACAGTCTGCATCTTCAGGGGCTGAGTCACTTCAGGTGCTTCAACTGCTGGTCCATGTACTTCACAGTGTCCTTCTGACTCAGGAATGTTAATGTTGCGCGGATCGTCATCCTTGTCAATTGCGAGGTTATAACATTCTACTGCATTGGCTTCTTGTTCCTTCCAATCAGGTTGGTATGATGCTATTTCTTGATCATCAAATACTTTAGTATGGATCAAACTAACAGCTGCGTCCAAAGCAGGAGAAACCTCATTAATAAAAAATGTCAGCACAAAACTATCAACAAGACTATCCCAACTTACAGTATCGTGGCGAAGCTCGACCTCCACATACCAGTTCTTTGTTGTAGGTTCCAGGGTGTGCACAAACCTATGTATCCATTCTTCACGAGGTACATGATTCCATGCTTCGTAGCATTGCTCTAAATGTCCCTGAGGACTGGTCGTACCATTAAACCTGCTTTGCACCTCCTGAGGTTGGTCCCCGAATCTTAGGCAAAGGGAATTCAGGCATGCTTCCCAACTATGAATGTACTTTTTGTGACCATTCCACCATCTGGCTGCTGTGGCTCTGAATGCTGAATCCAGAGTCTCCATTTTTTGTGAGTCTGGTACCTGCTCTGAGAATTGCGCAATAAACTCTTCTGGGTCTGTCGAACCATCAAAAACAGGTACGGTTCTTGTCTATGAACTAAGCCATATGAGAGACTTGGTAATTCTTGCACATCTATGTCCATGTAGTTCATATATTCTATTCTGCAATTCTCTAGGCCATCATTTGAATCCATCATCCAGGAGCTGTCACACTGCCAATCCATGATACCTTCGGCAGTAGGATCAACATAATCTTCTTCCTTCGCTGTGATATTGTAGATATGGTCCAAAACATCCTGGTCTTCATCTCTTACTGGCTCGGTGTACCTCTCTCCTTGAGAAGGATCCAATGGGACTATGACTCTCAGTCCTTTCCCTTCGAAAGTCATCTGCCTCGTCTTCAGGTTGATTACTGCATCATTATCTATTTCCCATTCAATGCCTAGCAGTGTTGGATAGGGGTTGATGTCATCAATTATTTCAATTACCTCAAAGTATACTAATAAGCTAGGGAGTATTCCTAGGGGCACAATCTTCTGTTGATTGGCTAATATCAACTGTATAGGGGACCATTCCAGAGTAGGTTTTCCCATTTTTTCCCATGTCTGCTTAGTTAAGACATTTACTTCTGATCCTAGATCGAGGATGACATCCGTCATGTCATATTCTCCTATCTGAGCATTCAATCTCATCTCCCTACCAGTTCTTCTGACTCTATGAACAGTTTTATCCTTACTAGAACTTCGCTGAGGTTCGCAAGAAGCAATAACTTTCTGCAACTCATTTTAAGCATTCTGATTTCTCAAGAGCTTCATACAACTATGTAAAAAGGAGGATAGTGTACTTACTTTATTCGTCGAAGCTTCTTGCGGCTACGACTGCTGCTGAGGTTATCGCGCAGGTACTACTGATTTGTTGGGGTCAGCAAAGTCTCTCTTGGATTCCATAAATGTCTCTTTTTCTCTTTCGACATCAAATGCTGGGATTTTTTCTAGGGCCTTACGGACCCAAGCCTTGACAGGCTATTTCTCCTTGTTTTGTACTTTCATCGTAGCTCCACTCCTGGTAACAACATTAATGGCCGGTACAGGTCGTTGCTCCATAGCGATAAGCTAAATATTCTGAGTAGGGCCACTATTTATTTCTTGAATCTTCGCGATCAGCTGCGAGCATTGCTCAATCACATGGTCGACAGCTCTGCAATATCGACATGTCGTAGCTGGGTTCTGATAGTCTCTAGCTAGATGTCCTACCTAGTTACAGTTATAGCACACAACCTGGCCTCGTCCTTTGCTAGCCATACCACCATGACCATGACCTCCAAAAGTTCCTCGACCTGATGTACTACCATGGTAACCATATCCCTCATTGCCTTAGCCATCATTTTGTACCCAATAAGCATCAGAAGTGCATTCTCTCATGTGCTCAAAGCTGCGACACTCATCTTTGTTGTGTCCCACTGACTTACAGAACTTACAATAAGGGTTCTTAGGGATGTGCACATACCTATGCAGAAGATAGTAGTGTTCTGGTCGATGCTGGCCAGTTGTCCTACAGATATCACAATATAGAACACTAGGGTTGAATGGGTTTGGTGCACCAGAATTCAGGAAATTTCTTACCGCAAGACACTGTTCCTTATCGTGACCCTCTGTCCGACATCATGTACACCAAACCTCCTCGTGACTAGCTTTCCCTTTTTTCATATCGCGAAGCTACTGCCAACTGCGCTTGTATTTGAGCGATACCAGAATTATCTTCGACAGGGGCTGTTTCAAGCTTCATAGCGATTTCCAAAGCCTCCTGTTGATCTGCAACCTTCTGTTGCATGAGTGGAGTCCTGATGTGTGGTAACAAAGCTGTAATGAACCATTCCTTATGCTGTTCTGGTCCAATAGTGAAACTAACTTGATCTAGTAGAACTTTGAACCTCTGATCAAAGTCCCACACTGATTCTCCTTGCCTCTGCTGAATTTCCTTTAGCTCAATGATACACTACGACTCGAATTTAGGATTCTTAAATTTCTTTATCATTGCTGCTTTTATATCAGCCAAGACATGGTTTTGAGTACTGGAATACTTCATGAACCAGGTCAAAGCATGGTCTCTAAAAGAAGTAACCAGTTGCGCTCTTCTTGTATCTTGATCCGTAATGTTCTTAGCAGTCCACACTGCTTCGCATAAGAACCAAAACTGTTCTGGATCCTTTGATCTAGTTCCTTTGAAAACAGGGAGCTTAATGTCATCATTCATATGGGCCATCATGGATCTAGGGGGGAGGGAGGGGGACTGGTAGTAGGCGGGGGGGAACTTACTGGGGTAGACTGACCTGCGATAGGAATACTCGGGTTAGGGTTACTTTCAGACTGCGACGGGTTCTCAGGGATAATAGGTCTTCGCTGCAGGGTTACCGGAGGGTTTCCAACATAAGGGGTTTCTTCGGGCTTTGAGGCTGCTGGACTTACGGGGTTAGACTCGGTATTCTGACCTAGGGTATAGGACTCAAAATTTCTCTTGTACCTTTTGCCACTTCGCAGCAAACCACTTTGCTCGTCGAAGGTGCTTTCACTTGCAAACATATATTAGTAATACTAAATCTAACAGTCTGATTCAATGAGCAATATACCTTTTTCAGCCAATAGAATTTTAATTCTCAAACTAAATTAATTCAAGTACTTACCCCTTGGCCCTTTGAAAAACTGTTGTTCGGCTTCGCTAAAGGACGTACTTGTGTCGATGGAAAACTCCGTCACAAATGCTTCAAGGGTTCGCGTTGTCCAGAAATCAACAACGTGGGATATCTCATTGTTCACCCTTTTCAATATATTAATTCTTGTGGGGGTCCAATCCGGAAACTGACCTTCTTGGAAGTTCGTCCTTCTCTCTGTTAACCTGGATAGCCACTGGTGCAACTCTATGTGGATACTGCCAAAGAAAATTTCATAAACATCAGAAAAAACATACCTTTGTAAAAAGTCATTTGAACTACGACGCGGATCTTTGTTCTCTTGTACAGCAAAGTTTAGATAATTCTCTTCAATCCAATCACCGATTTCTTTCACTGAGGGTCTCCAAAACATAGCCCTCGAGGTACGACGTAAACCCCTCTTGAGCAAATACTGAGTTCAACCGGCAACAGAACCAATTTGTTGGGATTAGGGCAGACCCGGGTTCTATACTTTTGTCTTCGCACAAACAAAAGACCCATAGTGTTGGCCCTTTCGGCAACAACCTGCGAATAGGTTGCAGTCTCACCCGAAATAGCTATGGGATGCCACAGAATCAGGTTTATGCAAGCAGAAGAGGGATATTACTGTACCTTTAGCTTCTAACAAATGATAATCATTAAATACAGAGCTTTGATATTCACTTATGTAGCTTCACGGTTAGATAAACAAATAGTGCCTTGCTTAACCCTTTACTGGGAATTCACAGCAAAGTTAATAATTAGCAGTGATCTTACTTATCAGTTATATAATTATTCATGCAAAAAAGAACAAACAACAACACCACAAAACCAAAACACACGATATAACGTGGTTCACCCCCATTTTAGGGGTTACGTCCACAGAACTGTGTTTTATTCAACTCTTTACAAAAACCACAGTTCTGATCTGCATACTTAGCTACAGATCCCTTCAATTCCTCAAAGCTACGCCCTAAGCTGCAGATCTCTATGCACACAGCTGCAGATCTTCTTAATCACCCAAAACCCTCTGCGCACACAGCTACAGAGGTCGTCCACGCACACAGCTGGGACTTAACCTTTCTTACAAAACAAGCCTCAACTTCGCATCAATTCATCTTACCTCAAAAGCCCTCAACTGAATTCTTTACAAGAGTGCTTATTTATAGTGCACTTATTACAAAACCATGGGCTTAAACCATGGGCACCCCGAACCCTAAACCCTGGACTTAAACCATGGGTTTATTACAAAAAGAAGGCTTTTACTCAACCCCGACACCCCTAAGACTATTTTGAGTCGCAACTCCACTTACAAACTTCCACAAAAACTGCGGAGTTACCAAAATTAGGGACCGTTAAGGTGCGCGCCCCAACAGTGAATGAAATCTGGGGACCAGACAGTAAGACCTGAAGGTAGTAAGAGCACTGCTAGAAGAAGAAAAAGATATCCTAGTGGGTCATGTGACTTTGAAGGATCCACTAGTGGTTCAATTTCTTCATCTCACGAGAATGATAGAAAAAGGTGCTACTAGAACTATTCACGTGATGAATTTAAGAAGGCAAGGCCTCCTACCTTCAATGGTGAGATAAAGAATGGTCAAGAAGCTGAATCTTAGCTTCTTGGGACGAGGAAATATTTCCATGTCCAAGACTATTCACGAAATATGAAGGCTAGAGTAGACATCTTCAATTTGACTAGAAGAGCATCCATATAGTTGGATCACTTCATGAAAGTGAAGAAGATTAATGAAAGGAAGATTGTGTTGAAACAGTTCCAGAATTATTTCAAGTAGAAGTACCTCTCTGATAGGTACTATGATGATAAGATCAAAGAATTCCATGGGATTATACTGGGAAAGAATACCATGGAAGAGTATGCAAATAATATCCTATAACTATTGAGGTATGTTAGGTACATCAAAGATGAAAAGGTGAAAATCAAGTGTTTCCTAAGTGGATTCCCTCAGCCTTACAAGGAAAGAATTGAGTTTTATGAACCTAGAACTCTGGAGCAAGCGATAAGGAAACCTAAGTATTTCTATGAGAAAAGCAAAGGAAAAACTGATTATCATAAGACATGGAAGGACAAGAAGAATGAGAAGTCTAACCAAAGGAAGAAGGGTTTCAAACCTTCTAACTTCAGGAATCAATAGAATCATCCATCTCAAGTTGAGAAGCAACCAGCTAGGGTGGCGGGAGAAAATCCCAGAGAACCACAACAAAACAGAGAACGACTCCAATGTTGTAGATGTGAAGGACCACACATGTGTAGGAATTTTCCACTTGAGAATGAGAATGCAAGGCCAGCTTACAACAATCAAGAGGCAAAAACAGTGGGTCAAGTAGCAAGGTCCGTCCCTAGGATTTATGCAGCACTGGAGGAACGCCAGGAAGATCACTATTCAAATGTGGTCAAAGTTGCAAGAAAGATTGCTCAGCAATCTATTTCTTTTTTTATTGACCCTGGTTCTTCTCACAGTTACATTACTCCTAGAGTAGTGGATATTTGTGCTTTTAAGAAAGTAAAGCATAGACAATATTGGTTAGTTCATATAGCTACTAGAACTAAGAGAAATGTTAGTGAAGTGGTATAGAATTTTCCATTGGTGATGAATGGATTGGTCAGTTGTGTAGATATGAATGTTCTACCACTTGGTTCCTATGATGTTCTCATTGGAATGGATTGGTTAGAAGCTTGCAGGGTAATGCTTGACTATTATAATAAGAATTTTGAATACATGGATGAAGAAGGGAACCCAAGAGTTGTAAGAGGAATTCCAAAGGTGATTTCTGTGATGCATATTTCAACAATGTAGTTGAATAATTTTTGTAGGAAAGGTTTCCAGTTGTATGCAGCTCATATTTTGGAGGAAAGAGAGAATGAAACTCCTAGGTTGGAGGAGCTTGATGTGTTGTAGGAATTCATGGATGTTTTTTCCTGATGAGATTCCAGGGATTCTCCAAAGAGAGACATTGATTTCACAATTGAGCTTGTTCCAAGAGCTACACTAGTGACCAAGACACCCTATCGAATGAGTACACTAGAAATGCTAGAGCTGAAGATGTAGTTGCAAGAGTTGTTCGAGAAGAAGTATATAAGGCCGATTGTGTCTCCTTAGGGAGCACCGGTTCTATTTGTGAAGAAGAAAGATGGTACACTCTGGTTGTGTATTGATTACAGATAGTTGAAGAAAGTCACTATGAAGAACAAATATCCCTTGCCTAGAATTGATGACCTCTTTGATAAAATGAGAGGAGAAAATGTATTTTCCAAGATTGACTTGAGGTATGGTTACCATCAGGTGAGAATGAAGGATGAATACATTCATAAGACAACCTTCAGAACAAGGTATGGACATTATGAGTTTGTAGTGGTCCCATTTGGTCTCACAAATGCACCAGCTACATTTATGTGCCTTATGAATATTGTCTTTAGAAGGTACTTGGAAAAGGTTTTTATTATTTTCCTTGATGACATTCTTATTTATTCTAAGAATGAGGAAGAGCATGAAGAGCATCGTAGATTGACATTAAAATTGCTCAACGAGCATCAGTTGTATGTAAATTTGAGTAAGTGTTAGTTCTATAAAGATAAGATTCATTATTTGGAACAAATTATCTCAGAATAGGGTATATTTGTGGACCCTGGCAAGATTGAATCTATTATGAATTAGCCTACTCCAAGAAATGTGACAGATGTAATATCTTTTATGGGACTTGCAGGATACTACATGAGATTCATTGAAGGATTCTCCAAGGTTGCACATGCCATCACTTCTTTGCAAAGGAAGGGGATAAAGTTGGAATGGATGTCGAGGCATGAGGAAAGCTTCCAGCAATTTAAGAATCTTCTCACAAGTGCACCAATATTGAAAGTTGCATACCAAGAGAAAGATTTTATGGTTTGTATTAATGCATGTGGTCAAGGGCTTGAGGGAGTCCTTATATAAGACAAACACATGATATGTTATGAGTCAAGAAAGTTGAAGGAGAATGAGAAAAACTATGCCACTCATGATCTGGAACTTACAGCCATAGTACATGCTCTCAAGATTTGGAGGCATTACTTTATGGCAAGAAGATTGGAGCTAAGGACAGACCATTGTGGTCTAAAGTATTTGTTTGATCAGCCTACTCTAAATGCTAGGAAAGCGAGATGGTTGGAGATTTTATGTGAGTTTGATTTTGAAATCAAGCACATAAAGGGAAAAGAGAATAAACTAGTTGATGCACTCAGCAGGAAGGTGCAGGAAATGCATGTGGAACCCATTAGTATTTTCTAATCAGATTTGAGCCAGCATATTGTTAATGATGTTTTTGTAGATGAATTGTATGTGCAGGTCATGGACAAGTTGCAGCAGCAAAGCCTTGAAAAGAAATATTAGGGATATGAATTGGAAGAAGATGGATGTCTTACTTATAAAAACATAAATTATATTCTAAATGTAGCATATTTGAGGATAGTTGTTATGGATGAGATCCATCAAGCTCCATATCCTGGTCACCCAGGATATTAGAAGAAAATTGCTATAGCTAGAAAGATGTACTTTTTGCGAGGAATGAAAAAGGACAAGGATGAGTATATTTCAAGGTGCATGAAATGTCAGCAGGTGAAGGTTGAGCTTCAACACCCAGCAATTTTGTTACAGCCTTTTCCAGTTTCGGATTGGAAATGGGAATTTATTTCCATGTATTTTATTTCAGGATTTCCAATGACTTGGAGACAACATGATTCCATCATGGTTGTGGTGAAAAAGTTGACAAGGGAAGCACATTTTATACCTGTTAATTCTACGCATAAGACTGATGACATTGCAAATATCTTCATGAAGGAGAATTTCAAATTGCATGGATTTCCTAAGGCAATAGTATTTGACAGAGATGTCAAGTTCACTTCCAATTTCTGGAAGGGGTTGTTTGCATATTTGGGTACAAAGCTGAACTCCAGCACTACCTACCATCCTCAGACAGATGGTCAGATAGAGAGAGTGAATCAAGTGCTTTAAGACATGCTTCGCATGTATGTGATGGAAAAAACCAACCAAGTGGAAAGATTATTTACACTTGGTAGAGTTTTCTTATAAAAATGGACAACAAGCATCTTTGGGGATGAGTCCATATGAATCTTTGTATGGCAGGAGGTGTAGGACACAAGTGACTTGGGATAATCCAATGAATAGGGTTTCACTTGATCCAAAATTGCTCAAGGGGAATGAGTAAGTAGTGGTAAAGATCAGGCAGAATTTGAAGGCAGCCCATGATAGACAACAAAGCTATGCATATAAGCATAGGGTGAACCAAGATTTCAGTGTTTGGGATCATGTTTACCTCATAGTGAGGGAAAATAAGAGTTCCTTGAAGCTTGGAAGTTGTTCCAAGTTGTCACCTAGATACTGTGGGCTATTTGAAGTGCTTGAAAGAATAGGGTCATTTGCATATAGAATTGCATTGCTTGCTAGCACTAGAGATCACAAATTTTTTCATGTTTCCTTTCTTAAGAAATATGTACATGATCCTAACCATATAATAAATTGGGATGTGATTTAGGTGGAACCCAAGGGAGAGTTCCAGATCGATCCAATGCGCATCCTCGACAGGAAGGTCACAGTGCTCCAGAACTGAGCCATAAGGAAGGTAAAGGTGAAATGGGAGCACTACGGTCCTGAAGAGGCTACATGGGAGCTGGAGGATGGCATGCAATTGGCACATCCAGTTTTGTTCAATTATGTGGATCACTGAGGATAGTACTAGTGTAGCATTTTTGTTTAATTTTGCATCGCACTAAGGACAGTGTTGCTGAAGGGGGAGGGGGATGTAAATGACCCCGTTTGCATTAAATGTATATGATGAAAAATATTATATGAAATCATGGAAAGGAGCTCAAGGACAAGTCCCTATCATTTATTAATGTTTGTTGTATAGGTGATCATGGTTTATTCGTATGGTTCATGTGCTAACTGAAGCACATTTGTAAACATCATTTAAATATACGATTTAATCAAAAACCAACAACTAGATTTGTCAATGCAACAAATAATGAGATGGATGCATGATTTCCCAAGGATAAGGGGAGGGAATATTTAACCTTGAGACATTGGGAAAAATCCATCAAAACTGCCAACTACCCATTTCTTGTCCTTTTCCCCAACCATTTATTTCTGCCAGAATTTGGTTGAGATAATTATTGCATGTGAATGGGAAGAATATGGGAAAAATTCAAATTGAGAAAAGCACCCATTTTTTAAGAATGTGTTTTGGCTTCATGGGAATTAAAGAACCCAAAAAATTAATCACATTCCCTAATGCATTAACATTTTCATCTTCCCTCACATTTTGGGAGAGCTGCAGGATGTTTTGATCATCAATCCTTCATTCACAAGGAAATCGGACACACTTGAACCTTCCTTTGTGTTTATCCTTCACGTTTTAGTTGTTTCTTAATTTTCCATGTCTAGGGAATCCATTTTGGGTAACTATGGAGTGAATGACCAGCAAGGAATTATGATTTTGGTGAATTTCATATCTCACTGTGTATGCCTTTGTTATTTTCGTCTGAACTAGTTTGGGAGTTGAAATGGGATCTGAACTAGCTTGATAAACCTAGTTTGATAAGGAATGTTATATACATATTTATAGGGATGGTTTTATTCTTCTGACACCCTGAATAGAACTGTAAAGGGAAGGCATATCTTGAGGGTCTGTGTAGCAGAGAAGGGGATGCTTCTTGGTGTTTGATGTGTAGATGTTTTATAAGGTAGGCTAGATCTGGTGCAGGTGTCCATATCTCTATGGTGGAGGCTCACTAGCTTAATAGTCAGCCTTTCCATCTCTTTGCATCCTGATAAACCTAAATTTTAATTGGCTTGGTTTTATCTTATTATGCATTTGTCCAAGTGTGATCCTTGACTGGACAGTCTGATAAACCCAGCTATTAATGCTGGCTTCACTGAGTAGCTAGATAAACCCATCTATTGGGTTGGATAGTCCTTTATGTAAGTGTTGGCTTTACTGTGTGTCATCTAATAAACCCAACTGTTAGCTAGCTAGACTGTGTGTAGTCTGATAAACCCAATGGTTAGCTAGCTTGAATGTGTGTATCCTGATAAACCCAAATGTGTTGGCTTGGATGAGTTTTTGTTGTATCCTTGGATATGTGTGAGTCTTCTAGTTTTTCCTTATTTTTTGGGGGAATCATGCCCAGCTAGGGGGTGATAGTGTTGCTGAGAGATTGATGAGCGCACTAGCCTATGGTTGAGTGGAACGTTGCAGTGACATATCTGGTTGCGGAACAAAATTATTTCAAAGATAAGTGTTCTTGTCTATGTTAATCTCTTCATTTGTATTTTCTCAATGAAATATGATGAATATTCTTAATGTGATAAATTGATGAATTGCTTCCACTGTATAATTGCAATTGTATGCATATGTGTATGTTTACTTTCAATGCATTTCTAAGCTTCGTTATGGGGCTTAGATTGGCTGGATTGGTGATGGACTAAATGATCAAATCAGTCCAAGACTTCTGTGAGTAGGTTGAATTTCTGAAGAAATCTCCTTCTGCAACTTGCGGGATGTAGAAGCGACATTATTTAAATCCTGTTCTCCACAAATTTCCTTCTACAACTTTCGGGATGCGGGATGCAAAAATGCGGCTTCACATATTTACTTTCGTAACTCATCTTTTTGCAACTGTCTATTTCTGCATGGGAAAAGGGATGCGTGATGAAGAATGCAGGATCGCAATTTCCATTTTTCCTGATTCCGCAAACTCAAGATTTCTACAATGTTGAGTCTTGTGGGTTGATTCTCAATCATTCATATGTCCCTAGATGTCGGACATATTGTGACCATCATTTTCCATCACATTTTTTCCCTGCCCTTCGATCTCCTCTGATATCTTTCTTTGTAGGTCGTCAAATTGATCATTGGTGGATGATAGGGGACGTGACAGTGTGGTGTTTGAAACATGAATGTTGAGGAGTGTTTCATGGCCATGCCCTATGTTTCAAATAATGACAAATTTTCTTTAAGAAATTTTTAATTCTGCATGATGATCGGGGTATGGGTACATGACAGGTGGGTCCACATAAACCATATTAATCCATTCCATTAGAGAGCATACATGTAATATGCACTAGTATGCACCTGTCTCTCCACCCCATCACACAATGTCTTAGATATATCCCCACTATGTCTAAGATTGTTTGGGAGAATGCACTAAATTTCTCCATCACATCACATGGTGTCCAAGAGATCTCCCCACTCAATCATAGAGTGTCTAGGAGCATGCGTTGGTCTCTCCATCCCTTCACAGGATGTCTAAGAGATATCCCACTCCATCACAAAGTGTTTAGGAGAATGCATCCGCCTCTCCACCTCTTCCCAATATTTTGAAGAGATATCCCCACTCTATCATAGAGTGTCTGATAGAATGTTGTGGCCTATCCACCCCTTCATAGGGTGTTCTAGAGATATTCTCACTCCATCATAGAGTGTTTGGGATAATGCAATGGCATCTTCGTCACTTCACAAGGTGTCTAAGAGATCGCCTCACAGCATCATAGAGTGTATGAGACAATGCATTGGTCTCTCCACCCTTTCAGAGGGTGTCTAAGAGATCTCCCCACTCGGTCACAAATTTTTCAAGAGAATGTCACTATAAAATCATCCTTCCTGCTTAATGAGGGAGTCAACATGTGACTAATATCCCCAACCCATCACAAATTTACCAGGATAAGGTACGGTCCCATTTTTACTCATCTAGGGACTATTCTCCCCACTCTATCATAGATTCTTTGGGAGAATTCACTGCCCCATTCTGACTCATCTAACCTTATCCATGTCATCATGTGACTAATATTGGGAGAATATATTCTTGATGCTTCATACATCCATCTTCAATCTCATCACATCTCCGTCTGTACTAGAGAACCTTTCTCCCTCTACATCTGATCATCATACTCTCCCTCTAGATCTGAGAGTTGTTTTCTGAAGGAAAGAGCTCTATTGATGTTGCTATTTTCAAAAAAATTCTTCAAGACTCCAAAAATATTTTTGGTTTTCTTATTTTGAAAAATATGAGGTACCGAGTGGTATTTTACTGCATCTGTCAGGATCCTTGTTTCCTTCGCATCACTCTTCATCAATTTAGTCTTCTTTTCTTCATCTTCTGGTTATGGTACCTTTTCATTTGCAAACTTTAGAAGATCATTCTCCTATAGGATTCTTCACTAATTGGTAATGTCTTGTGAACTTTAAATGAGGCCTTCAACCATACAAATTCATTTATCTCACCATTAATATGCAATATTCATCATCTTAGGAACTTGAATTTGCTCAATAATTTTTCATGGAGTTTAATACTCTTGAGCTCATCGATAATTTTCCTTTTGTGGAGAGTTGTGACAAATTATCCATCACTAGTAGATACTCGAACTTAGGGATGTCAATTCTTCTACCTTAAATAATTGCTATTGACAAATAATTTTACAATATTCAAGTCACATATTCCCCAACACAACCGAGTTTATATAGTTTCAAAGCATTCCAAATTCCATTTGATGCCATTACCAAATGCATGGAAAACAACTTATGTTGAAAATTGTTATCAACCATAGTGTGTCGACAGATGATACTATACCATAGCTTCAAACTCTTTCCCACATTAAAATATGTTCTATGGAATAAAGACCATAGAACACCACAATTAGCATGTTGTGACTCCAGCGATATATAAGGTAATGTCACACTACTTAACAAATATTGATTGATGTGCACAAATTTCTATGGAAGCACCTACTAAACTCGTTAACGCAGATCCAACTGTACTAAATTAATCAAAGGAATGGGTCATATTTTATATCTAACGATTAACTAATATTAGAATTGTAATATATACTTTAGAATTAATTTAAACATCACAGTGGTAAATATCCTTCCTTTCATGTGATTATTTGATAACGTTATTTCTATATATAGAGAGAGAATAAAGGAGCATGAACAAAAATAGTTAATGTATGCCATCCACACTTTAATGAAAATATAATGTACATTTTAACATAAATGTAATCAATCTACTTTTTGCAGTAAATAACTTAGCAAATCAGCTGCACTAGTTCCGTCAATCAGTATTTCACACTCAAAAACCACGTCTTCCTTTCCCCTCCATCGAATATCTTGTGCCCTCTTTTCACTTCAGAAATCCACAAGTAAGAAAAATTGAACAACCCCCTGCTGATATCGATGGGTAATTATAAGCATGCCTAGGTATTTTGGTCAGTTTTTCATTTAATGAGCCACCTTCTCTTGTTCCACTTTCTTGGGGAGCATGACCACAAAAAAATAGGGAAGTTGCCTCCAGCATCAGCTAGAAGTGGTTGAGGATACTTCCATGTGTCCATTTTCTCTCACCCTGGTCTATTCCACCTAGCGGAAAGTAGACACTCATTCAACAGCCTCCTTAAGCTATTGTCTCATCTTTTATTTATAATTAATAAAATATTCAGCATAAATAATTACAATCATCCTTGACCCCACTTGGTTAATAATCACAAACATTACAATAAAAATAAAATATAATGTCTTCGTAAACATAAAATGGTTTTTTGCAATTTGGTGTATGCGACAAATGTGGTAGTTCCCAAGTGATTCGGTCATCTAATACAAATGTTAGATCTGCCTATGAATTGTTAATGTTGGTTATTTGAGTGTACATGTTAACCCATTAAAAGAGCTTCAAGTTACAAGTATGAATCCCTAGACTGCCTATTTCCTTTCTTTTATAATAAATGCTAGCTATGTTAGGAAAATGATTACATTGCACTGCCTAACCCTATGCGTTTGCTTCTCTATTTAAATTCTGCTATGGTTTGCATTTTTTAAATTATAACCCCAGGTTGTAAGTTATTTTCTATAACAAGATTTATCCAGGGTGTATTCATTAGTTTACTTGTGCAATTTTAATTCATTTATAAATGTTTATCAAGGGTTTTTCACCCTGTTTTTAATTCCTGTATTATTTTTACTGTTGAAACTGGGTTAATTACAAACTAGGTTTTATTTCAGACCTATTACCTATCTGTTTTTTTGGCCTTCATACTTTACTGACATATTCCATTTTTCAATAGAGGCATGTTTTAAATTTAAATAGACTAGTGGAAAGTAAGATTTTCTATATATAAGCATAAGCTTACAACCTAGTTAACCTAATCTATTATATTCAAAATATATATATTAACATATATAAAATAGAAATAAAAATTTAATTGACCTTTCCAGGTCTGCATATTTAAACACATGCTAATTACTGAATCATTTCCATTAAAATAAGCATGCCTTTGTTCCAAATAAACAATTAAAAAAAATATAATTACATTAAGGTCACAGGAATGAATCCTGTAGACAACCTCGGCCATTTTCGTTTACATAATCTATGATCTATAGTAAAAAATAATACTCAGGATCTAAATTACAAATCCCATCATAATTTTACACAGTCCAAGTAAATACAAGAGAGGACATGAACCGAATCCTCTGGGCACCTTAGCCCCAAATCACAACCACCCATAAATTACAACTCATTGCATCAACAACGATCATGATTTGAATCCTATGGAGTCGTGCTACGTTTAATCAAGGCCACGCTATACACTGAGTGTATGCAGGCTACATTAATAAAATGCTTTCGCTACAGCAAGGTCGTGAGACACTCACTTTGCAACCATGTTGTAAGCTCGGCCTCGGCCCTAACTCTAAGCACAGAGGCTATAATCAAAACAATAACCATTTCACATAGGTCCTAAGACCCTTACTAAGCTATGTGCAACATTTACATAAGCCACAGTTTACAAATAAATTACACAACACATTTAAATAACAATCTTACAGTGTTAACAAACCCACCCACAACAACGAAAGCCACCCAGGGTTGCACCCATGACTTCTCTGTTTCCACATTGCACTAAATAAAAACCATAAGGTAAAAATAAACAGTTTATGATTTTGCAGCTTCCATGGAAAGCTCCTAAGCCATCTACAACATGGCCCAAGCCATACTCTGTCAAGATTACTAATTACCATAACTAAGCTAATAATGAAAGTCATTTTACATAGTCTAACCACGAGGGAAAACGCCATATAAAACCCAATTTTAAATAACAACAACACAGTATAGAATCGAATACACAAAATTATAAGTATTGAATCAAGTCTACGTAGTCAACCAATGTTCATGGCACGATTGCAAGAAATGGTGTTGCCACTGTGTATACTTCATAAATTAACCCCAAATTTACAAACGACATGCAGATCCCATAAAGGAATTCAATTTTTTCCTTACCGTTAAAAGCCTCATCAATTTTTACATCCTATTACATCATTAAAAACAGACCCAAGGGAAAACGAAAACCAAACACTAAAACTCAATGTTGGGGAGTACCAACAGAGATCTGTCACAATACAAACAACCCCCAAAACCCAAACACAAGCCGAATAAACCCCGACAAGTTAAAACCTAGTCTCAAATCCAAGAGATGGCGATTATTGACTTGTTAGCAGGCTTACCATAATGGTAATGCCAGCCCACGGCTCGCAGTCATGATACAAATCCCATCTCCTCGCTTCCCTATCACCTGCAACCACAACCCAAGCAACAAAGGGTGAGGAGTATCGAACGGAAGTAAGCAAACAAACAAACACCACAATGCTATAAAAACCACAATGAAGCCATACCTTCAAATTCGCCTTCACTCACTGCACAAAGCCGAGACCAAAAAACCACAAACATAGCAAATAGCCAAATTCCATCGTGAGCCAAGCCCTAATCTTGGGCTGCCACAAAATCCAAGGTGCATTAGTGGCACCATCCTGGTGTCCATTATCAAATGCTAAACCCACATCTCAATAGTTTGCAATTGACACATTATCGTTGCCACCTTTTCCCAATTGCATAGTGTTAAAACCCCAACGTGAATGTTTAGACCATGTCATATATTTCGCTAACCCAAAGTTTAATGTAGGGTATAATGTATTACATGCATTGTATACATTAGGCACTAAGCCTTCAAACCTTGGATTATCTCCCTCCTTAGGCCTTAATCTTAGAACCATTGCATATGAATTATGCCATGGTAAACATTGTTTACATAAAACCAAGAAATGATCTCTAACAAGGGTTTGTAAAACCTGCCAAGAGAGATAAAAAGTCATGTTAATATTTTAATAAAATAAATATGAAATACATATAGATTAAAATATGAATAATGGATCAGTAATGCATAATGAACAATAGGTGTCACATAGATAAACATTCCAGGTCTTAAAAGAAATAATCGTGGTATTTACCTTGTCACTAAACCAGGTATGTACGAAGCAATAATAATGATACATGGGTGTCACTAGCCACGAGTATAGTACGTGCCTACACGTAACAAGTTAAGAGTGCCCTAGTTCAAAATGAACTAAGTAAGCCTATTAGACAAGTAAAAGCTTTACCTCTCAGTCAGTTATATGGGAGAACTAGTCCTGCCACTCCACCCACTTAGGTTCCAAAAACAAAGTTAAGTTAGAACCATATAACTAACAAGTAAACATATGCAAAAATGAACAAGGTATATAATCAAGAAACTGTGCATACACAGCCAAGTATAACCATAAGAGTAACGTAGTAAACATCACTATGACATCTCAAGTAAAACACAGTAATAATAAGAACCGAAAGTATGATGATAGAATGTAAGAGCAACTGATGACCAAACAATGGTACATTCAGTGTATGTTTTATTCCGCAATATTCAATAAAGTCTAGCCTAGGCGGTTTTTACTAACCTAATAACTTCTTTTTATTTTCGATTTTTTGGGACATTACAATTTTTTTTAAGAAAAAAATTATGTCATTTAGTTAGTTTTAAAATGAAATGTAAAGGGTGCTGAAAAAATGTGAACCTCAACAACCTTCATATATGATTTTGTAATTAACTATATTTTTATTATGTTTTGATATATTCAAAATATTTTATTTTATTTCTATTTGATTTGATCATAAGCAAAGAAGGAGGAGTTACACATCCCCAATGAAACCATATGAAACGAATATTAAACTTAAAAAAGAATATTAAATGTATAAACATGAGTTAATATTAATTTTTTAAACTTAACACTATAAACCTTTTCTATTTTAAAATAAAGTTAAAAGAAAGATTATGTTCGATGAAAATTTTATTTTGCAAACAATCAATAAGAAGTGTAACAACCCTAATTTTCATAATAATAAAAAAATGATTACCATAAATATCTCGTAACATTTTCTAGGAGATAAATTTTCCTGGTTGTTTCGATAATGTCTTTATTATAATCTGTAGCTTTAAATGTCTATGTTTAGTGTAACTTGTCAGCAAACTTCTTTGCCCGTCTTTTGTCAATACTATGCTACATGTAAAATTGTGACAGTTATTCGCTTTAAAAGGGTTTATGGAAGGAAAAGTCATAAACAATTCTTTGTTGTCTTCAGTTTGGCTCTACTCTTGCGCTACAAAAGGTTAAGTCAAGGTCTTACTTAGTATTTACGACTAATGCATCAACCCTTTATTTTACCTTTTTCATAGGTGGGTGAGATCACTCCAACAAGCAAAGTTAGGGAACAAAATTAAGGATATAAGTCGCAAGTCGTAAATAAAAGTGATTCCAAAGTTTATGGACTACGTAAATTCTAACTTAGTCTTTAAGTTCATTGCATACTATCTCTTATCCATTCTTTAAAAAATAGAGTTAACATGCAGGTGAACGATATAATAAAATAAAGTAAGGATGTACCAAGCATTATAAGGTTCTATTAGTGGGTAAACTTTACATGTGCGTTTTGGAACCATATACTATAAGTTATGTTATACTTTGAATATTTGTTTGTAAAAATAATCTATGCAGGATACTTGGCCTTTACCTCAATACGATGGTTGACATGATGGGGAAGGAAAAGGGTAAAGGAAAATAATTAAATTCATCCGTTCTTGGACCATGTGATGGCCATAAAATACACACCTAGAAGCAACAAGCCAAAGTGCGAAACCCTAGGGGTTTAATGCACCTTGGAGAATGTGTATGTCACTTGATAAGGTTTATGTTTGTTTTTGTGGAATTGCACTTAGCTTTCGACTGTTTGGTCTCAATCTTCTTCTGTCCAAGAAAAGAGATGGAGGAGCTTTGAAACTGGATTCTTTTCCTCTTCTGAACCAGACTAAGTTTGATTTGCTTGTTGATGGAATCTGCAACCCTCTCTTTGGTGGTGATTTGGTGCCTCTGAATGCTATGAGGTAAAAAAATCTTCCATGTTTTCATTGCTTGTCTTGTTTCTTTGTAGCAGTTTTAAAATTATGGTTTAACTGCCCTAATACATTTATGTGCAGATGATCCTTCTGCGAGGAGGGAGTGGCTTGGACACCATCCATGAAGATTCTTAAATAGTAAGACCTATGTCTTTACCTTGCGGCTCTAAGGAATCAACTTGATTTGGGGTGTGTAATTCATTGGGGTTCATCGATGTGGAAGTGATACATTTTCTTATGTTAATTTGTATGATCCTGTGAGGGTCTTTAAGTTATCAATATTATAATGTGGTTCTATTCCGAGTTCAAATTTGCATCAATACTGGTTTATTAGACATGTTTTATTATTTAAACAGTCCGTGGAACTTTGTGAACCATTAAAAACCATGAGCCTTTTTACTGTGATGATTTCTTTTAATAAGGGTCATAGGGCAATTGTTTGTGTTATCTAACTCTTTTCAAACATAGTAATGTTTGTTTTGAGGTCTATTGGACCCGTCAAGGCTGTGTAACTTATTTTACTTTAGTGTGCATAAGCATGCAACAATTTGTTTGAATGTGAGTGTTTACAAAAAATATTCATTTTGGGCTATGAAGCCACTAACACAGCTTTTCTACTTGTCTTGATAAAAAGAAAGTTTATATCTTTGGAAAGACCTATGAGGGTCAGAATGAACTCCTAGTTTCTGTTCATCAACTTGTTGCTGCGTTTTTATAACGTATTCTGTTTTGTTTTAGCAAAACCTTCATGTCATTTGAAATTTGTAATTCTATTAAAAGAATGGTGAAGACAGAAGCCATTCTTAAACAAGTTTGACAATATTAAAAGTATGCAGAGTTGTTCTATTGTTCATAGCTTTGTTTTTGTTCTTAACAAAAATGATTGGTTAGATCCGCCAAAACTGTGGCCTACTTGAGATTGTGTAAACGTGTTTAACAACTAGGGTATACATTGAAAATATTTAAGTCATGAGGTCCTTACTGTTGATTTCTTAATCTTAGGCTGAGATGCCATTTTCGTAATTTTATTTACTGTTAATTGTATTGGATATTATGGAATACAACCCGTGAGGGTTTTTCTGTGTAACAAAGCTTAAAAGGAAAGATACTTGTGTTTATAACTTAACTGGTTTATAATTCAAATGTCTCATTCTTGGTTTAATTATGGTTATAATGCTATGGCACCCTTCCTTGTAATAGAAACTTATGTTACACTAGAGAACCTTTAACTTGTATATTTTCTTACAAATGTTTTAATAGATTTGGTGAGAGATTTTATGCTGATTACTTAACTATTATTATTTAACTAAGTATGTCATGAGACCGTAAGCAAACCTTTGTTGCTGTTATAAAGAATCGTATACTATTTCTAAGAATACAAGGTTTGAGCCCTAAGGCTACTTGTAACTTTTATTTTGAAGATAAATACTGCAGAAACTAGTTATTCGAAAGCTTGTAATCAGAACTATGATTTGACGATAACCTCGACTCGGTGTTAGATAAATAATTTAGCTAAAAGGACCGTGCTTAAGGTGTCTTAATGAAACTAATTTCTTTTTTTCTTTTAATTTGTTCATTTGAAACTTGGTTATTTAACTTCATTCTAAAATTTTGTTAAAAGAGATATCCTGGAAGAATATGTTGTAAGCATAGTTTTTAAGAGGAAAATAGATTTGTACATTATGCTTTCATTCAGCTTTGAAGTTAAATTTTTTTTGGGAAAAGTAATTACATTCCCAAATGTAAAAGTAGTTACTCTGAAGTTAAATCCTGTACCCCTATATTTGTTCTATAATTTTTTTGGGGTGGCTTATTTAACTATAGTTGTTTATTTTTATGGATTAAGAACTTATATAATTTTCAGATTTTTTAACTAGCAGTAGATTGCATAAGTGATATAAATATATAACATCTCTAAGCTCTAGAATAACGAAACTACACATTTATTCATTCATTTTAATATTACTATTCAACATAATTTCATATCTTCATGTACGTCACTTTGGTCACAGGAAAAATATAGGGGATAATTTATCTCCATTTATGTATCAATCATTCTAAATACTAAATCCTATAATCATTAAATCCTACAATCATTGAACAATTTTCTATTAACTATAACTCCATTCTAACAATCTACAACTTTCTTAAACATAACCAAACAATACCATAATATATTGTAGAGTTGGAAAGTGGATGAATTGATGAGAAAATGGACTAACATCCAAGGGAGACCGTTCCACCCAACATTTTCCTTAAGCATCCAAAACACTTGCTTAAAAATCCCGAGCTTGCTCATTGCACCACTAGGACAGAGATCTCTGCTACACATCACACTTTTGTAACTTAGCACTAAGTAGCAGACTTAACTCGGTGGCAAATCACTTGAGCTATCCCCTCATCAAATTCTTTGTGTGTCTCACTTTTCAGTTTGCACCAATCACAAAGTTCATTCTCTCATAAATCAGAATGAGTAGTGAGCCTCTTGCTCAATTTGAAGGTTTATATAATATTGGCCAGGTATTTGGGTTAGTTTTGGAATTTAACTAGCCACCTAGCTGAGTTCCCCCTCTGAGGGAACATGACCACTTTTTTAGGGATTATGCTATGAGGTTAAGCCGCTAATACATATGTATCCAAATTCCAAAATCATTCTTTATATATGAGGCTACAATTACAATAGTACATCAACATGAACAATGAAAATATAAAGAAAACATGAGCTGAAGCATGAAGACTAATAGTCATCATGCTCGGGCTCATCTTCATCCTCCACCAATCTGCAAAACAAAATGGCACCGCCGTGACCACACTGTCAATATTCAGCAACCCAACCAGCTGCCAACACCGTGTCCACTTCTTGAGCCTCCACTGTGACCTTTGCACCAGCACCATGAGCTAGAAATGGAGCCATGGGCTCCCAAAGAGCCTTGAGGATGGGCCATCCTACCCAAGATAATGTATACACTAAAGCCAAAGATCTGTGATGATGAACTGTAAGCCTTGAGCTATGCCAATGCACTGTTAGTTATTCCAATGGACCGTGAGCTGCAAATGAGCGTTGGGGATAAACCATGATGGCAAAAAGGAGGCATGTGTGTTATTTTATAACAAACCCAAGGCATAAAGAACATTTCGTAAGCCTCTAAAACCGTAGCTGTAAAATGAAAAAACCCAAAAAATTAAAAAAACAAGTGTTTTAGGCAGGTTGTGGAAGGAAACACATGATTTTAGTGAAATTGGATTTGGAAACGGGTTTTTGATTTAAGGAAACGATTTTCCAAACATGTGAAACGGTCCCCATCAATTGGAAATGGGTTTCTTTGCCGTACGGTACGGGTTTTCGAGTTTTCGTCTGGAAACGGGTTGGAAACGTGGGGGTTATTAAAATAATTAATTAATTCTTCAATTATAGTCATCCTTGACCCACTTGGTCATAAACTTTACAATAATAATTAACATAATTTTTTTTAAATAAATAATATATATTTATTTTTGAATTTTGGTTATGTTACATAAAGATAAATAAATAGATTGTAATTGTAATAATAAAGATTTGATATGGGTTAATTTTTCATTTTTAATTTGAGTAAACCCACTTTATCACATTAATCATGAAGAATAAATTAATAGTAATTGTGTTTAATATTGTGAGATTTCTTTATGAGAAAGAAAATTTATGCAATTTTTTTAATAAATAGTAATGTGATTTAGTTAGTTTAAATTGAAAGCTTAAGCATATTAAGGAAATGTGAACTTCAAAAAGCTGCATATATGAATTTATAATTGGCTCTATTTTTTTATTATGTTTTGACATTTCAAGCCGACCAAATCTTTTGTAATATATTCAATATTTTTTTTAATTTAAATAAATTATTCAATATTTTTAATATTATTTGATTTAATTATAAAGTTATTTAATATTTTAATATTATTTGATTTAATTGAAAAAGTTTGTTATATTTTAATATTAATTTAAAATACTTTTTTATTTTATATAATAAATTTTTAAACATAAAATATTATTTAATTTTTTAAATTATATTTATTTTTATTTTAGAAATCACATTTATTAATATAAAAAATAAAAATTTCCACTTAAAGCGTAGAAGTGGAAAAAAATGATCAAAATTATAACACAATTGATATCCTATAAAACACTTCCTTACTTCCTTACCATATTTAGACACTACACCTTCCCTACCATATCTCGACACTACACCTCTGAACTTGAAGATAAGTGACGCAACTTCAGAACAGATCATATATGCAAATTAGAGTCAGCGGATCCATGACTTCCGAGGCCAATCATAAGCGTTGCATGAAGCAGCCGCTAAGATTATTTGGAGTTGATCTCACCCAACCATACACCAATTTCAGCGATGTTATGCCTGTACACAAATTGGGAGGACAAATCCCTGCGAAGAAGGAAGGTCATAAAATGGTTCCAGAGACTTTAGTGACCAACCCAGGCCGCAATTTTGTTCTGTCGAACACAGAGGGCTCGGCCACTTCCAAGAGCTCAAGCTCCGCCCAGGGCTCCTCAAGTTCCTCTACAAACCCTGCTCATGGCTCCGAAGGCCGCATCTTTCCTTGCCGCTATTGCTCAAGAAAGTTCAACAGTTCCAAGGCATTGGGAGACCATCAGAATGCCGATAAGAGGGAGCGGACTGCAGGAAAATCAAATCCCAGAGTGAATAGCCTGTCAACTAACTGCTTTCAGTATCCTGCTACCCATGCTATATCTGGTTCCAATGCAGGCATACTTTGTCAGAATATTGAGCTGGTGTCAATCCCTTTATCATTCCTGAAAAGGGCCAGAAATGACATAGAATTGGGGACAGGAGCTTTACCTTCTGTGAAGAGGCCCAGAAAGGTAGATCATCGGCAGCACAATACAGTGCCTGGTCATATGGTTACCTTATCCAATATTGATCAGTTGGTGTCAAACTCTTTATCTTCTGTGAAAAATTCCAGAAATGATATCGAAATGGAGTCTGGCTCCTTAACTTCTGTTAAGAGGGCCAGAAACGAAGATCCCCAACAGCACAATACAACGCCTGGCCGCATGGTTACCATTAATACAAGAGATGAGGATCAGCTTGACTTGTCTTTGCATCTTTGATGTTTTGAAAATTCAATGATCGATTCTCACTTGTTTGTTTCGCTTCAAAATTTGAGTTTGCGCTCGAGTAGCAAGACTGGAGTCTGGCGATGAAATCTGTACAGTGCACTTCTTAACCATCATTTTTTATATGATATAATCAGCTTTGCTTTGTGTTCAGAGACTTGGCAAACCTGGTTCTGAAATCTGCATATGTGAAGAGTACTTCACTTTTAAACGTAATTTATGATAACCAGAACATTTTTGTTTCAAAAGTATATATTCATTGTGTATCACACTATATATATATATTCATTATATATAATTATAATTATAATTATAATTGTGGGAGTACTTTTACTGTTAAACAAACATATTCATGAGCGGTTGAGAAGAGAATGCGGTGGTTGCACATTATCTTTTATTGGAATGCAATATATGTCTATATTATTATTATTATTATATAAACGGGTATATTCATTATATATCATCTCTAAAGATTGCAACTTTTTAAGCATATTTCAATAAACTCTGGAAACCTTATCCTCTTACCATTCTGGTGTCTCATCTAGCATTAATATATATAAAGTTTGAGATTGGTTGAATTTTTTTATTTGTGTGATGTAATAACATATAAAATAATCCTGTATGAATATTTTTTTTTTATTTTCAATGCAGTGTTTTAATATTGGTTTGTTTAAATATTGAATTTTTTTAGTTTAAAAAAAAAATTAGAGTATATTTTTAGTCTTATTTATTTATAAGTTTGGTTGGAATTTTTAAAAAAATCTTCGAATTATATATATTACTAATAAAAATTGTATAATTTAAGTATTATAAAGTATTTTAATATATTGAATTTATTTATACATTCAAAAACAAAATTTAAATACTTCCAGATTTTACCAAAAAAAATTACTAACTAAAATCTATTAAATAAATTACTTCTTTATTTTAACTTATGAATTATTATTACAATAATTTATAAAAAATAAAACATTACACTTTACTTTTCATTTTCATCATTGTGATGGTTAAAAATTAATGTGTTATAGTTTAGAGAAAATTATATATAATATTTTTCATCATTCTCATTTTCTATCATTGTGTGGTGGTTCAAAATTAACATGTTATAGTTTTGAGAAAATAATATATAATATTTAAAATATAAGCGAAGACATTTTAAAAATTTAACAAAATAGTAAAACCCTACATGACATTCTCAGGCCAGTGAACCTTAACCCATTGACAGTGTGAAAGGAAGTTTGATTTTGGAGCCATGTTGAAAGATATGGGGGTTGAGCCAAATTCACCAAGGACACTTAAGAGTATTAAAAGAAAAGTTTAAAATTACTCAAATTCACAAAAAAAAAATCATTTTAGTCCTACTTAGTCCACGTTATTGCAATAAATGACATCTTTAACCTACGAAACACCTAACCATTTCACAATATAGAATCAGGTTTCTTTTTAGAAAAATCATTTTAGTCCTACTTAGTCCACGTTATTGCCATAAATGACATCTTTAACCTACGAAACACCTAACCATTTCACAATATAGATTCAGGTTTCTTTTTAGAGTTATATTAATAGAATCAGGTTTCTTTTTGGAGTTATATTAAGAAAATATTGAGGATTTCCTTAGAAGGGGTGTCAAAACATTTTAATGGATGAATTTCGTGGGATGGGTCACTATGTGAATTTGAAGATTGTTTGTAATAAAGGGGAAAATTAGAATTTAGGATACAATTGATTATTGATTTTATATTTATATATATATAGGGGTTATATTTTAGTTATGGTGATAATGGGAAGAAATTGAAGGTGCATTATTGATTTTTCTTTGTTATATATTAGTGTAAAAGGAGAATTTTTAGATAATTTGGACTAGTTAATTTTATTCATTTTTAAAATGTCAATTAAATATTTTGATGAAAAGGTCAATTATATTTGGATTTTTAAATGTAAATGAAAATATCATCAAAGTTTTATAAAATATTTTGCTTGTATCCTTTTTTTTCTCCTTCATCCACATTTTTTTAAAATTCTAGACATTAAATCTTAAAATAATGTTTGTTGTGAGAAAAATGGCCTAAGTGGGTAATTCTTGTTTTTGCAGGGAAGGAAACAAGTTAAGTGGATGGTTAGAAAATTCCATAAAACTATTGAAGCTTTTAAGCAAATAACCGCATATATAATGAGTACTTGAAAGATAAAACTTGCATAAAACACAACAAAGAGATGAGTTTCAACCAAATGTTTATGTGAAACATAAAATATTAAATACAATGGTGTCACTTATAAGATTGTTGCTTGCAAATTCAATCAACATTCCGTTTGGGAGAGTTTTGTGACCTCTCTCAAATTGCTTGCTCGCCAACTTGGAATGATGAAGTGATGAGACTTGCTTTCTGAGAAAGAATCTAAATGAGTTTGGAATGTGAATTGATGAGAAGTATGAAGTTGAAAGATTATTCTCTCAAACTAATTACTGCAACGTAACTTTTACCTTCATTTCTAGTTATGAAATGTATGCTCATGACTTTCGTTTATAGTTTAAATGGAGGTTCATAAACAACTAATTCTTCATGTGAATGCTACCTTTCTTAAAGGGGATTCAACATACTTGTATGGGGCTATTGAATGCCTAAACATGTGAAGAAGGACAACTCAAATTCCTTGGAGATGAAATGTGGTTGCAAAGTTTTTAATGTGCATGCTAAGAAAGTTAATGATATGCTTGTTGATATGGTTGCATGGATTTCAAGAGATTCTTGAATAGGCATGCTAAGAAAGTTAATGGTATGCTTGTCGATATCACTGCGTGGATTTCAAGAGATTTTACATGTGATATATGGATGCTTCCTTTAAAAGCCTTATGGTTCATGTGCTTCTATTTTGATCAATAAACCTATGTGATTGTCCAAAAGCGTGATTTATCCATTCCTTGCTTTGTTTCAAATGTTGATTTTGCTAATAAAGAAGTCTTGTGAACAACATGTTATATGTTAATGTTGTTTCTCTGTAATAATTGTCTAAATGTGACATGTGTGTGAAATTTAGGTGATAACAAATGCCCCTCATGTGTGAGGTTAGAAAGGACCTATATAGCCGAAATACATCATCATACCTTTGCCTCATGTTGATAATCCATTATTGTGATAGTAAGTGAGCAATGACAATAAGTGAGCAATTCTTGAGAGAATAAATATATAAGAAATTATAAAACTCCCTTAATTTAAACATCCAACATCCAATCCAACATTCTATTAGAATTGCTAGATATTTTTGAACTAAAAACTATATACAAGTTATCCATACTCAATATCTATTATCTATTTAAACTAGACATTCAACACATGTTATTAACTCATATTTTATATGGATTTACATGTAAAATATTACCAACATTAATTGAATTTTAAACAAAATCTTGAACATTCACACTTCCTTGCCTATGTGTTTTGAATATACTTAAGAATATAATTGTCACAAGTTGGGCCAATAATTAATACTTCATAAAATTAGTTCGCATAGATCTTCTAAGTTGTTTTAAAAAAATCGCGAAGTTTATACCACCGAGAATTTGATTTAAACTGCTCATCAGGATCTTTTACTTGATATACCAAAACAGTTTTTAAAATGCATTTCTTCTTACACGTTATGTATGGAGGTAGAATGCATTTAAGCAACAATCTGGCGTATTGAGTACCATACTATACTCTGTCTTCTCAAGAGAAAAACATTAATAGAACCATTAATTGGGTTTAACTGTCACCGGAA
This sequence comes from Pseudotsuga menziesii, assembly GCA_001517045.1. Lineage (NCBI taxonomy): Eukaryota > Viridiplantae > Streptophyta > Pinopsida > Pinales > Pinaceae > Pseudotsuga > Pseudotsuga menziesii. The sequence goes on along the minus strand of LPNX010334066.1, from coordinate 238,714 downwards.
CTATTTAAAAAAAGAGATCTATACCTAGGAATCAACCTCTAAGTTGTGTTATATGAAGAGGTAATAACATTAATTGAACTAGTAGCCAGGTTTTACTCTCATGGAAAACTATTTAAAGTTCGAGATATGTGCCCATTAATCAAGCTTTAATCTGCGTTGGCTGAAATCATTGTACTTTATTGCAAGATCAACCATAATTGGTATAGGTTGAAGTTCAACCATGGAATAGAGTTGTTTGCATAGTAAGTATTAAGAGCACTAAGGAGATCCATAACTTGATATCCATGCAAATTCAATACCACTAGACATATCTAACTGAATGCTAGAGTTCTAGAGTTGTTTTTATTAGAACCCTTGCTTTTCCGCCATGATAANTTAAGGTCACCGCCAAGCGAGACACCAAATTGGTGTATGAGACCCCCTTGTTTGTGGGACAAGGGACCCCCCTCTGCGCAGTGATTTAACTGCTAAAGTATACAGAAGTGTACATACACTACCCCCCTCTGGATTTGAACGCGTGACCTCCTAAGAGGAAACACATGCTCTTAACCATTAGGCCCACTCATGAACATAATTAACCTATCTTAAGATTAAATAAGTAATTGCTTTTCATACTGGCCATAAGCTTGCATAAAAACTCATCTATAAAATAATCGATAGAATTTAAAAACTAATCAAAAGTATCACACTAATTCTAAACATGAATTTTAATAAGAAATAATCTCTCATTCATAGAACTAGAAACTAGTATGACTTTGAAGTCTTGGTACAACAACTGGATATTGGAAGGGATTGGAACCAACACTTCCAAATTATTTTTAAGACTTTAAAAAGAATTTGCACCTTAATGATTTCATTATTCTCGATTCTTGTTAGAGCTAGAGTCAAGATGGATTTATGTTGGTTTTATACAAATAATGTAGCTATTCCTATGCTTGTGATATTTTTGTGGATGTAAATTACAATAAGATAAGATTGAGAGGCATAGTCTTTGAACTACTTTGGTAGGTTTAAGGTTGGCATCAGTCATTGCATTCATATATGTTCTTATTGTACTAATGGTGTGGAAATGAGTGTCAAATGTGTTGGGGCATCTCTCCATAGTAACCCCTAGAAGGGTGAACTACTGATGATATCAAACAACCCAATGAGGTGGGGGACCCAAACAATGATGAAGGTGCTACACTTTATAGTATCAAATTTGAAAGTATCCATTCATAGCAGTGAATGCTTAAAAGACTAGAATGTACAACTCCCCTTGTTGCAAGAAAGGATTTGATATTGTGCATAGGTGAGACTACTAATGAAAGGACCAATGGTGACTCTACTTTTTCAATCCAAAGTTAACCCTATTTTCTTGGAATGGTAACTAAGGTAAAATTACTACTACCATAACTCTAAAAGTGGGTGTTACTGAAGTCCATAAGCACTAAGGTAGAATGGAAAGATTTTTATTTTACTTCTCAGAACAAAGAACATATTGTAATTGACTGGTATGATGAAAGATTCAAGGCAAGGAAAGTTGATAAGCATGAGAATCATGACTTTCCTTGATTGTAGTACAAAGGGGTAATTGACTCTTGGAAACAATGTAATCCAATGATTCCAGGAAAATCAGGGTTGGAAATGACTGATGAAGTGGACATATTGCATAATAGGTATCAAGATGTAAACTAGGATGAGACAAATTTTTTATATAATAGGATTGCAATGATACCAATGAAGGTGATTATATATGGATAGTAAGTATCATGAAGTGATTATGCTAATTCATGGAATCCAAGGATGTTGATACCTAAAGACTAATGAATGATAATGGAATTGGTCTCTCATTTTGAGTGTTTTAGGGAACCTATTTTTACAAATGAATAAAAGAATCACATGAATTGTTACAAATGAGAATATGGGTTCCTAATGAGTAAATACCATGTAGAGTGTTCATGTAGGGATATTCTAGTGTCAACGATGTTATAATCAGTTAGTTGGGTCCCAATATCAGTCTTCTTGGGGGTTGATAAGATGGAGATGAATGTGAATTGTTTATTGATCATGATGGGAATAAGATTATATTCATGAATTGTAACTATTGTTAAATTTTCTATGTTGTCATATATTAAGTCCTAACTTGATTAGAATTTAATACATTTTCATAATAACAACATAAAGAGGATCACTAAAACAAACACAATCACAAGGTACATAACAATTTACCCTGGGAAACCTTAAAGGGAAAAACCTAGAAAAACATAATCAAAATAGATTACCAGCATGGAATGACCAAAGAACAAGGTATCATTAAGTGAGAGACCAAACCCCAATCATAAGATCCAAAACACCAAAGACACTAGTTCTTATCCTCATCTTCCTGTCCTTCTCTCTCTCTCTTTTGCAATACAAGTGTGAGTGAGTGTGTACCAATGAGGGAGGGAGCCTCCCTATTTATACTAAACTTCCCAACTATATTTTACCCTAACTAGGCTAACCTACCTAATTGGCAGGGTCGACCTACGTAGGTAAACTTCACAATAATAGTTATATTCATCTTTTATGGGTTTGATTGACCCAAGTTACAAGTGAGGGTTTAACTCGTGACATTTACATGACCTTTTGCATTAGTAACATCTCTCAAAGGAGGAATAATAATAATGTGAAGTACAAGTAGAATATTCTTTAAAGTTACATTATTTCAAAACCCACCCATAATAAGAAGGGTATTCTACTAACATCAACAAGAACTAGTGTGGCTCAACACAACATCTTCAGAAGGAGAGAGAAGGTGTCATCAACATCATATTTTGGAACATAGCTTGGTACATCTATAGATCATCGGAATTTTTCAAAATCATTATCATATTCAGTACAAAGATGAATTATTAACATCTTCAGTACCGAGTTCAAGTATCATCATCAACATATTCAGTACAGAGTTGAAGTATCATCATCGACATATTTGATGTGAAGATGATGTATCATCATCAAAATATTAAGTACATAGCTAAAGTATCACCATCTGCAACATGAAATTGAGGAATCATCATCTACAGTATGGAACTGGAACATCATCAATATCATGGAGCTGGAGCATCATCATCTGCAACATGGAACTAGATCATCATCTGCAGCATGGAGCTGGAGAATCATCATCATATGCTAGAACATCATCATATGCAGCATACAACTAAATCATCATCTGTAGCATGGGACTGGGGCATCATCATCTGCATAAAAATTGATACATCACTAGCATTGACAGCATGAGGCTGGATCATCGGCATAAAGCTGGAATAAAAAAAACAATGACAACACAAGGATGGCTTATCAACATAAAGCTGTAATAACAACAACAACAGCATGTGTCTTCATCATCAATAACTCAAGGTTAAAGCAACGTCATCTATGGCAGGTATAACAACAATGAACATGATCCTTCCTTTCAAAATTACATGATCATGGAAAACACATCTATGGTACTAAGACAATATTTCCTTTCAGAATTATGGGATCGAGTCCACTTACTATCATTCGGGATTATCCTTCCTCTCGTAATTACGAGATCATGTCCACTACTAACATTCTAGACGATCCCTGCTTTCGTAATTATGGGATCAATTCCACTATCAAAATTCTAGACGATCCTTCCTTTTGGAATTAAAGGATGAAGTCCATTACTAACATTCTGGGCAATCCTTCCTTTCGAAATTACAGGATCAAGTCCACTACAAACATTCTGGATGATCCTTCCTTTTAAAATTATGAGATCAAGTATAAGTATGGTTAGTCCTTCCACATCAACATTTAAGATGATATTTCCTTTCAGAACTACGTCATCAAGTCTAAGGATTATTAGTCCATCCAAATCAACATTTAAGGTGAACCTTCCTTTTGGGATTACGAGATCAAGTCTAACGATGATAAATGCTAACATCAACATATTATATGATCCTTCCTTTCATAATTAGAGGATCAATTCTAAGGATGATCAATCCCAACATCAACATCTTGGACAATCATTCCTTTCAGAACTAAAGAATCAAGTCCAACAAGATCAAAAATTTAAGACGATCCTTCCTTTTGGAATTACAGGATCAATTCTAAGGATGATCAATACTAACATCAGTATCTTGGACGATCATTCCTTTCAGAATTACAGGATCAAGTTCAATAAGATCAACACTTAAGATGATCCTTTATTTCATAGTTACGAGATCAAGTCTAAGGATGGTCAATCCTAACTGAGCTACCTGTTGTGATCAGGATTCCATAGTATCAATACAACCCCCCCCCCCCACCTTTCAAGGGAAGTCCTTAAGGACAGCACCAATTCGAAAGTGTTCAAAATTCACATGAGATATAGGCTTAGTCAACACATATACAGCCTGCTCACCCGTGGTCACATATTGGAGCTTTATAAATCCCTTGTGCACCATGTCACCGATTTAGAAGTAATGGATTTATATGTGCTTCTTCCTATCATGGAACATAGATACCTCTATCATCTTTATGCATCTTTGTCTATCACATAGAATCATGGTAGCATCCATCTCCAAATCAAATAGATATGATAACAACTTTTGAATCCATATGGATTCACAGCTAGCATAACAAGATGCAATATATTCTGCTTATGTAGTGCCGAGAGAAACATTGGATTGCTTTCCTCTTAGCCATGAGATCATGGCTGACCTAAGACTGAAACATCCTCTGGAATTTCTCTTTCTATCTAAGACACTTCCTGCCCAATTTGAATATGTATAAACATACAGTCTGAAGTTATGATCTCTAGTATAACTAATACCATACTCTATCGTACATTTTAGGTACCTTATCACATGCTTTGAAGATACCAAGTGAACATATCTGGGTTTAACCAGATACCAACTCATGTGTTCACAACAAAGCATATATCTAGCTAGGTATTTTCCAGATACATCAGTGAACCAATGATACGTCTGTATAGTGTCACATCCAATAATTTTGATGAAGCATCATGTAACAACTTCAAGTGTGTATCCATGGGTGTGGACATGGATTTAGATTCCAACTTGTCAAACCTTTTCAGGATTTCCACTATATACATCCTGTGGTTAAGGAAGACTCCCTTTAGGCTTTTCCATACATAAAGACCTAGAAAATAACGCATCAAGCCAAGTCCTTTCATCTAGATGTGACACCCCAGTTTTGAGCCCATGGTATTAAATTGCATATGATGTAAGGCCCCACCATGGGTTTAGTGCGTTTGTGTCAGTGATTAAATTGATGTCGATGGTTTATGTGCTAGCCAAGCACAATGTGTTTTGAGACATCATATAAAATGCATATTAATAAAAAAATACCACAGCTAGATATGCGGAAAAATGTTAAAGAGATGGGGCAATTATTTCAAAGAGAGTAGGGTAGGGTGCCAACATTTAAACCTTGAGCCTATGGGGAAAAGCCAAATGTCCAACGGGAAAATCCCTAAATTGTCAACTACCCTTTTCTTGTATTTTTCCCCAATCATTTACTTCTACTAGAATTTGGTTGAGGTAGTTATTGCATGGGAATGGGAAGAGTATGGGAAAGAAAACACCCAAAAATGTATGCCCATTCCCTCCTACATTCACACATTTTGGGGAGCTGGGGGGATGTTTTGATCATCCATCCTTCATTCTTGGGGGGAACTTAGACAACTGGTGGTTCCTCTTCTCAGTATTCCATCCTCTGTTTTTCCCCTGCATGATTCTTATTTTGTTTCATTCTCCCATGGTTGGAGAATCATTTTGGAAATGCCCAGCAGATTGAAGAGGGAACCACGATTTCAGAGTGGTTGTTGAGCCGTCTTCACCCTCGTGAAGCTATTGAACGTTCTGTGAAGTTGATTTTTATCATAGGGATGTTGTTTCCCAACTGCCATTGTTGTTTTGGCTTCCATTATGTTTTCCTTCAATCCCAAAACTTGTAATTGTTTTGTATGCATTCTTTGTTTGGTTTGAATGAGTTGGGTGTGAAAAGAGGTTGTTTTTCCTTTGGAAGGACATCCAGTGTTTTCTAAATGATTTGGGTCACTTGGGTTGTTTTCCCTATTTTCTTTATTCGATTTCGGGTTCCCAAGGCATTTTGTCCATATCCAGAATTTGTCTTTTGTTGTGTAGTGCATCCTTGTGTTGGCTTGGCTGAGTAAGTACAAGAACCCATATGTTATTGGGATGACTCTGTTTGGATGTGATTATTGGCTTGAATGTGGGTGTATAGCCTTGTTGTTTGTCATTCTATGTCCCCTAGTTCCTTATGGAAATCATTCCCAACTCGGGGGTGGCAATGATGCTGAGAGCTTAAGGAGAACAATGGCCTATGGTTGGGGGGAAGGTTGCAGCGACATAGCTAGTTGTGGGAAAGCTTCTTCTGAAGATTAGTATTCTTGTGCATTTAACCCCTACCATGTATTTTCTTTGTAAATTATTCATAAACATGTGAAATGCTTGAACAAAATGAATGTTGCTTGCTTTATGAGTTATGAACAACATGAATGCATTGAATGAATGTGTATTGCTTTCGATGTGGATTGCTCTAAGCATATGTAAACATTTTCATGTTCAATGCATTTTTATGGTTTATTTTTTATGAGGGATTAGATTTCCTAGATTGGTGATGACCTAAATGCCCAAATATGTCCAAGACTTTTGTTAACAGGTCAAATTTCTAGACAGAAAGCTTCCTTCTGCAACCTGCAGGATGCGAGATGCGGTATGCAAGATGTCGAAATGTACTTCAGTAAATTTTGTTCCCCACATATTTCCTTCTGCAACTCTCCTTTCCACAACTTGCAAGATGCGGGATGTGGAAATGTCCTTCGGTAAATTTTGTTCCCTGTAGATCTCCTTCTGCAACTCTCCTTTCCACATGTGGGATCGAAATTTTCATTTTCCCTAATTCCACAAACTCAATCTTTCTGCACTCTTGATTCTTATGGGTTGATTCTCAGCTGTCAATCTATTTCTAGATGCAGAATAGATTCTGAGCGTCGTCTTCTGCTGCAATATTTCCTTATCGTTCGATCTCATATGAGATTCTTCTTTGTGGATTGTCGAATTGATCACTAGCAGGATCAGAGCATGAATGTTGAAGAGTGTTTTCCCAGCCATGCCCAGTGATTTCAAAGAAGAACAAAGGTTCTTTAATGAATTTTTAGTTCCACATAATAATCGGGGTATGGGTACATGACAGTGTGGTATCAAATATATTGGTTACAACATTGGGCCTAAATGGGACAAGTTGAACAGATAAAAATCGAAAAGAACACCTAGGTTGTGATTTGATAGAGCTATTGGTTGTAGCATTGGTAAAAATGTGCCAAGGCAATTTGTTGTAGAAAGAAAACTACAACGAGAAAGGGTGCTATTTAGAAGAATTTATAAACTTAGCTAACCCAACGAAATGCACCATGACTGTGATCTGAATCCTACTATGATCTTGATCGTTCATGCCTGCAATAAGCAGTTGGTAAGTAATTCTTTGAATTTCTAAGATTGACTAAGAAATGATGTTGTTAACACATTTTCCAGATTCATAGTGCATATTAATGAATTGATCTTGGTCTCACCAAGGAGCTCAAACAATATCAATGCTAAGAAAATTAACAGTATGGATGATGCACAGGATCCCTGTGGAAACAAGAAATATGCTATGAGGGGGAATCCAAGAGACCCACATGAGGGAAGGAAGACACTCCAATGATGGAGATGTGGAGGAACCCATTTGTGCTATATTTTTCCACATGGGGAAGGGTATGTAAGGCCAGCTTACAATATCCAAGGTCATGGAGCTGAAGCTATTGGGAAAATGGAATGAGAGAGTTCCCCAGATGTTGAAGCTACCATAAGAATCCTGAGGGTAGAGTTGCATGATTGCAAAGAAGAGAATAAAAGGTTGGTTAAAGATTTGGTAGAGAAAAACCAGTTGACTACAGTCATGCTACATATTTTAGCAGATCTCCAAAGGAAGCTAAAATTTGGGAATCACTTAACAGAGACCGAAGGGACTAGGAGAAATTACCATGAGAAGAATTAGAAGCTTAACCCAAGGAAGAAAGGTTTTAAACCTTCTCACCTCCTGAAGCAGCAAATACATCCATCACAATATGAGATTAAGCCAGCCAGAGTGATGAGGGAAAAGCTAAAGGAACCACTCAAATGTTTGGGATGTGACGGACCCCATCTATGAAAAAATTGTCCACTTGAGAATAGGAATGAGGGTCAAGTCCCTAGAACGAAAGAAGCTGAAACTATGGGTCAAGAAGCAGGGATCATTCCCAAAATTCATGCAGCATTAATAGACAACCCAAAATGTCATAACTCAACTGTGGTGGAAGTTGAGGGTGATATTGTTGAATGGACTATTTCTGTTTTGATTGACCCTCAATCAACTCATAGCTATATCACCCCTGGACTTGTTGATATGTGCACTTTGAATAAATAAAAGAATAGAAGATCATGGTTAGTCCAACTAGCCATTGGAATCAAGAAGAAGGTTAGCGAGGTGGTAATGAAATGTCCATTGGTCATGGATGGGTTAGTCACCTGTGTAGATATGAATGTTCTGCCACTTTGATCATATGATCTCCTCATTAGAATGGATTGGTTGGAAGCACATAGAGAAAACCTTGATTGTTACAAGAAGACTTTTGAGTGCTTGGATGACGAACGAAACCTAAGGGTTGTGAAAGGAATTCCAAAAGTAATCTCTCGAAGGAAGTCTTTAGGAATAATGCTGAAGAAGTTCTATGGGAAAGGTTGCAGAGTGTATGCAGCTCACATTTTGGAGGAAACATAGTATGATACTCCTAGGTTGGACGGATTTCATATGCTACAGAAATTTGGGAATGTTCTTGCTGAAATAATTCTAAGGCTTCCTCCAAGGAGTGACATTAATTTTACCTTTGAGCTTGTTCCTCGAGCAGCACCAGTGTCCCAGATATCTTGTAGGATGAATAAACCAGAAATGCTAGAGCTAAACATCCATCTACAAGAGTTGTTGGGGAAGAAGTACCTATGACCAAGTGTTTCTCCTTGGGGAATACCATTTCTATTTGTGAAAAAGAAAGATAGTGCATTCTGGTTGTGTATTGATTATGGGCAGTTGAGCAAAGTCACGGTGATGGAAAAGTATACGTTCCTAGAATTGATGACCTCTTTGATCAAATGAGAGGAGAGAAGGTATTTTCCAAGATTGACTTGGGATCTGATTACCATTAGGTAAGTATTAAGAATAAATATGTTCATAGGACAACCTTCAGAGAAGGGTATGGATATTATGAGTTGGTAGTGGTACCATTTGGTTTCATAAATGCAACAACTACGTTTATATGCCTTAGGAATAATGTTTTTAGCAGGTGCTTGGGAAAGTATGTTCTTGATGGCATTCCTACTTATTCAAAGGATGAGGAAAAACATGTCGAACAATTGAGGATGACCTTCAAATTGATCAGGAAACATCAGCTGTATGCAAGGCTAGGAAACTATTACTTATACAAAGATGGAACTCATTATTTCAGTCACATTATCACAAATAAAGGAATATCTATAAACCTTGAAAAGATTGAGGCCGTGAGAAGTTGGCCTGCTCCAAGAAAGTTAACAGATCTAATAGATTTTGTTGGACTTGCAAGATACTACAGGGGGTTCATTGAAGAATATTTTGTAGGAAAAATCGAGTCTATGTATGGGCTGAGGAAGCATACATGTGTACTTGTGGTTCCATGAGGAAATGGCCCTTCCTAAAGACTGTAGGTAGAAAGACCTGAGAAGATAAGTTTGGTGGTACCCAGTAAAACAAAGGAAAGAAACCACCATGTTCTATGAGAAGGATCTCATGACTGAAATCTAACTTTTGAACATAATAGATTTTGAACTTCAGATTTTAAATTTTGTTGTTAGTCAAATATTATTTACTATTTGGATGATCTAAAATGCTGTTAAAATGACATGTTGTGTGTGAATTTCTAGGTTTTGCATAGCATGTGTAAGTTAGGGATGAGTACTCTGCACTTGCAAAATACAAACAATATAAGGATGACCTCATGGTTGCAAAAATCTAATTTTATTGGGAAGCAGAATTGTGAATTCAAATTTTGGATGTGACTATCAATGTATTAATCATTTAATAATTTGAAATTTATCCAGGGATGAAATAGATTTTAAAGTCTATGATTAAATTTTTATGACGGCATCTCATATTCATGAACTACATATAATTTAGGTGATATGATGAAAACATGTACTGGTTGTACATGGATCCTTAGAAGGGTGTACTTGGATACGTAGCTTCTCGGAGGGATGTGCTTGGAATAGGCTTGAAAACCTATAATTGCAATTATCTTTAGAATGACATCTCATGTAAACAACATGCTTGTATGTAACGTGGGTGAGATGATGAAAATATGTATTGGACGAACATGGTTCCTTGGAAGTATGTACTTGCATAAATAGCATCTCGGAGGGATGTGTTTGGGATAGGTTTGAAAACCTATAATTGTAATTATTTTTATAATGACATCTCATATAAACTGCATGCTTGTATGTAATGCAGGTAAGATGATGGTGGTCCTCCCCTGGAGTACATAACCCTCGGGAGGATGAATTTGAGAAAGATGACCCCTTTCGAAGGATGTACGAGAGTACATAGATTCATCCTCCCCCCTACCCGCTAGGAACCAATATGCGTCATTGTGGACACCGAGGGTGTAAAACATCTGGTTGGACTTCTTTCCACACACATTCATGCCGTAAGGGGACTGTCATGAGAGTGGGGGTTGTGTGAAGAGAATAACCCCTATGTATTATGATGTTTGGAAAGTAAGCACCTGAGCATTGGTAAGAACTTTGAGGAGGTTTTAGGCTCTGAAGCCAAGTTGACCAGATCTTGGTTGAGAGAGTCTATGCAGATAAGTATTGGGTTTACTTATCAAAGTTTTGTTGTTGTTGATTTTTTGTAAATATGCATGACCATATGATGCAGCCATGGTTTTGAAAATATTGTTATAGATTGCACCTTATAGGAATGTTGATCATAGATTTGTTATCATTTTTTACAATTAAATTACTTATTTAAACATATGTTTTATTATCTTTCTGCATATTTTATGTCACGCATATCACTATTCAGCCGAGGTATGTATGAATTTAAGGTTTATATAAAATCCATTTATTATTATCAGTTTATGATTTTATTAACTAAAATTGACATTATTGAAGCACATTTGATATATTAATTGATTTGTATATTTGTTTGCAGGTTATATAATCTTTTTGGGACAAATTAATAACAATTACGCATTCATCTTTCCATGCGCACAGCACGTCCAGCTCGTAATCCATCTCATTGCGTGAAACTTTTAGGTAGTTTGCACGTGTTAAAACATGTTACTGCAGACTTTAGTCCTTAAGTGCGCCAGCACACATACATTTCATTTGTCCTAGATCTACGCCTAGCATATCAAGCTCACAGTCTAGCTCATTGTTCATCTTTTCATCCATATCGCTAACTAGAATGCACACTCTTTAGAATTGATTCCAGGCATTAAAACATGAAACAGTTCTATAAACGACCTGCTGTCCATGTTTCTGGGTAATGAAGCTCACATTCTAGATGATCCTCCAGCTTGCAGCCTCCTTCGTCGACACCTCACCAATAAATCATGCATTTGGTTGATGTATTAGCCCACGTTCTAGAAGACTCGCCCGTGCGCTCTCCTCTACTCGCCACCAGTCCACTTGTCGTGCTAAGGAAGGATCTGTATGCGACACCTGAGAACCATTTGCAATGGAGAAGGAGCCTATGCGTTACACTATCCAATGAAGAGAACCAGACTCGTGCTGAAGAAGGGAGGATGATTGTGCGTTGGCCTGTGATTTGTTATATGTCATAATGATTGACTAAATTTAGAGAGCATTCGAACACTAAAGGTTTGACTTGCTCATCTCTATAAATGACTATATATACCAGCCTCTATGTGAGAGCTCGCTTAGCTCGTAGTTTTATCATTTCATGCTTTGATTTGTTGTTCTTGAGAAAAATGTATTTATGTTCCATAGTTTGAATAAAGAGCTGTATGCTTTGCTGTTGAAGATTGCGTTTGAGTAGGAGTTAGCTAGGCACTACCCCTGATTGTTGACAGGGCCCCTCATCAACTAGAGGTTTCTTCATTTTCTTCCTATAATGCATTTTATTTCAAGAATTAAATAACTAGACTATGCACATAGTTTGCTTTAAAATTTACTTTCACTCCTTTAATTTCCAGTTTGTGGTTCAATATTTGTAATTAGATAGAAAAGAATTCCAATTGTGTTTATTTCCTTTATTTTCCAAGTTTATACAATTTAAATTTAAATTTGTTAATTAACATGCAATGATTTCTTTATGTTCATGAATTTGTATAAGTTCATTTCATCATTCAATTTGCTTAATAAGTAAGTTTACTTATTTTGTCTTTATGCATTAGATTTACATCTGCACAAATTCAGCTGAAGATTAGATCATTTAGGTTAATTTCTATCATTTTAACTGTGAATACTGTCATTCAGACAACCTGTTTAAACTGTTATTCAGGCACCCCTTTCAGACCTACAGTTGAGTCTGTCATTCGGCCTGTAGTTTTGTTTTTAATGTTTTTAATGTGCTTTGAGATTGTTTTCAGTTCTGTTTCTTTAGTGTTTGAAGTATGCTTTGACTGAGATAGTTAGATGATAGATTTATTTAACATTGAAGTTAAAGTTAGAGTGCTTTAGGTTATTTATTAAAGTCTTATCATTTTCTTTACTTATTTGCACCTTGAACATGTTTTGAAGTGTGTTATGCTTTGTTTCTGATTCCTTTTTACTGGTATATTGTTTTGTGTTCATGCCTTTGGATTGATTTATCCATTTGCATGTAAATTTCAGCATTATATGTGTCATCCTTAGTATGTTTTTAGGTTGTTCCTTTTTACATTGTGTGATTACTGAAAGAGACTTGTAGGACATAATTCAAAGATATTCCTATTAAGTTTTTTACTTGTTTCTTTTTATTTAATTTTATTTATTAAGTTTTCTACTTGTTTCTTTTTATTTGAATTTTTTTTATTAAGTTTTCTACTTGATTATTAATTAGGTCTTCCTTGCATCTTAGTTTCCAATTTAAATATTAGATGTTAATAGTATATTCTTCAGTTTAAAGTTATTTATTTATAGAATAAATTATCAAATATTTAGTTTAATATTTTGTTTCGGTTTAATTATTGTAATAATTGAATTCTTAGGAGTTTGACTCGATTTTTCATTTTGAAAGATATTTTGATCTTTTGTTTGTTAAAATATTTCCATGACACCATAGGAACCCCTCTAACTTTGCATATTGTTTGTATCAAATCTAAGCCTACCAACCCGAGTCGATAATTAAATATTAGGTGAATTAATCTATTCATTATAACACCTAACATTTTTGGCGTCGTTGACCGGGGGTTGTTCTATAAGGTAGATATATTTCCGTATGAAGCTTAGCAATAGGTTGGTGGCAGGGGAGCGGTAAGATGAGAGGTAAGAACCTGTGCATCTGTTATAATAAGCACACCCAAATCCAGCAACAATAGTAGCATATTTTTTCTTTAGTTTAAAGTTTTTCATGAGTATACTTAGAGATTCTTAGGGTAGATTTGTTAAGACCGAAAAATGTATTGAAATCCCTATGAACTTCCGTAGGGGATGGAATTCCCCAACTACTAACTCACTAGAAAGGTATCAAAAGACACCTATAGGAAGTAGTTCTACCCTAAAAGATGCCTATAGGAAGTAGTTCTATGCCTATAGGAGACTCTCTCAAGAGATCTTACTGGGGAATCCATAGAGGAAGAAGGAACCTTGACAAGAGGTCCTAAGGACCCCATCCCTAGATAATTTCAAGAGGATCGTCCAATAGAAACCTCTAACCCTCCACTAGTTTCAAATCCAATTAACACAACTTTTTCAGTAGTAGGAGATTTGAATTTCATTGACTTTGTTGATCCTGCACAAGTAAAATCTCTCTTTGGAACCTGGGTAGATTCAGTCATCTCACAAATTGAAATTTTCATAGTAGAACCTACTATCCCTCTAGGATTCAATAAAAACACGATTGATTAGAGAAAGATCTCTCCCGAAAAAGAACATTAGGACACCCCATTGTCACCTCGAAAGGAGCCTCCTAAGTATATTTACGTTAAAAATCCACTTTATATGGAGAGATGGGGAGAAAACAAAGATCATGATGAAGTTATAAATGATGAAGGAGAAGGGGAAAATCGAACGGAGGCTACCTTTGGGTTCCCTATTTTGGACACGATGCAAGATGTAACTATGAAAAACATCCTTCCTCCTTACATACTTTTTATGGAAAAAAGTAATCAGGACTCGGACACATTCTTGTTCGATTTCAATATCCTTTGTAGGAGCTATAATTATCTACAAGATGCTCACAAACTAAGACTCTTTCTTGATACATTAACAGATTCTCCCTTGAGATGGTTCATGGGATTAGGAGAATTCACTATCAGTACCTGGGACAATATGAAAACTTCATTCTTGCAAAAATATCAAGAGTATTGTAAACCTAAGGACTTTCGACATGAGATATTCAAATTAACACAACTTGAAGATGAGAGCATGGAGTATTATATCGAAAGGTTCATTTATACATTACATAAATCTAAATATAGTGACCTCTGAGAAGATGCAGTACATACACTTTTACTTCAAAGGATCTCTGAGGAATTATTAGAATGTCTTAATCTCATGGAAGCTGGCGATATTTCTCATAACACTTTTGCACAAATCGGTGAGATGTGTAAAAATTATTCTAGTAGTAGTGAGGAAGTTGTGAAAATTTTTTGAGAGCCTTTTAGTAGAAATGTAAGAGGAAACATTACTAGTTTAGGTGGAGTTACAAGAGTAGAGTTAGGAAACCTATTGGAGAATTTAAAAACTGATATCTTAGGAGCAATGGGTTCTCAACTAGATTCTTTACAAGCCAAGAAAAGGCAGCATGAAGAACAAGTAGCAATGAGTATTTTTTGTCCAAGATCTAGAATCAAACATCCCCAAAGGCAATGTCCATTAAACAACATCTCCATGTGTCACATCTGTACATATGAGCATCCAACAGATAACTGCCCATCCTTGCTTGGGTCGCAAGCCATCTATAAGAGTGGGGATGTAGCTGAAACATCTAGGAGAACTCCTTGGCAACCTAGAGATCAACCAGCATATTAGAACTTTCAACCACAAAATACACTCTATTATCCTCCATATTAACCACCTCAACAATGGAACAATTAAAGCTTGCGTAATTGACCAACAACAGCAATATTGGTCACAAGGAAGGAGAGTACAACCATGTCCTCAATCACAACCTGTCCCTGCATCTAATCATATTTATCCTCAGTACCAATAAATTTCTAGCAAATTTCACCTGAATTTATACCTCCAGTTCCTTTTATCACATAACAGCCTCATTATTTCCAGAACACAAATCCTCCTCGACCGACATGATTACTTGCGCAACCGATATCTAAACCTAATAATAAACCAACTCAAGCTCTTAACAACATTGATTTTCAAACTCTTCATTGTATCTTATTTCAACTATACTTGTACATGAGATTCAATTACGATCGGGAAGAGTTGTGAATGATAAACCCAAGTTATCAGCCATCAGTCATGAAGAAAATGAAGAAGAAGAGGATTTGAATGAACCCATGAATGATGCTATTTTGGAGGATGAGAACACTCCAAAGCAGTACACACCTATCCTCCACAAGAAACTATTCAGGAGAAAAGAGCTCCTCCATTTCCATAAACACTAGTAATAGAAAAACCTGTAGTTCACCTGGAGTACAACATTTTGAATGGATTAAAGAATATTTGTATTAGAATCCCTGTATTACAAGGTATTAAGGATATACCAATATACAGTAAGGTAATAAAGGAGCTATGAATTAAATTATCAGGGAAGAAGCAAAAGGACCCTCTCACAATTCATGTTATAGGAGAGATGTCTGAATGTATGAAAAATCAGTCGTAGATTGAAAAATATACAAATCTAGGAGCCCTAGTAGTGACTGTAATTATAAACACCACCGCCATAGAAAATACATTAATCGATTTAGGATATGCCATCAACATGATGACCACCAAAGTTTTAGAAGTTTTATAGTTAGGACAATTTCTCTAACCCACTGCTTCCATCCTAGAACTAGCAGACCGTACTATGGTAAAACCCATTGGAGTCCTAGATGAAATTATTGTATCAGTAGCCTCAGTGGAATACCCTGTCGACTTTATGGTCAAAGAATCAAAGGATCCTTCTAAAGGGAATCCTATTATCTTGGGAATACCATGGTTAGCTACCCCAAATGCTTTTATAGGATGTAGGGATGGAGAGATGACTATTTCCAATGGATTATCTACATAAAGACTTATTTTATACCCCCCAACACAAGCAATAAATGAAAATTCATGGGGGTTAAATTGTTATTTTGTGGACAAGGACTTTGATGACCTCTCCCTTCCTAGTGATTTCTCCTGGGCACTTTAGGAGCAGACCACTGAGAATGTATTAAATCAGTTTCTTTCTTTAACAACCTATACAGATTTCCCTCAGTCTTTTGCTCAATTCGATTAGATTTTTGGAGATAAGTTTCAAAAGAATATGGCTCTTTCCATGTTTATAGAGACACCTTGTGTCTTCACAATTGAAGAGCATACATGACCATATACCATATTTTGCGAGGTTGGCCCTGAAAAATTTCTCCATATAAATGCAGGGTTAAGTGAAAACCAACAAGAACAACTGCTTAATGTTCTTGAGAAACAAGCTAGAGCATTTGCATCGAAGTCCACTAATATGAAGGACATACACCCTGACACCTGTATTCACCATAGTTATATGGATCCAATCATGTAACATGTAAGGCATCCACAGAGCAAAATGAATCTTGCTCTAAAGGATATAGTGAAAGAAGAATTACAAAAACTTCTCATTGTTGGTTTCATCTATCCCATCTCCAATAGTAAATGGGTATCTCCTTTAGTAGTAGTCCCGAAGAAAGTCACAGGGAAATGATGCATTTGTGTTGATTTTAGGGAGCTAAACAAGGTTACAATTAAAGACTACTTTCCTTTACCTTTTATTGATTAAGTGTAAGATACCCTGTTAGCTAAATAGTATTTTTCCTTTCTTGACAGATACAGTAGTTATAACCAAATTTTAATAGCCCTTGAAGATCAAGAGAAGACCACTTTTACATGCCCTTGTGGAACATATGCTTATCGAGTTTTGCAATTTGGCCTATGTAATGCACCTGCCACTTTTCAGTGAGCAGTCTTAGGAATCTTTTTCGATCTTATACATCACTGTGTGGAGGTATACATGGATCATTTTACAACCTATGGTAATACTTTTCAAGAATCCCTTGACAACCTCGAGAAGGTATTGATCCAATGTCAAGAAACGAATTTATCCCTTAGTGACGAAAAATGTAAAATGTTACTAAAAGAAGGTATAGTTCAGTACAACATGTTTCCTCCCAAGGAATTAAGGTAGATCCTACGAATATCGAAGTAATTATTAGCCTTCCCTCTCCCAAAACTCATAAATAGGTAAGAAGCTTTCTTGGTCATGCAAGCTATTACTGCCGCTTTATTGAAAATTTCACTAAAATAGTTGCACCAATGTTTAAATTGCTTACAAAGGAAATAGAATTCTAGTGGATAGAATATTGTCAAAATGATTTTGAAATTATAAAAGCTAAACTATCAGTGGTACCAATACTCAAGGGTCCTGATTGGTCTCTCCCTTTTCATATATCCACTGATGCCTTTGATACGGCCATAGGAGGAGTCCTGGGCCAAAAAGAGGGACAAGCACCTTATGCTATTTATTTTATTAATAAGAATTTGACTCTCGCCGAATTAAATTATACCGTTACTAAAAAATATCTTTTGGTATTAGTCTATTCTATTAATAAATTTTGCCATTACATTATAGGTTACAAAGTTTTTGTGATACCGATTAGTCCACCATTATATTTATAATGAATAAGCAATCACCAATTGTAGAGTGACCCGATGGCTTCTTCTATTGAAAGAATTTAACATCACTGTTATTGACCGACCTAGTAAACAAAATCTAGTAGCAGAGTTCCTTTCCCATATTCAACGTGAAGATGATACTAAACCAATTGAAGACACTTTTCCCGATGAACATCTATTTGCTGTATCTATTCAAACCCCTTGGTTCGCAGATATTGCCAATTATTTAGCAACTGGGAAAATATCAAACCATATTTCCCCACATGAGAAGTGTCATATTATAGTTTAGAGTTCCAATTATTCCTTGGTTGATAATGATCTCTTCCACATTGGTCCAGGTCTTATTATTTGACGATGCATGCAGAAGGATGAAATGATAGACGTCCTCCATGCATGCCATGATGGACCATGTGGAGGACATTTTTCTGATAAGAGGACAACATACAAAGTATAACATTTTGGTTATTATTGGCCAAGAATTTTTAAAGATGCTTCCAAATATGTCAAAGGATGCGATAGTTTCCAAAGAATGGGTAGACTTACGTCATTTGATGAAATTCCCCTACAACCCCAAGTCATGATTGAACCCTTTGAGAAATGGGATCTTGATTTTGTAGGACCAATTTCTCCCATGTCTCATAAAAAGAAATATATCCTATTTTGCATGGAATATGTCACCAAATGGGTAGAAGCTAAAGCTTTGTTTAGAGCTACAGAGAAATTAGTGGTAGAATTCATAGATGAAGAAATATTCACCCTTTTTGGAGTACCTAGAGAAATTGTCACAGATCAAGGTACTCAATTTGCTTCTAAATTAACGAAATAACTTAGTACGGAATATTGCATCCGACATTGAAAATTTTCACCTTATCACCCTCAAGATAATGGTCAGGTATAATCAATTAATAAAGTATTAGAAGCCATTTTAACTAAATCCATTCACTTACATCATAAGGATTGGGCAGATGGACTCCCAGAGGCTTTATGGGCCTATAGGATAACATGGAGAAACATTACCAGACATACCCCCTATGAGTTAGTATATGGAAAACAAGTCCTTTTACCTATTTATTTTCAATTTAAAATATTTCGTATGGAAGCACAGTTAGGCATGAATTTTGATGAAGGACAGAAACACCGAATATTGCAGATTAATGAGTTATATGAGATTAGATAAGATGCACTCCAAAGAACCATGCTAATACAGAATCAACGAAATACATTACATGATAAATTTATTAAACAAAAGCAGTTTAATACTGGAGATTGGGAATTACTATTCAACTCACAGTTCAAATTTTTTAAAGCAAAACTAACTACCCATTGGATGGACCCATATGAAGTAGTTACGACTTTTGACAATGGGTCAGTAAAAATTAAAACAATGTTTGGCTCACTATTTTCCTTTGTAGTAAATGGACATAGACTCTAACTTTATCATCAACCCAAATCTAAACATGGTTTTATACAGAATGTTTTGCAGCAGAATGAAATAGAATTAGTTGAAGGGGAAGCTATTCCTCCTCCTCTTGATCCTTGAAAAGTATTTTGGGTTATTATCACTTGTATATATGTAAATATGTGTGTTCTTTGAATAAATAAGAGTCATTTCTAATAAATTGTTTACAAGGTACTCTTTTTCTTTTTATTATATATGTATTCATGAATAAATTGAATCATATAACAAGTGGTTTTGTAGTTTGATTAAAAATACATTATCTCTATAAGAAGCTCATGAAGTATTACCTAGAAAAGGGAAGTATGTTAAAGCACTCATTAGGTATCTTAACCTTTCTTGGGGTACTGTTGAAATTTGCAGCCTATAGTGAAAATTAAAAATTTACAATCCTCTCTATATCATACTTAAACTCTTCTATAATTCATATAGTTTTTGGTATTTTGATTCAGACATGTATATTTTTTATTTACTCTTTTAAACAATTGCTTGATAGAGCTACTTTCATTATCATATTTTTCACAACCTCGTCTTATCCCTATGGATTACGAGTTCATATTATGCTTATTATTAGAACTTGTCTCTGATATATTTTGGTGATATTTCGAGAGTAAGTGGAATTTTTGTCTGTGGGGAACATTACTTTTTTTTTATGAAGAAGAAGGACTATAAGGTTAAAGAACCTATTTAATTTATTCTCTTTTGACATGATCTATGGTTATGGCCATTATGAAATTACTTATAAGTTTATTTTACAAAAAACTGAATGTGTGTTTAGCATGACTTAACATGCTCTGGTATCAATCAGCTTCCATATATTTAATATCATTATACAAGGAAAACCCACTGGGGTACTGAACAGGCTTGCTGGAAGTGGGTTAATGCTAAGTAAAAACTCAAAACATGGAGGCTCGATAAATGCAAGTAAACCGTCGGGGTACTGAACAGGATCACTGGCAGTGAGACTATGCTTGCATGGTACTAAGGTAAACCCACTGGGGTACTGAACAGGCATGCTGGCAGCGGGGAAATACCTTGTAAAAGAGATCTAGTTAATGCACTACTATGCACATAGTTCGTAAAAAAATGATAATATAAAGAATTTTTTTTAGAATTTATGAATAAACATGTCATGGCCAATTGTTTAACATGTCGTTTGAGAATGGATGTAAGTTGGCTTTGCCTCGGCCATCTAATTCAGCACATATCTGGGATGTCATTATCCTAAAAATGGGACCCATAGCTATAAATCTCACATACTTCGGGATAAACTTAAATATTTTGTGATGACAGGATATCTTTAAAATGAGGCATAGATGACTAGCTTTTCATGTGGCACTCTTTTGGTTAAATTATTATCATTCAAGCGGTCTTTCTAAGCACTGCGATATTTTTCATGAATATACATATCTGAATCATTTCCATTTACTAGTTAGTTTTTTTCTTTTTCTTACAAAATAATAAAAAAACGATAGAACTCTTTAATTTTTATTTTTTGGAACAATCAATTCTTCTCTCTTCTATGGCTTGAGGACACGCCATATCTTTGGTTTGGGGGGAAGGATTGGGAAAAAATAGATTGTTTTTACTTTTCATTATTTATTATAGATCTATTTATCTCTGACAAATAATAAGTGTTTTCAGGATAATATAAGCAGTGGAACTTGATTATAGCATGAAGCATAATTTTACAGCGAATTCAATATGAATAATCAAATGAAGGTCCAAATGAAATAACAAATGACGATTTGAATAAATTTATTATAGTATTTATAATTAAAATTTGCTAACCAAATTTTGTTTTTACCTTCATGTGGATGCTTAGAAATTCTTCTTATCATTTCATTATTGACAACCTTGTCCCCTTACCGAATCATGCATGTAAACTATCAAATGACCAATTTTCTTGATTATAAATGTAATTTATACTTTTCATGTCATATGTTCAACCTATCCAAAGTTTTACTTTGGACATGGTTGAATTAATTTTAAACCTTATGAAATTACTCACTTATGCATATGCCCATTGCTGGCTCACATCTCAAAATTCACTATGATAGTATGATTTGTTATCTTTCTTTTTTCTCACTGGGACCTGGGATTTCTCCAGTTTGGGGGAATGTTAATCCTAGATTTGTTATCATTTTTTACAGTTAAATTATTTATTTAAACATATTTTTTAGTATCTTTTTGGATATTTTATGTCACGCAAATCACTATTCATCCCAGGTATGTATGAACTTAAGGTTTATATAAAATCCATTTATTATTATCATTTTATGATTTTATTAATTAAAATTGAAATTATTGAAGCACATTTGATATATTAATTGATTTGTACATTTGTTTGCAGGCTATATAAAAATTTTTGGGACAAATTAATAACAATCACACCTTCATCTTGCCATGTGTACAGCACATCCAGCTCATCATCCAGCTCACTGCGCAAAACTCGTTGGTATTTTTCCAGGTGTTAAAACATGTTACTACAAACTTTAGTCATGAAGCGCACCAGCAAACATACATTTACTTCATCCTAGATCTACGCCCAACATATCCAACTCATGGTCCAGCTCACTATTCAGCTTTCCGTCCAAATCGCTAACCAGACTATGCACTGTTGAGAATTGATTCTAGGCATCAAAATTTGAAACAGTTCTGCAAATGACCTGCTGTCCACACATCTGGGTAATGAAGCTCGCATTTTAGATGATTAGACAGCTTGCACCCTCCTTCATCGACACCTCACCAACAGATCACATGTTGGGTTGATGTATTATCCCATGTTCTAGAAGACTCACATGTGTGCTCTGCTCTTCTCGCCACCAGTCCACTTGCTGCGCTAAGGAAGGAGTCGTGTGCCACATCTGAGAATTGTTTGCAATGGAGAAGGAGCCTATGCATTGCACTCTCCAATAAAGATAACCATACTCATGGTGAAGAAGGGAGGATGATTGTGTGTTGGCCTGTGATTTGTTATAAGTCATAATGATCAACTAAATATAGATATTAGTCGACCACTAAAGGGTTGACTTTCTCATCTCTGTAAAAAACTAGATATACCATCCTCTACATGAGAGCTTAGTTAGCTCGCACTTTTATCAGTTCATGATTTGATTTGTTGTTCTTGAGAATATTGCATTTCTATTCCATTGTTTGAATAAAGAGTTGCATGCTTTGCCGTTCAATATTGCGTTTGAGTAGAATTTATCCAAGCACCACCCTTGATTGCTGAGAGGGCCCTTGATCAACCAGAGGTTTCTTCCTTTTTTTGTTTATTTTTTTCATCTTTTCTGTTGTAGTTAGTTTTGTTTCCATTTAGTTTTATTATATCATTTGCTTCCTATAATGCATTTTATTTCCAGAATTAAATAACTAGATTGCGCGCATAGTTTGATTTCAAATTTACTTTCAGTCCTTTCATTTCTAGTTTATGGTCCAGTATTTGCAATTAGATAGAATAGAATTTTAGTTCTGTTTATTTCCTTTATGTTCCAAGTTTATACAGTTTAAATTTCAATTTGTTTATTAACATGCAATGATTTCTTTATGTCCATGAATTTGTTTAAGTTCATTTCACTATTCAATTTGCTTAATAAGTAAGTTTACTTATTTTCTTTATGCATTAGATTTACATCTACACGAATTCAACTGAAGATTTTTCTGTCATTTTAACCATCCATACTGTTATTCAGACAGCCTATTTAAACTGTCATTTAGCCACCCTTTTCAAACCTACAGTTTAGTCTGTCATTCAGCTCATAGTTTCATTTTTAATCTTTTTAATGTGTTTTGAGATTGTTTTCATTTTTGTTTCTTTAGTGTTTCAAGTATGCTTTGACTGAGATAGTTAGATGATATTTTTATTTAACATTGAAGTTAAATTTAGAGTGTTTTAGGTTATTTATTAAAGTCTTATCATTTTCTTTACTTCTTTTCACCTTGAACATGTTTTGAACTGTGTTATGCTTTGTTTCTTGAATTTGTTTCCGATTCCTTTTTACTGGTATATTGTTTTGTGTTCATGCCTTTGGATTGATTTAGCCATTTGCATGTAAAATTCAGCATTATATGTATTATCCTTAGTATGTTTTCAAGTTTTTCCTTTCTACATTGGGTGATTACTGAAAGAGACTTGTCGGACAAAATTCAAAGATATTCCTATTAAGTTTTCTACTCGTTTCTTTTTATTTAATTTTCTTTATTAAGTTTTCTAGTTGCTTCTTTTTATTTAAATTTTTATTATTAAGTTTTCTACTTGCTTATTAATTAGGTCTTCCTTGCATCTTAGTTTATAATTTAAAGATTAGTTTTTAATAGTATCTTTTTCAGTTTAAAGTTATTTATTTATAGAATAAATGATCAATTACTTATTTTAATATTTTGTTTCGGTTTTTACTGCAATAGTTGAATTCTTAGGAGTTTGACTCAGTTTTTTATTCTGAAAGATCTTTCGATCTTTTGTTTGTTAAAATATTTCCACGACACCATAGGAACCCCTCTACCTTCTCATATATTATGTGTCAACTCTAAGCCTACCAACCCTGATCGATAATTAAATATTAGGTGAATTAATCTAGACATTATAACACCCAAGAAGGAATGAATCTAACATGTGAATTGTTTTGTCGTGGTGTCTAGAAAGGGGGGGCACCGAGCTTGGTGAGAACCTAGAGGGAGTTTTAGGCTCTGAAGCAGAGCTATCAGATCTCGGTTGAAATATATTTTCAGGTGATCCAATGCTTGCTGAAATTTTGCTACCCTTTAATGCACACCCAGGTGTAGGGTGGGGCAGGGTTGTGACTCTTCATGGTCGTATTGATCCAGTCAAACACCTATGGACCGAAAAGGAGATACTCATGCAGATAAGTATTTGGTTCACTTGGGAACTTCTTGTTGATTTTATGTCGATATACATGTGCATGTGATTCATCTATGATTTTGGAAAATATTTTGAACACTAACATGGGAATTGACTCATTGCTTTAGGTTTTGAGCATAGGTATCGTTGGATTCCAAATACATCGAAGATGTTCCAAGCTGCAGAGAAGGATTCTCCAAGACCAGGAAAAGATTCAGTGGTGTGTGTTGATGCATGCAAGAAATGTCTTGGAAGAGTTCCAGATCATCTCAATGGACAGATAAAGGTGCATAGGAAGAAATGCAGTCCTAAAGAGGCTACACAAGAGTTGGAGGATGCCATATGATTGGCACATCCTATTTGGTTCAAATTTCCAGAGCACTAAGGGCAGTGGCAGTGTAGCATTCTGTTCAATTTTGTAAATCACTGAGGATAGTGCTATTGAAGGAAAAGGGGAATGTAACCCCCCATTTTTGACCCCATGGTATTAAATTGCATATGATGTAAATATTGTATTAAATCATGGTGTGGAGATCAAGGAAAATCCCCCATCATGGGTTTAGTGTTTTATGTTTCGATAATTAAAATCAATGCTGATGGTTTATTTGCTAGCTAGGCACAACATGTTTTGAGACATCATGTAAAATGCATATTAATAAAAAATGCCATAGTTGGCTATGCGTTGCAATGTTAAAGAGACGTGGGCACAATTTCACAGGGAATAGGGGAAGGGGGAACCTTCAAACCTTGATCCTATGAGAAAAATCCAAATGTCTAAGGGGAAAACCCCTCATCTGTCAACTACACTTTTCTTGTCTTTTTCCCCAATCATTTATTTATGCCATAATTTGGTTGAGGTAGTTATTGCATGGGAATGGGAAGAGTATGGGAAAGAAAACACCTAAAAACATATGCCCATTCCCTCATGCATTCACACATTTTGGGGAGCTAGGGGGACATTTTGATCACCCATCCTTCATTCTCGAGGGGCACTCATGTAGCTGGTGGTTACTCCTTTCAATCCTCCATTCTCAATTTTTCCCCTCCACGATTTTTCTTTTGCTTCATTCTCACATGGCTAGAGAGTTGTTTTGGCAATGGCCATCAGATTGAAGAGGGAACCATGATTTTGGACTGTTTGTTGAGCCGTCTTCACCCTTGGGAATCTATTGAACGTTCTCTGAAGTCAATTTTGGTCATAGGGCTGTTGTTTCCCAACTACCATTGTTGTTTTGGCTTCCATGATGTTTTCCTTCAATCATAGAACTTGTTGGTTGTGGAGCCTAATATTCCAAATCCATAGATATTATTTCGTTGTGTTTGTACCTCAGGTGTACTGTACAGTCATTCCCCCTGCCTTGGGGTTCGGGGTAGTGCCCTGAAAAAGGGGGTTCAGGGGCAGCGCCCCTGAGAGAATGGGGGTTTGAGGGCGGAGCCCCTGAGAATTTTTTTTGGGATATGTGTTGGCCAAAAGTTTTGCAGACCCATGGTATTAGGTTAACCCTAGAATTTTCCCATTGTATTTCCCCTATAAAATAAAGCATTGTAAACCGACTAATTATGGTATTGTATTGTATTAGAAGAGAGACTGTGAGAGAGTGAAGAAGAAGTGCAACGGTTTTGCTATAGGGAATTTCGCTTCACCTTTCTGGACTATAATAAAAGGACTGGAAATTTCTTTGTGGACATAGACCATCGTTTGGGTGAACCATGTTATATATGTGTCTCTCTGTAATGTTTTAATGTGTTTTGCATCTTGTTAATGATTTAATTGTATATCTGTTATTTCTCTATGGTCTTGTTCTCAAATAAAATTTGTAATTGTTGTGTAGGCATTCTTTGTTTGGTCTAAACGAGTTCGGTGTGAACAAATGTCGCTTTTCCTTTGGAAGGACATCCAACATTTTTTGAATGATTTGGGTCACTTGGGTTATTTTCCCCATTTGTTTTATTTGATTTTGGGTTCACAGGGAATTTTGTCCATACCTAGAATTTGTCTTTTGATGTGTAGTGCATCCTTGTGTTGGCTTGGTTGAGTAGGTCCAAGAACTCATATATTATTGGGATGATTGTGTTTGGATGTGATTATTGGATTGACTGTGGGTCTATATCCTTGCTATTTGTAAGCTTGTGTCCCCTAGTTCCTTATGGAAATCATGCCCAGATTGGGGGTGGAAGTGATGCCGAGATATTAAGGAGCACACTGGCCTATGATTGGGTCGAACATTGCAGCAGCATAGCTAGTTGTGGGAAAGCTTCTTCTTAAGATAAGTATTCTTGTGCATTTAACCACTACAATGTATTTGCATATAAATGATTTATGAACATGCAGAATTCTTGAACAGGATGAATGTTGCTTGTTTTATGAGTTATGAACAACATGAATGCGTCGAATGAATTTGTATTGCTTCTGCTGTGGATTTCTCTAAGCATTTGTAAACGTTTTTATATTCAATGCATTTTATGGTTTATTTTTTATGAGGGCTTAGATTTCTCAGATTTGTGATGGCGTGAATGGCCAAATCTGTCCAAGAATTTTGTTAACAGGTCGAATTTCCAAATAGAAATCTTCCTTCCGCAACTTGTGGGATGCAATATTCAGAAACGTCCTTTGATAAATTATATTCCCCATAGATTTCCTTCTGCAACTCTCCTTTCTGCAACTTGTGGGATGCGGAAACATCCTTCGATAAATTATGTTCCTTGCAAATCTCCTTCCACAAATCTCCTTTCCACATATGGTATGCGGGATAAAAATTTCCATTTTCCTCGATTTCGCAAACTGAGTATCTCTACACTATTGATTCTTGTGGTTTGATTCTTAGTCGTTGAACTGTTTCTAGATGCGGAACAAATTGTAACTGTAGTCTTTAACTGCGATCTTTCTCTACCATTCAATCAGCTCTAATATATTTCTTCATGTATTGTCGAATTGATCACTAATAGGATCATAGGATGAATGTTGAAGAACGTTTTCACAGCCATGCTTGGTCATTTCAAATAATAACAAAGGTTCTTTAAGAAATTTTCAATTCCACATAATAATCGGGGTATGGGTACATGACACTCAAATTCTGCAGTGAGATTCTTCTTACACTCTGATATTTTCTTTTCATTACCTGCCAGGAATTATTCATCCATATACAATAATAATATGAAATATTCATTATCTATAACCTTGAAGTAAAGGTTAGGATAAACCATACTTTTGGTAAATCCCAATCTCATCAGAAAAGGACCGATTCTTTCATACCAAGCTCTTGGATCCTGTTTCATTCCGTACATATCCTTCTTCAAATTAGAGACACATGTTCTTCTATCTTTGACTACAAAACATCATGGCTATTCTATGTACACTTATTCTTCAATAAAACCATTTAGGAAGGTTGTTTTCACATCCATCTAGTGTAACTTCCATTATGTCTTGGTTTCTAGTGCCATGATGGTTCTGATAGAAGTGTACCTTTATTTAGGAGAAAATGCCTCCTCATAATCAATTCGTTCCTTTTGAGAGAATCCACAAGACACAAATTTTGATTTGTACTTCTCAATAATTCCATTCGATGTATGTTTTATCTTGTAGATACATTTGTAAGATACCACACTTTTTCCTTTTGTCTTGGGAACTATTTCCCATACATCATTCTTCATTATGGATTGGTATTCCTTTTTCATAGCTTCCACCCATTATTTATTTTGAATTGCTACTTCAATACAAGTAGGTTATTTTTCTACAAGATCACACATCAGAGCCACATAAATATAAAATGGATTCATCTTCTTGCTCTTCCTTATAGATCCTTCTGGAGCACCATACAGTTCTGCTTCTTGAATAATATCAGGGGACAAAGATGGCTTTGTCTTATGAGAGATAGTCATGTGGGGAGGTGTTAGCAAGGGGTTGGAGATAGGTGAGTTGCATAGCATCTAGGATGCTGTGCATACTCACGAGGCACCACGCAAGGCAAAGATAGTGCGATAGGCAGAAAGTAGTCCATTTTTTTATATATTTTTATGTCATGTTTGAACTCATTGCCCATTTCTTCGGAATACTGGTCCTTAGTGGTTAAATTAGTTAGAAGTTGTTAGGATTTAGTTATAATTGGACCTTGAATGTAAAGGCACAAGCCTATATATAGAGTTAGAATTTCAAATGTTGGGATATGTCGAATATAGACATGAGACAGATACCGAAATCGGCTAACTGATATCCAGATTGAATCTTGTATTATTTTGTGGGTTCATCATTCTTTGGGTGTGGAGAAGTGTTGTATGTTTTGGATCTATTCCACAACTGTAATATGATATGATGGATGTTGTTCTGAATGACTATTGTATTTTCTCTCTTTTCTTTTCCTATGTGTTGTGATATCAATGATTGATGTTTTATGGATATGCTTTATGAATGAAGGATATGATGCTTCTATGATGAATAAGTAACCTATGGTTATACTAATAGATCTTTGATGAATGCTTCGATCTCCGATGAATTGCTTTGCTAGATCTGATAGTTATGCTGAGAAATTGTTGATGCCCCAATCGTCTTCCTTACTGCCAGAAACTTGGTTCAAACATCTCTCCCTCGAACATCTGGGGTGAAACTTCAGCCGCTCTATGTGTGTTGGCGGGAAGGGTAAAACCTGTCTAGGCCAGTGCTTAGGGAGATCACTTTGGTTGGGTGTCGACAAAATGAGGACCCCTATTGATGAGGATTTGTTGGTGGTTTTTGGCTAACAAATGTTTCTATTTCTAGGACCTTGTTGCAGCTGAGAGGAGGATATGTTGTGGCATCCAACAAAACTAGAGATCTAAGATTGGTTCGACCTAATAATAAAAGAGTTTGCTGAAGCTGAAAAATAGAACCCAAAGTTGACGACAAATGCATGGTTGGAAAGGTACATTCACGACGATCCTCATGAATGGTTTTTATATTATTTTCCCATCATACACTATGAGTGGCTGGCGCAATTCACCTATAATAAGTACAATTTCCAGGGAGGAGAGCTGACATCCTCGACCGTCAACCTAATTCAGGAACTCTAAGAAACTAACAATAAGGCATCATGGGCTGTCAAAGTTTGGTTGGAAAGTATTCTAGAAGGATAAATCGCTGAGTTCATGGTTGATACCAACAATTCCTAGAGTGAAGAAGAACTGGAATTTTCCAATGTACCATGAGGTAGGTTCTTACTGTCTCTGCAATTATGAATCAAGCTGATTGTTTGTGAAAAGTGCATACTAAAGATGCACCTCCAGTAGTAAAACTCTAGTGTGAAGAGGATGTGAACACTGTGATAGAAGGGGGGTGATGAATGGAAAGATAATGGGTATATGGGTGTGATTTTCAATGAGACTGTGAGGGAAGCCCAGGAAGAGAGTGGTTGTATAAGGGGAGGAGCTTGTTTCAAGTAGAGAAGAGGCAGAGGATAGGGGAAGGTCCTACTATGATCGAAAATCAAGACCATGAAGGACAACCACATAGGACAAAGAGGCCCCAGAGTGACTAAGAGGACGAGTAGACCTAGGATACACCCAAGGTAGAAGCAAGGTCAAACCCCCGGTAGCAAGGTGTCCACACCTCGGTGCACTACTCCACCATCAGCAAAATATATGCAATCTATGTCGACATGTCCAACGTGCCAAGCATCATCCAGTACTAAAGCAACATCTATAGGAAGAAGGTCTAAGATGGCGGGAGATGATATAAAGCTACCTATGTTCCATGGAAACGACACTGATGACCCAAAACAATATTGGATCTTATGTGAGGCAGTATGGACTGCCATACAGAATATATATAATGATATAAATAAAGGCTAATTAGTGACCACCCTCCGAGGTCATGCACTTGATTGATATATGACATTCATTCAGGTTCTGCAAGGGAACATTGCAAAGACATTGGATGATATTCAAAAGGGACTGCTTGGAGAGTTCAAGAAACCAAAATATGGAGCACCATACATTACAGAGCTGAAGGAAATCAAACAATTCCCTAATGAGACGATTTGGTACTTTGATCAGAGGTTTAAGGCACTGATGGAATGGGTTATCTTTGGTATGAGTGGTTTCCAACACAAGGAATGGTTCATTGCAGCATTGGTCCCTCATATCCGACATCCATTAATGCAGAAAAAGATCAGAACATAGAGCGACGATTTGGAGATCGCAATAAAGTTAGAGAATTCATCGGTTGGGGAAACCGCTCTTGGGATGAACCAAATCCAGGCATAGGTGGCTATCCTGACACTTAAATTGTAGGATATCAAGAAGGTGAAAGATGAAAATGATGACTTGTGGTGCACTCGGTGTCATGTGGATGGACACATGAAAGATACCTATCTGTCTTTCCAGAATTATCTACTCTCAGTAGCGCCAAATACATTGAGTTGTGGTGTTGTGCCATGGTTTCTCATGTGTCAAGTATATGGGAATCGATATGAAGACTTTACCTAAATGCAGAAAATGGTTACGAAGCTAGAAATTTTATATTGCACCTTCTGTTGCTTAGTTGGGCATGAGCATAATGATTATCGAGCCTATGATTTGCTTCAATACAGGACATATGATTCATACTTCATGAAAGGTGAATATCCTTGCATGGTGCCGCATCCATAGGTGAGACAACCACCACCCCAAGTCCAGTATATGATGCCACCCCAGATGGAGTTTATTCCATCGCAACCACAGATGTAGGTTGCACCATAGGTGCAGTTTGTGCCACAACCATAGTGCATCCAGACCCTTATGATTCTGCCATAGCCACAGTATTCCCAAGCAGAGCACTATGTTCAATATAAAATGGTGCAACCCCAGTATCAACAGCAAGTAGCTCAACCACAATATCAGCAGCAAGGAGGATTATGTGGAGGATTCAAGGGAAAGGGAGGTTTTGGCCGTGTAGGAGGACGAGGTCGTGCATCAATCTAGTTTTACAACTGTGGGACATTTGGCCACTATCAGAGGGATTGTCCCAATTTTCAATGTGTATACCACATGGTGAATAATCATACTGTTGAAAATTTCACTCAGTTAATTGCGATATGACAGGATGACAATATTCCTTTATTATAGAATCAGAACCAGTTCCAGGCCCAGAATCAAATACAAAACCAAAAACAACTACAGAATCAAGGTCAACCCCAAATTCCAGTACAAAATCAGAATATCAATCATCCTATGAATCATCCGATGAGCCAGAATCCACCCTTGAACCACCCTTCACAACAAATTTAGAATGAAGGGTTGACGGTTGCGACCATTCTAGTGGAACCACAAAAAAAGGATGTTTATGTTGGGATCATTACCAGAGGAGGCACAACAATTCGAGGAGATTGATTGCGACCACAAGTGCGACTAGCTAGCAAGAAGGAAGCACAGTTTGATATCATGATCGAGAGAGATACCTTTTTCAAGGATTATGAGGCGCTTGGAAGAAATCCTAGTAAGACACCTATTTTTGGCATGCCTTCGGCTTTTGATTCTTTGTTAGAAGATGGACCATCGTGAAAGTATGGTACCTTACAACAGTTCTTCAAGATTTTTGAATCCCTTGCAAGAGATTCCAATTCTCTAGTTGAGATCGAGAAGTTTCTACACCATTTGGATAAAGAGTTGCAGGACTCTGCGGTGAATTCTTTAAAGAAGAAAAATACAGGAAAGGAAACATGGATGAACATCCATATTGGGGACTATGAATTCAATTCAGTTATTCTGGATCTTAGGTCAAATGTGAACATCTTGACAAAACAAATGTGGGAGAAGATGGGGGAGCCAAAACTTGGCTGGTCCCCATTACAGTTCAGATTGGCGAATCAGGCCAAAGTTCAACCAATTGGTCCTGTGTCGAATCTGGTTGTAGATGTCAAAGGTATGAGGACTCATGCTGATTTCTATGTTATCGAAGTTGTTGATGGAGGGGGATTCTATCTTGCACTCTTAGGAATTTGATGGGCCAATGAAAAAATTCCCATGATAAACTTTAAGAAGAGGTTTATGATGTTTGAGAACCAGGATATCTGATTCATTGCCCCTACAGATCCTAATGAAGGAAGGAAATATATTGAACCTGTAAAAGACGAAGTTGTTAGAGAATGGGATCATGTTTACAATATTTCTTGAAGACTATATCAATCCTATTGCCGTCGAAGAACTGGGCTAGTGCAGCGCTAGCTATGCATTCTCTTATTCTGATGATGCATTGAAAAATTAGCAAAACCGGATGCATGAGGTCTCACTCAGAAAATGTGGGCTGATTACATAGTCGCTATGCCATGTCACGACTGAGATCATTAAGCTACCGATATATGAAGGAATACTGAAACTATCTTCGTTCCTCGACAAGTTTGAAGCGAAGGTATCTAAGCCTCAACGCTTGGTGGAATTAGGGGAAGCATTGAAGGCCACTCTATCACGTTGGTGGGTAGATCATAAGGAGACCATTCATGAATGGGAACAATGACAACGGTTGATGACTATGCTCTTCAGAGATATGGAGGTATATCACATTGGGACATATGATGGATAGAATAACCCTTGTAGTCATCTAAGGGAATTCTAGATGTTGTGGGAATTGCGACTCTAGGATGAGTGGGTCCATGCTTTTATTCACACATTGGATGAAGTTCCAAGTTCTTGGCATGTATCAGCAGAACTGTGTAAAGAAATAACTACTTGAGAGGAGATGATTGTTTTATTTGTGCATACCTTTGGCTTTGCAGATGCTAATGCAGAGGTTAACAATGTAGTACAAATCATTCAGGATGTAGTATTGAAAGTTGTCCCCGTTGCATATCCTATGGACCTACATGCGCATTTCCACATTCAATCGATGATGGAATTCTACAACCTCTCTAGTGAGCCAGAGGATGATGATTAGTTACACAATATTAATATTTCAGAGATTGAAGGAAGTCGGGATGTCGCACCACCGAATCTTTCGATGGAGCCCTTGACTCAACCACCGAAGATTAAGAAAGTTTACATTGGGATCGAGGAGAATTCAAAATTTCACAATATTGGAGACTACCGGGACGAGGAGACCATGGAAAAGATCACATATCTATTGCATGAGTTTCAAGATCTCTCCTTGACAAAATTCTCATAAATGAAAAGGATATTGGGTGACTTAGAAGAAATGAAAATCCCATTAAAACCAGATGCAAAACCAGTGCGACAGAGGTCATATTGCTTGAATCTGTGATATAAAAAACATGTCAAGGATGAACTTGATCGGATGCTAGATGCAAGATGGATTATTGAGCCTATTGAAGAATCAGAATGGATAATACCTATGGTAGTCCAAGACAAGAAAACTAGTGAAATACGAATTTGTGTCGATCTAAGGAAGCTGAATGATGCTTGCATGCATGATAACTTTTCGACACCATTCACGGATGAAGTTCTTGAGGGAGTAGGTGGTCAAGAAATGTATTCTTTCATAGAAGGATTATCTAGGTATGACCAAATTAGAATTTCAAAGGAGGATTGCCATAAAACCACATTTGTCACTGAATGGGGTTGCTTTCAATAAACAGTAATGCCCTTGGATTGGAGAATGCACCTACGGTATTCTCTCAGGTTGTTGTTGCTACATTTAAAGATTTTATTTAGAAATTTTCTCAAGTATATATAGATGACTAGACTATCTAATAGATGGTTAAGGATCACTTGGAAAAACTACGCTTGATGCTAGAAAGCTGTCGACAACATCATATCGCATTGAATTCCAAGAAGTGCATCTTCTGTGCACAATTTGGGATATTGTTGGGTAATATAGTTTGTAACCAGGGGATTTTGGTTGATCTCATGAATATTTTTCTCATTCTGATCCTACCTCCACCTACAAATACAAAGATGCTTCATGCGACACTGGGACACACTGGGTACTATCACAAGTTTATCCATGGTTATGCTGCAATTACTGCCCCTGTGGAGAAACTGTTAAAGAAGGATGCCACATTCATATGGATCCAAAAACATCAAAATAGATTAGACACATTGAAGTCCAAGATGGATTAAGAACCCATATGTTTTTTCCCTAATTGGAACAAGGAGTTCCATGTCCACGTCGATGCCTTGTCCGTTGTGCTGGGAATTATACTCGCGCAACTAGGAGAAGGATATATGGATCCACCGATTGAATTTGCTAGCAGGAATTTATCCTTTGTTGAGAAGAATTATACGACCATAGAAAGAAAATGGTTGGTGATGGTCTATGCACTATAGAAGTTCAAGCACTATCTCTTGGGCGGTCAATTCAAAATGTCCAGTTATCATTTGGATTTCAAATATCTGGTTAATAAGCATGTGTTGGGGGGGAAGATATGTCTCTGGATACATCTCTTTCAAGAATTTGATTTCGAAATCATCGTGAAGCCAGGATTCTTGAATGGTGGTCCTGATCATCTATCCCACATTGAAACAGGAGAAGAGCCCACCAATATTGACAATGGATTGTTGGATGCATAACTATTCTGAGTTGATATCAAAGATGGCCATTATGCACCGATAATTCAGTTCTTGGCAACTGAAGTTGCACTAGAGGATATGACGAGCAATCAAAAGAAGCAGTCGGTAGTGAAGGATTCGGATTTCCAGTTGATCCCTAGGAACTTATACAAAGTTGGACCTGATGAGATCCTATGATGGTGTGTTCAAACTCATGAACAAGGGAAAATTATGGTGGAACCACATACAAAAGTTTTGGGTGGAAATTATGGAGTACGAGTGACTGCACAAAAGATATTGCGCACCAAACTATGGTGGCCTACTTTGCATAATGAAACTACACATTATGCATGGAACTACGACATATGTCAACGTGTTGGGAAGCCATCGCGACATGTTGAAATGCTGCTTGTCCCATAGGTAACTTTGCAACATTTTGATAAATGGGCTGACAACTTTATGTGTCCCATAAACCCACTGGGGATGAGAACGAGTGCGCGATGCACTATCACTGCAACAGACTATTTGACAAGGTGGGTGGAGGCCGCACTAGTTGTGGATTGCAATGCTGCGAAAGAAAGAAATTTCAGAAAACATTGTGACATGGCTTGGATACCCTAGGATATTGATGAGTGACCAGAGAAGTCACTTTCTTAACCGCACTATAAAATCACTGACGAAGGAATTGTAAGTGCAGCATTAGAAGAGTACCCCATATCACCCGCAGGAAAATGGAACTATAGAAGCCTTCAATAAAATTTCAGAAACTGCGCTAACAAAGTCATGTAATGATAATCAGGATGACTGGGATTTAAATATCTCTATGGTCCTATGTGCATGTCGCACCACTTGCAAGAGGCTGATGGGATAGACACCATTTGAATTAGTCTATGGGAAGGAGACATTCATGCGTATGGAGTACATTGTTCCTATTCGATGCATTGCAGCAGCAACCGACATGGCCGATGAAGCAGCACTTGAGGAGCGAGCAACATAGTTAGTCGAACAGGAAGAGGAACGTTTCATCATAAGATTCCATCAATGTGTCAAGAAGGATCGACAGAAGGTGTGGCATGATCACCACATTAAAAACAAACAATTTTTGCAAGGCGATTTGCTGCTGTTATACGACAGCAAGTTCATGAATCATCCAGGTAAGTTACAGATCCATTGGTTAGGCCCATATCTTGTTCATTACATTACTTATGGGGGTGCAGTTCAATTGCAGTAGTTATATGGAGTAGTGCTTCTGAAGCTAGTGAACAGTAGTCGCTTGAAGCCCTATAGGAAAGGGTTGGCGGTGTGCACTGCCTGAAGCACTACGTAATGAAAAAAAACACAAGAGACAGTGATAGGATAAGGGCATCCCAGGAGAAAGTGTTCACACAAGTGTAGGAGTGAATTGTAGAGAACAGGATAGCCATAGGGCTACAATTGGATCAGATTAGCAATAAATAGACACAGTTAAGTTATAGGAAAGGTACAGAGAAGCTAATGATATGTACCAAGAGGAACAGTGGACCCACGAGTTAGGGTCTTATTGGGTTAGAGGGTAGTTGACTCAACAATTAATATCTAATTAGCCATGGAGAATGGTTACACTAGAGCAAGGTTGGGAAAGAATCCGCAGTTGCACATCAGTAGGGGGATGCACCAATAGAATAGGGCCATGACAAGCTGGCTCCCCAGACCAAGATTGTGTGACAAGCAAAGGTTGTGCATCAGAAATAGGTCACCATAGATAGAAAGAGTGGCTTGCATTATATAGGAGACTCTATGACAGTGACTAGAAATCACATCAATACTTAATAACATATTTCAAAGAGGGAAACGATGGCACATTTTACGTCACAGATAATGATAGCAGATCCGAATGGCAGGGTGGAAGAATCAGTGGTGTATTTTGCACACACATGAATGATTTAGTCATAATGATGCACTAGAGTGATTCATGATGGCATCTAAGCCACAGTCGATGTTATAAGCCACAGACCGATAGCCAAATGAACCCCACTAGGAGGTGGTGTAGTGAGAAAAGTTGTTGAAGAGTTGGGTCATTTCATTGAAGGAAGCTCTGTTGTGCAAGACAATGGTTGCCAAAGGCAAAATGTAGGCTTCCCTTGATATGAGGCAGCCTATGGATAAGAATGTTGTCTCACCAGATATTGATAAACAGGTCATGAGTATGCGGGTTAGTTTGACTGAGATAGAAGTCTTTGGAGAATTCATCCTTGGTCATATTTCTCCTAGTCAGTCTGAGGTGCCGACTAAGACGCCCATGTGGAATCTGGATGGGACCATAGTTCCTTCCACATTTGACTAAGTCTGTAGGAATAGGAGACCGGGTCCACTTCAAATAGCATGGGATGAGCTTGAAAGGACCAAGTGGGAAGAAAAAGGATGAGGCTGAATGCAAGGAAGGACCAAGTGGATAGGTGTAGGGATACATACTTGGATGCTAGACACTTCTTGAAGGGAGAAAACAAATAGATAATGATGCAATATTCACCAAAGCCATAGCACAATGGCATTACAGGTTACCCTAGTCCATAAGTTTTCTACGGTTAGTTTCCATCGACTTTGAAGGAAAAATTTATCGCAAGTTGCGAGTCGAAATAGATGAAAACAGTTGCACACTGGTGCATATGTGATGGTTTCTTCTCTTGAGGATTGGTGAAGACACCATGTCCAACTGACGTGGCTCGACGACGAGCCACAAAACTGTGTTTGGGGCCTGTTAGCAAGGGGTTGGAGATATGTGAGTTACGCAGCATCTAGGATGTTGTGCATACTCATGAGGCACCGCGCAAGGAAAATATAGCGCGACAGGCAAAAAATAGTCCATTTTTTATATATTTTTATGTCATGTTTGAACTCATTGAACATTTCTTCAGAATAATGGTCCTTAGTGGTTAAATTAGTTAGAATTTGTTAGGATTTAGTTACAAGTGGACCTTGAATGTAAAGGCGCAAGCCTATATATAGAGTTAGAATTGAAAATGATGGGATATACCAGAGATAGATGAGAGAGATACTGAAATTGGCTAACTAATATCTAGATTGAATCTTGTATTATTTTTTGGGTTGATCATTCTATGGCTATGGAAAAGTACTGTATGTTTTGGATTTGTTGCGCAAAAGTAATATGATATGACAAATCTTATTCTGAATTGCTATTATCTTTTGTCTCATTTTTGTTCCTACGTGTCGCGATATTAGTGATGGATGTTTTATGGATCCGCTTTAGGAATGAATGATATGATGCTTCTATGATGACTAAGTAAGTAATGTGTGGTTATACTGATAGATTTATGATGAATGCTACGATATCTGAGGAATTGATTTGCTAGGTATGATAGTCATGCTGAGAAATTGTTGATGCCCCGATCCTTCTCCTTACTAACAAAAACTTGGTTCTGACAACTCTCTCTCAAACATCTTGCATGAGACTTCATTCGCTCTATGGGTGTTGCCAGGAAAGGTAAAACTTGTCTAGTTCAGTGCTCAAGGAGATTGTGCTGGTTGGGCATCAACAGAATGACAACCCTCGATGATGAGGCTTTATTGGTGTGTTTTCACCAACATGATGTTCTTTTGGATCCAACAAATCATGTTGTTTCGAAGTCTCATTATGAAGAGAAGGTGCAAATTCCTTCATCAATTCTGCAACTATGCGAGCTACAACTTCTTCAGATGTTTCTTGAGGTTGGAACTTTCTAAACTTCTTGAGAGATGCATCTTCATAAATTGTTACATCCTTGATAATTTCCATATGATGGTAACCTGGTTTGTATATTTTAAAGGCCTTAGAGACCTCATAGTAACCAACAAATATTCCTTTCTTTCCAGAAGGATCCAACTTGGTTATTTTCTCTTTTGATATATGAATAAACAGTGGATAACCAAATATCTTGAGGTGCTTTACCTTTGGTTTCTTACCTGTGAAAATTTATTACGGGGTATTGGATCCAGGTGCACTATGGGATATTCTAATCTAGGCATATACAGTTGTCCTTGTTGATTCAACCTATAACTGCATAATAAGGTCTTGATCATAGATCAAGGGCGCTTATGAGTGACCTCTTAGTTCATATAGGCCACCGTCTAGTGACATATACATCCTATAGAGAACATATTATTCAACTTCTTCTTTTGATAACTTCTTGGAGGTTCTTCTTCTTCTTCTTCTTCTAAGATAACATGATGTCTTTTTTTATTCATCTTCTTATATTCTTCTTTCTTTATTAGACATTTTCTGGCAATGTACCCTATCGTATCACAATGGTAACATTGATAAGAGGAGAAATATTTTTGATTATAATCTACCTTTTTATTCTTTTGAAACTTCTTAGGAGGATAAGACATCTTATGATTTTCCTTATTGAAATGATGATTTCCTTTTCTTCTTCTGTTATGAGTAGTTAGAGAATGGTCATCTTCTCTAAGTAGTGCTTCTTGGTTAGCTACTCTAGATTCTTCTTGAACACATTCTTCCCATAGGATATAAAACTTTAGGATTTCCTTCCTTGCACAGATTTTTTGGATGGAGGAGTTCCATGGTTTCGTAAGACCATTGAGAGTGATCATTACTAGTTCAATTTCATCAATATTGTATGCAATTGCTTCTAGTTATTCTTTGAATTGAGAGACCACTGTGAATTATTCATGGATAGATTCACCCTTTCTCATCTTTGCAATTTTTAGTTGGGATCTCAATTTCATCTTCCAGTTGATGTTTCTTCCTTCATACATTCCTGATAGGGCATAAAAAATATTCTTAGGGGTATCCTTAGAGTATACATGAGGAATCAAGTGATCGTTTATGGTATCAACTATGATCCTCTTGGATCTAACCATGGCCTTATTGTACTTTTCCTTTGATTCATCTTCTTCAGAATAAAAAAAAAAACTCACTTGAAAAACTTTTCAAGATCATTCTCTTCTAGAATGAATCATATTATGTATTTCCAAGAACAAATGTTTTCTATACCTTCCAACTTGTCATCAAGTTTAGTGCTTGGATACATCTTGTCCCAGAGATAAGAAAATGACAAAAATTGAAATGTTCTCGGAAATTAAAATTGTAATCACCAAAATATGTGCTTTATTGAGGTGAGTATTATGGTACAATAAATTTATAAAGAATCCAAATTCCAACCATTGAAACTAGACTTCCAATATCCTCAACTACAGTTTCTAGTTTTCTTGTTTCAATCCAAACTATGGCTTGAATTTCCAGAGGATATGCCCACTGGAAAAATTTGATCTTGGTGCCAAAATATGCACCTAGGAGGGGCACACTTCCCTATGTCACTTGCACAAAAAAAATATAGTTTATTATAAAAACCTATTTTCCTTGTCCGGAGAAGGAGAAAGAGATTTACCTCATGAAAGGTGCTCATTTTAGGAAAGCTCTTATACCGTGTTAAATTTTCTATTTTGTCATATATTAAGTCCTAAATTGATTAGAATTTAATACATTTTTAAAATAACAAAATAAAGAGGATCACTAAAAGAAATACAATCACAAGGTACACAACAATTTACCCTCAGAAACCCTAAAGGAAAAACGCAGAAAAAATTCTTCAAAAGAGATTACCAATATGAAATGACCAAAGAATAATATATCATCAAGTGAGAGACAAAACCACAACCATAGGAGCTAAAACACCAAATAAATTGGTCCTCCCCATTCTCTATCTCCCCTTCTTTCTATCTTTTGCGCAATACAAGTGTGAGTGAGTTTGTACAAATGAGGGAGGGACACTCCCTATTTATACTGAACTTCCCAACTGAATTTTACCCTAACCAGGTAGACCTACCTAACATGAAGGGTGAACTCACCTAGGTAACATTCATAATAATAATTACATTCATATTTTGTGGGTGTTATTAACCTTCCTTACAAGTGAGGGTTTACCTCATGACATTTACATAACCTTTTACATCAGTAACATACGCCGAAGGAAAAAATGACAATAATGTGAAATACAAGTAGAATATTCTTTGAAGTTACATTATTTCAACAACTATAACATGCCATGGAATCCAAAGGGTTGGTGTATAAAATACATCAAGGAGGATATGTCACGTCCCCATGCCTCCGACCGGTGAAGAGGATGTGACTACAAGCTTCCAACACCCGGGCTAAGAGCCCCATGAACATATGCATACCCAAAATTGCTGAAACAGAATGCTGAAGGAAAATGCATTGAAGTAAAACATGCACTTATGCAATCATCTATCAGACACAATAGAAACATCATACATTCAAACAAGCATTCTTCATACACAGCGGAAACCAACAGCATTCAGTCATGGATGCATTCAACATGTTCATCATTTCATTAATAGAAATTAAGGTTGTACAAGTATAATNAACTCGATCCGCAACCAGCTACGTCGCTGCAACGTTCCACCCAACCATAGGCCAGCGTGCTCCTTAATCTCTCAGCAGCGCTGCCACCCCCGAGCTGGGCATCATTCTCCAAGTAATAAGGGAACAACAGGCTTACACATAGCCAAGAATATACAAAAACAGCCAAGCCAACACAGTTGGGTTTATCAGGCCACCAAGGAGCCGAAGAAGGAAAATTGCTAAGCTGGTGAGCTCATTACAGAGCCAAGAACACCTACACCAGAACTAGCCTGACCTCTAAGACACCCAAACAAACCCAACACAAGTAATCAGTCCCTTCTCTACTACACAGTCCCTCAGGCCCTGCATTCCCTTCCAGTGCTATTCAAGGGTGATGGAGAAGAAGGCCAGCCCTCTAGCTGTGTCTGTGTGGTTTTCAGCCACCAGGTTTATCAAGCAAATCTAAGCCAACCTCCTTGCTCCTCTCACAATACGAAGACCAACCATTGCAATCAAGCAATTAATTTAGCTGTCATAGCTTAAACAGGAAAAATGACTTCAAACCTTCTACCGTAGTCCCCAAACATAACAGCAACCACAGCTCACGACGTGGGGGAACAAAGGCCCGTCTTGCACAACCAAAACTGCTGGGGAAAACGTATGCAGACCATACTAGGGACGAATTTTATAGTCTCCCCACCGGTGCGTGAACAATTACAATGCCAAACCCACAAATCAGCCCGTGAGCAAAGGACGGAGCCACACCATTCTCAAATCCGCGGAGGAAAAAAAACAGTGTGGGTGAAACCAAGAAAATTCCTGTGCGTGAAAAAACATGAGCAGACAAATGGGAAGTGCGTGATGGTGAACAACTACCAGGAGGACATGAAATTGCCGTGTGTGGGTATTTAGCAACTTGTGGAGAGGAAGAAGTGTCTACATAAGGGGATGAACAACAAAATCATGGGTAGAGTGTGTGTGTGGTTGAGTACTGACAGTCCTGCCACCCCACTCCCCAAAACAATTAACTGCCTCAACCACCAGCAGTATTTCTTAATGAAAGTGGTTGGAATAAAACAAGGGAAGAAGACACATGGGTATTTTTCTCTCATTGGCCAAGGTTTGACAATTTCCCCCACCCTTATCCTTGTGAAAATCATGCCCCTTTCTCATTTTAGTTTCCGCGATCGTAGCTGGTCGGGTTCATCTAATTAATTATATATGCATATTTACATGATGACCAACATAATATATTCCGCATGCCCCGATATACCATCGGCAACAATATAAATCCAAACATAGCATAACCGGTCAATGGTGGGGCCTTGGCCTTTAGCTCCACACCA
Organism: Pseudotsuga menziesii; assembly: GCA_001517045.1. Taxonomy (NCBI): domain Eukaryota; kingdom Viridiplantae; phylum Streptophyta; class Pinopsida; order Pinales; family Pinaceae; genus Pseudotsuga; species Pseudotsuga menziesii. Next base: position 196,170 of record LPNX010334066.1, on the reverse strand, counting down.
TGATCATTGACAATATTTACATCATATACATCTATTGTAACGGGGTCAAAACCGGGGTGTTACAGGATATGTGTAGCTTCCTTGGTGAGATAGTGAATTATTTCCCTATTCTTTAAGGTGAATTTACATGATTTGAACATAATGGGATCGAATGGCATGTGCACCCATGGTTGTAGAATTCTATAACGCGACAACAACATCATATAATGGAGGGTGTGATGTGGATTTCCTGGAAAATGGAACATTAATAATTGTTGTCCCTAGGGAAGTGTGTAAAGTATGGTCCAAAAGTTGAGGAATCTTGTTGTAGTGTGAACAAGGTTATGACAAAGTGAATAAAGGATGGGTCAAATCCAAAATTTTGGCTAGTTTTTGGGAAAACATTAAACATACAGGGTGAGTTAGTTAGAATATTTGTGCACTTATGGGTAGTGGGTGCAATATGTAAACTCAATCGTTAGAGCCTATAAAAATGTAAAGGGGATTCTTCAGTAGGATGATTTTAGTGAATCATTGTTGTGAGCAGTTTTGGGGAAGAGTTTGTGTAAGAGTTTGCCGAGAGTAAGTTTTTAGAGCATCGGTAATTTTGTATGTTGTAGTGCAGATGGAGAATAAGAGTCATAAAGGGTATGTAATGTCTATCTAGAAGATATGTGCATGGATCTAATGTAAGGCATATTTGATAGACATCTTCATGTTGTGTTCGCATACCAAAAGCATTCACAACACAACTTGTGCTAGACGAGGAGCATTTTTTTGGTTTTTTCCCATATGGATTTCCATGTTAAAACCTTTGTGTCAATGGTGCATGTTTATTTCATGTTTGAACCTTTGTTATTTTATTACGACTGAGAATGCTTATGATGAAATGGAATAATAGTACTTATAATGTGGTAGATGTGATTTAGATCTGTATGTTTTTAGATATTGTTGTTATCTTTCAATGATTGTTTCATTATCTGCATCCTTGGGTAGTATGTCCAGTTCTTATAGGGATATATACTCTTCTAACACTATGTAAGTTTGGTTCTTGTTGTCCGTATAGGTATCTTAGGTGTGAGTTCACTTGTGTTGTAGATGTTGTCGACGGGGTTATTCTCTGTTGAGATGGTACCTTTAGTTATATTTATCTGGATGAAGGTTTAACCTAGGTTAGTTGAAGTGAGCCAAAAAATGGTTTCATCATCAGGACTAGGAGCATTATGAATAGGACACATTTTGGAACCCGATGATTCTAGATATCCAGGATTGGTTTAACTACAAATCTAGAGGATTTGCACAAGAAGAAAGTAAAGGGTTGCAACTGATTTCAATAGAATGGTTAAAAAGTTATGGCTACTCATGTATTCATGAAATATTCTTTAGTGAATTTGCTATTGTATTGTATGGATGGTTGGTGAGGCTAGAAACTCAGAGAAAAATTTTTCAAGGAGGAGAACCCAAGGAGTGGAGTTCTCAACTAATTCAATGGTTGAAGAGTCTCAATAATCCTATTTCTAGGGTTGTCGACATATGGGTTGATATCATTTTGGAATGATATATTACTGGGATTTTTTTTGAAACTATGAAATCATATAATGAAGAGAAGAGAGATTTCTTCCAAGGACCTACAAATCGATATATGAAATCCTTAAAGTTGTGTATTAAAATGTTGGTTTGTGAAAAAGGAATCTTAAGGATGGAATCTGACGAGTATATCGTTATGCATGAAGGACATGGGTCATGATGGAAGGAAGGCTTGAATAATATGGATAGATTAATATAATATGTTCCCATCCGATAGTGAGAATGATGAAGAGGGTAGATGCCTAAGGGAAGAAGGTTTAGGTTCGTAAAATGGAGATGAAATGTGAAAGGGATAGAGCGTTGCAGTGCGATTGGAAGAGGAGACTACAAGTTGGTTCCAAAACTTGACGAAGAATTGTGACAAAGAGGAGGAATATCAGCTTATTTATGAATATGAAGAAAAAATGCTACATCCATAATAGGCCCAAGACTACAATACACCCTCAACATCGTGTACATAATAACATCATAGGTAAGAACCATAAGTATTTCAATGTGTGTTTTCTCAAATTAAAGTAATAGTAATATCCAAGATAGTTGTAAGGTTGTTCCTACTGGTGGAACATTTAATTCAAATTCATCATTACCCCAAGCACACAATATGTATCAAAATGACATAAAATTGCCTATATTCAATGGGAATCGGTTGGATGACCCTGAGCATCATTGGTTCTTCTGTGAGGTTATCTAGACTATGCAACAGGTCAAGGACGAGGTAATAAAAAGAGCCCAGATGATCATAAACTTTAGAGGTCATGCTCTCGATTAGTACATGAAGTTTCATGTGGTTCCTATGGGAACCCATAAGAAATCATTAGATCAAATTCAGTCTAGTGGGTGGGTAGATGAATTCCATAAGCCCAATTCTGAGTTGTAATGCATCAGAAAATTAAAGGAGATCAAGTAAATTTCAACCGAGTCTGTATGGGACTTCAACTAGACGTTCAAAATCATGATGACCAAGGTATGTTTCCAGATGTCTCATGTACAACACAAAGAATGGTTCATTGTTGTGGTGTTACAACATATCCATGTTCCCCTGATGCAATAGAATATTGTATCCCAGAGAAAAGATCTCAGGCTTGCAATGAAGTTGGAATCTTTGCTAGTTGGAGAAATTGGTTCAGGAATGTTGGAAATACAGTCACATCTAGCTAATTTAACATTGCAAATACAAGAAAGGAAGAGAGATCCATGAGGAAGTTTGGTGTATGAGATGAAAAACTGAAGGCCATCATAAGGATTCATGTCCATCCTTCTTAGATTATCTTGCATCATGAGCATCGAATACATTAAGTTCAAAAGGGATTCCAAGGTGTCAAGTTTTTGAAACAAGAGGTCATCGTTCAAAGGAATGTCTCTATCTACAAAATATAATAAGTACACCTAATAGCTTATACAGTAAACTATGTCGATCTGTTGTCCATCGACATGCTTATAATTTAAAGCATTGGATCATACTATTGAAGGGTTCCCATGTCTTATTTCTAAGTGGCAGGACAGAATCATGGGGAACCATAACCAACCTCCAAATACAAATTAGAACATTTAGAATATTTCTATCGACCATAGAGAACACAATATTGTTTTTTTAATAGGGGGTCACCAGTACATAATGAGAGATAAGAGACAAAAATAACCAAAATCTACATATAAATTACCACTTTTTATTTGGCGATTGTTGGTGGCTAATTTCTGGTCTCTTATCATGCGACAAAAAATGTGGTCATATTTAGTTTGGTCATTTAAATTTTGTCATTTGTTCATTAATTTGGTTGTAAATTTTGTCATTAATCTGGTCATATATTTGGTCATTAATTTAGTCACATATTGAGTCATTAATTGTCACAATTAATGACCAAATTAATGACCACAAGACAACTATAAATGACCAAAATAAATGTTGTAAGGATTGTCGTTACACCAAAACCTACAGATGTTGATGAACATTTGAAACCCAGCACAAGGCCCTATCACCAGGAGTGGTCGTTAAACCACTTGTTTTATATTCCCAGCGGTGCGGCGGTTATACCATGTGGATGTACCTGATACTCCAACACCCTACCTTCGGCATAGCTTAGGGGAATTGAACCTGTGACCTATGCTCTGATACCATGTGGAAATTGAACCCAGGTATTAGAACAATTACACTAACAAAAATTGCCAATTACACATGCAAATTACACACAAAGGAGACTGAATATGGAGCAGAACACTAATATGTATTGAATAAGTGTACAATAGGAAACCCTTTGAAGTCATAGGATGCCACAATAAATAATTACATGAGATATTTGAATACATTGGGATGCCATTCGAATTAGTCAAAAGAAGGCTTACTAAATCTAAGAAAATCCCCCATAGGTGCATAAAGCAGCTTCTAGATCTGTCTAGGAGCTCATAAATTGGAAAAATCAATTAGGCAAGATAATAGGTGATGGAAGGAAAAATCATACATTCTTTTATTAGGAGAAAAGAGTGGAGGATGATGGGGACAAAAAACAAGTTAACTTCACCTAGTCAAACTTTCCCAATTGCCTTAAAACACAGCAAAAGCAGGCAATAAAGCAGAAAAAACAGACATGGTAAAAGCCAGGAATAAAGCAGAATTGATTCCAAGAGGTTTCCCAAGCACTCCATGACTCATTTTTATCAACTTTTACCACTTTGGACATGTGGAGGACAACTTGCATAAGGTGGAATATGGAAACTAGGCAAATAAGACAAAAATGGATTAATTAATGTCTAAGGTAGCTAACTATGAGTTGATTATTCTAACACCCCCCCTTAAGCCTGACTTATGAGTAAAATATCAGAAAATTTTAGGGCCTAGCTACAAGTCTTAGTAACCCTTTACATACTACATGTCCATTTAACCAAGGAAAGAGGCAAAAACCTAGTGGGAAAAATCCTCCCTTAAATATGGACAGTAAAACAAAATTTGAAAATCTTGTCATCAATCATGCTTCACAGCATGGTCAGCAATCCCTAGCAGTGATTTGAGATTGCTTAATGTCTTCTCACAAAAAACTTTGGTGAAGATATCTGCTACTTGTTCTGAAGATGAACAGAAGAGTAGGTGAATAGTGCCATCATGCACAAGATGTCTGATGTAGTGCATATGGATCTCAATGTGTTTGGTTCTCTGTCTCTGAACTGGATCATTTCAGATTCAAATGGTACTATGGTTATCACAATAGATAGTATTTTAGTATTCTAATTTGAATCCGCACTCACCAAGTAACTCCTGCAACCATAAACATTGAGTTGTTGCATTTACAACTCCTATGTACTCTGCTTCTGTAGATGAGAGTGCAATGGCACTCTGTTTCTTGCTTGACCAGTTGATTGGTCCTTCAACAAGAATGAACACATATCCTGATGTTAAATTTCAATCTGTGTTGTCACCTTCCCAATCACTGTCAGTAAACCCAATCAAATCAAGATTAGATTTAGCTTTGTAGAAGATCCCATGAGTCCTTGTTCCCTGAACAAAGTTAAGGATCCTTTTGGCTGCTCTCCAATGGATGTCATGAGGCTGATCCATGTATCTTGAAGCCACACTTACTACATAATAAATATCAGGTCGAGTATTTGTAAGGTACATCAAACACCCAATCAGTTGCCTATACAGTGTATTATTTACCATAGGAGAAGAACCTGCTTCCTCAAGCTTAACTCTTGAAAGGAAGGGAGTCTTGCTTGGCTTGCAATATTTCATGTTGAACTTTTTCAGAAATTCCAAAGCATACTTGGACTGATGTAATTTTATTCCATGTTTGGTTTGAGCAATCTCGAGACCCAAAAACTGGCTCAATAACCCCAAATCTATCATAGAAAATGCATGGTTCATTGCATCCTTCAAGGAGGCAATTTCATCCTTCTAGCTTCCTCTAATGAGAAGGTAATCCACATACAATGCAATAATAATCAAATAACCATGAATCAGCTTCAAATAAACATTATGATCATACTTGCATCAAACAAAACTTAATGAAAACAAAAAGCCATCAATCTTGGCATACCAAGCCCTGGGGGCTTGCTTAAGCCCATACAATGATTTCTTTAGCCTGCACACAAGAGATGGATTAGTAACAAATCCTTGAGGCTGATTCATGTGAATCTATTCAGTAATATCTCCATTCAGGAAATCACACTTCACATCCATGTGATGTACCTCCCATTTCTTCGAAGCTGCAATGGCTAAGGCTAGCCCGATGGAGTCCATCTTTGCCATTGGTGCAAAGGTCTCATTGTAGTCTATGACATGTACCTTTGAGTATCCCTTGGCTACCAATATTTCCTTATATTTCAATGGTGAACCATAAGCAGAAAACTTGGTTTTGAAAACCCACTTACATTGAACTAGCTTCCTCCCTAGGGGAAGATCAACCAGCTCCCAAGTGTTGTTCTTCTGGAGTGAGTTGAATTATTCTTTAATGGATGTTTTCCATATTGAATCATGTGATGCATCATCATATGTTTTTGGGTATGATTCAACCATCAGATAGCATTTTTCTACAAACAAAGGGTCTTTCATACACATAGCACTCTCAAACTGAGATCTAGTCCTCCTAGGATCACAAGGATTTCCAGCTAGTTCTCCATGTACATGAATGGTCTTTGCTGACCATTTTGGTATTGTAGGAATGTTAGGATATGCAATTAAATCATCATTATCAGACATATCAGAATCAGCAAACTCATTTATCTCTTCACTTACATTCAATGGTTCTAGTGGTGAAGAAGATTCTCTAACTTCCAGTGCTGCTAAAGGCTCTTCTTGGAACTGAACACTCCTTTCAATGAAGGATTTGTTTGTGCTCAAATTGATCAGATTTTACCCTTTATAATCTTCAAATTACCCAACAAATAGACACTCTTGGATTTGGGGCTGCAAATTCTCCCTCTTTTCTGTTGGAATTCTAGCCCAAGCCCTTGAGCCAAAAATCCTGAAATGGGTCACATCTAGCTTGTGCCCACTCCATGCTTCGAAATAAGTCATGCCATAAAGATGTTTATGAGGTAAAATATTCTGTATATAGGCTGCACATTTTATAGCTTCAGCCCAAAACTTTGGTGGCAAAGTCTTAGCCTCCATCATGCAGGTTGCCATCTCTTTTAGTGATCTGTTCTTCCTCTCAGCAACACCATTTTGCTGTGGTGTGTAAGGGATAGAATGATGCATCTGAATACCTGCATCTGCAAAATATTGAATGAAGTTATACTTGACATACTCACCACCATTTTCATATCTGAGGACCTTGATTTTCCTCTCAGACTGGTTTTCAACCAAAGACTTAAAGACTTTGAAGAGGCAAAAAAATTCAGACTTGTGTTTTAGGAAGTAAACATAGCAGAACCTGGAAAAGTCATCTATGAATGTCAATGCATATTTGGCCTGACTCATTTACATATGAGGAAATGTGCTGGCAACATCATTGTGGATCAACTCAAGAGGTGCAGAGGTTCTCTCATGACTAGCTTTCTCAAATATATGCTCTGGGTGTTTTCCTAAGATGCAACCTTGATAGACTCCTTTGGAAAACTTAATCTTTGGTAACCCTATGACCATTTATTTTTCAATAAGATCAGAAATATACTTATAGTTAATATGGAAAAATATTTCATGCCAAATCCTACTTTCCTCATTAGCATGAATCAGAAGAGCAGAGGGGTTTGAGTAGGGTAGGAAATGTGAGAACATGTATACCTTTGAAGTGTGATTTGCAACTCCTTTTGCAATGAATTTACCACATGAGATCTTTGTGATCTCCACTTCATCAAGGGAGAATATGAACTTCTTTGGAGACCCTATGTGGGTCATTTGATACACTAATAAGAGGTTAGAGGCAAGACCTGGAACATACAATACATTGCTGAACTTACCATGGTCAAGCTCAATCCTCCCTTTACCCAAAATTTCAGTAAGAGAGTCATCTCCTAGTACTATTGGTGGACCTTTCGACATGTCAAGAGAGGTGAATGCCTCATTGGTTGAAACCATATGTCTTGAAGCTCCAAAATCAATGATGAAACTAGGTGATCTTGTTGTGCCAGCAACCAATGCATGAAATTTCTCTCTGTCTTCTAAATTTTATCCTCCTTCCCTCTTCTTTGAGCTATCAGGAAGGGAGATGCCATTCTTCTCTAGAAGTTGGATCAGCATGCCAATTTTCTTCTTCATGCAAAATCTTTTAGGATGATTTCCCTTACTGTAGTATGCCCACTTTCTCATTTCTCCTTTGTTCTTCTTCTTCTGGGTGTTTTTCTTGGAACCTTGGGGCTCCTATGGAGACTTTTTCTTGTCTCTCTTTTGCTCAAGTGTCTTTTTAGCTTTCTTCTTTCCTTTTGAATCCACCCTCAAATCTCCAGCAAGCAGAGTTTGGTCCTTGGAAGGTTTTATGGTGCCCATCATCACCAATTTATCTTGTTCTTGTGTGAGAGATTCCATGAAATTTGCAAGGCTAGGCATTCTCTAGGCTCGAGTTGTCAACTTGGTGGCATGGAAGGTCACGAAAAACACTGAATGGTCAGGTCAAAGCTTCAAGAGTATGGCCAAAACTAGTTGCTCCTCCTTCATTTCAATTCCACACTGTTTTAGCTAGAAAACAAGGGCTTTGAGCTTGGAAAAGTAGAGTTGCAGGGATTCGAAGCTGTTGGGACTCAAGGAGATCAATTAATTTTCAATTTGATGTCCCCTCATCTCATCTGTCTTACAAAAATNGTGATGTTAATCCATCAAGATGGAAAAGGAGGTCTTTGGATATGCTCAGACACAGGAGACCATAGGCCTCATCCCTCCTGTTGTGCCATTTAATTTTATCTGTAGCTGCATTGGGATCTGCTTCTATTGCCATAGTCACTCTATAGAGGCATTTCGCTCTCAATAGTATCTCCATCTCTGATTTCCATTCAAATAAATTAAATGGAGTCAAGATGATATTCTGAGACTGATCGATAGCTCAGAAATTGTCCCTTCAGTCAGCAGAATGCTCCCATTCAATGATGTCGAACCTGCAATAACAAATTTGAAGGAGAGAAATCGATCTACAAAGGCTCTGATCCCATGTAAGGTTTGCTGTTACACCAAAACCTGCAGATGTTGATGAACATTTGAAACCCACCACAAGGCCATATCACCAGGAGTGGTGGTTAAACCACTTTTTTTATATTCCTAGAGGTGTGACAGTTATACCATGTGGAGGTACCCAATACTCCAACAAATGTGACTGCATTTTTGGTCATGTGATAAGAGACCAAAACTTACCCACCAAAATTGACATTTGGTCGTTTATATGCAAATTTTGGTCATTTATTTCATTATTTATATCCCATTTGTTGGTCACTTATCTCTCATTTTTTGGTCACTAATCTAGTCTTTTTACTCATTTTATATGCAAATATTCATTGATTTCTATAGATAGGGTATGGACAAATCGGACCACCAATATCTTTCCTGCAAGGCAGGTTCTCTTGCATTGAGCTAGTACCTTTGAAGTCTCTACAATACCTACATTACTTGATAAATGGCTATTTCCAACATATAACTAGATTAGATATATCTTATCTCATTTATACTATCGTGGTTGTAGCCCAATTGTATGGGATGAGAAGGGTTATAAAAATTCAAATAAATAAATAAATATTTTCATCAATTTATTTAACTTCTCTATCTGTTACTATATGAATAATTTAAATTTAATTTAAAGCACAAAATAGGTCTTGTAACATTATCTTGCTCATATTTTCCCACCACATAAATGACATCAGTATTTTATGAAACCATATTTACTATCTTTATTTTGGTTCATGTTTGGTAGTTGATTTTTCATGTGTATATAAAACAAACCACATATAGATCACAATTTCAAAGGTAGCTTCTTGTGCATGATATCCATTAATAGGTACACTTTATACTTAAACAAATGAAAGCTCGAACCTAGTGTTAGGTTTTTCTCAATTTAGATAGTATTATCTTAGGATCTTATCTGAGAGAATAACTTGCACAATAATCAATCATAAGAGACAATATACACAAATATATTCCTCGGGGAAACCATAAAGGAGAAAACCCTGCAACTTCCTTAGAGATAGAATAAGCACCAATGGTAGCAGTAAAACCCAAAGACAGTAATATGATATTCGATAGCTGTTCTCTCTCTTATCCCAACTCCTTCTCTCTCACTCATGCATTACAAGTGAGTGTGAGTGTTTGTGTGATAAATAGAGAGGCTCACTCTCTATTTATACTAGCTTTTGACTTGACAATAAATTACCAGGGCCAACTTCTTTAGGAGAGTTTAATAACCCTAGCTCCCCACAACTGTGGGGAATTTAACCCCTAATGAACTAGGAAGGTTAACCTTTATGAATTTGAATGACTTGTTCACATTATTGATTCTCTTGATATGAACATCGGGCACTAATAAAATACAATATATGAAATACATAAGTGAATACATTTCGAAGTTACAAATACATCAACACTCCCTCTTAACTAGGAAGGTATTCTCTTGACACAATTCATCATTACAAATATTCTTCTCTGGATCAAGTTTAGATCATCATCAATGCTGGATCATCACTGGATCATCACTGGATCATCATCGAAATTGGATCATCACTGGATCATCATCAAAGCTGGATCATCATCGAAATTGGATCATCACTCGATCATCATCAAAGCTGGATCATCATAAAAGTTGGATCATCACTAGATCATCATCAAAGATGGATCATCATCATCACTGCTTCTGCTATCTCGATCAACTGGTACTATCTCACAATTCTACCCATCATAGGAATTTTTACAGAGCCAGCCCTTTTTCATGTTGTTTGTAGGCCTATCCTCCATGTAGGTATTCATCTTCTTCAGCACTTATATCTGACATAGTAAAAAAGGGCCCGCCCATCACTTACATCTGACCATGGGAGGAACACATCCACCACCATGTCAAAAAGGCCCAACACTCACATCTGACCGTGGTAGGACAATCCTGCCACCATGTCAGACAGGCTCGTCTAGCACTTATATGTAACCATGGGAGGCCCAGCTTACCAGCATGTCAGAAAGGCTCGTCCAACACTTATATCTCACCATGGGAGGCCTAGCCTTCCACCATGTCAGAAAGTCCTAACACTCACATCTGACCATGGGAGGACAATCCTGCCACCATGTCGAAAAGGCTCAGCACTTATATCTGACCAAGGGAGGCCCAGCCTACCACTATGTCAGAAAGGCTCTGCACTTACATATGACCCAATCAGAAAGGATCTACACTTACATATGACCCATCCAGAAAGGATATGCACTTACATATGACCATGGGAGGCCCATCTTCCCACCATGTCAGAAAGGATCTGCACTTGCATCTTACCATGGGAGGCCTAGCCTGCCACCATGTCAGAAAGGATCTTGGACTCATCACTTCCTTCTTTGAAGGAATTCGATCTGGAGAACACCAAGATTCTCCCTAAAGTACTTAAAATTCACTTTGGCCAATGGCTTGGTCAACACATAAGCCATATGCTCATCCGTCACAACATACTGGAGCTTCACTACTCCTCTCTGCACCATATCCCTGATATAATGATATTTTATCTCGATATGATTTGACTTGTCATGGAACATCGAGTTCTCTGACAACTTCACACAACTCTGGTTGTCGCAATATATGCAAGTATCATCCAACTGGAGATCAAATAAATCATATAGTAGCTTCTTCAACTACACTGCCTCACAACTAGCTGAACAAGTTGCAACATACTCTGCTTTAGCTGTACTGAGTGCCATGCAAGACTATTTTTTGTTAAACCAAGAGATCACACCTGATCCCATACTGAAGCAACACCTTGAAGTGTTGTTCCTATCGAAGGCACTTCCTGCCCAATTTGAATCAACTTAACCTTCCAGGTTAATCTTCTAATTCGCCTCATACTTGATCCCATAATCAACTATACCTCAGAATATGCTTTGCAGGAATTAGGTGAACATGTCTTGGATCCTTTAAGAACTGGCTCAATGTGTTCACAGCAAAGCAAATATTCATTTTTGTATTCATCAGGTACATCAAGAACCTAGTCATCTGACAATACATCGTATCATCAACCGAATATGATGAAGCATCACTCAATAGCTTCAGGTTTGATTCCATAGGTGTAGTCATGGCCTTGCAGTCCATCATCCCGAACCTCTTCAGGATCTCTACTGCATACTTCCCTTGTCCTAGGGAGATTCCATCTATACTCTGCTACACCTACATGCCTAGAAAGTGGTGCATCATACCCAATTCCTTCATCTCGAACTTGGTAGCAAGCTTCCTCTTTGTATCAGCAATCAACCCATCACACCTGTTAAAAACATATCATCTACATACAGTAGGAGTATCACTGGTTTCCATTCTTCAACCTTGTAGTAAAGGTTGGAATCTTCTTTACTCTTAGTAAAGCCCAAACTGGATAAGAAGCTGTCAATTATGTCATACCATGTCTCGGGCTCCTGTTTCAAACCGTATAGGGATTTCTTCAATTTACACACATGAGTCTCCCTATCATGTGTCTCAAAACCGAGTGGTTTCTCCAAATACACTTCCTCTTCCACTACACCATTCAATAAAGTAGTCTTGAAATCCATTTGGTGTATCTTCCATTTCATTACTGCAGCCAAAGCAAGTACCGATCTAATGGAAGTGTATCTAGCTACAGGTGCGAAATTTTTTTCATAATATATTCCTTCTTTCTGGAAGAAGATACAAGCCACAAATATTGCTTTATGTTTCTCTATGCTACCATTTGCAGCATGCTTGATCTTGTAGATCCACTTGGAAGTCACAAAATACTTCCTTTCTGGTCTAGGGACAACATCCTAGACATCATTCTTCATGATCGACTAGTAATCCTTGATCATAGAATCCTTCGATTCTTTCTTCTCTACCGCTTATTCATAGTTGGAAGGTTCTTTATCAATTATGCCACATAATAGGGATACATAACTGGAGTAGGACCTGCTTCTTTTCCTCTCTCTATGCATTTCTTCTGGAGCCCCATATCTTTCTACACCTTGGATATCCTCTCGTAGCCATGCAGGTTTCCTCTTGTGAGAATTCTTATCTTAGGGTGGATCTACAGGTTCTTGTGGTTCTTCTATTTCTCGATATGCATATTGATTTGCATCGTTCATAGTTGTATATTGAATTCTTGGTACTTCTATTTCTTCAGAGTCTTCAACTGGTCTCTTTTTGGATTTGTTGTAAAATGAATGTTCGTCAAATGTTACGTCTTTGCTAATGTCGATCTTCTTGAATCATGGGAAGTATTTTTTGTAAACTTTCGATCTTTCACTATATCCCACAAATATATCCTTCTTTCCATAGGAAGTTCTTGATCATGAAGCATTTCCCTTGTAGCTTCCATGATTGTTCTATTCTTCCTTTCTGCAACCCTATTCTATTGTGGATTATATGGAGTGGTCAACTCCCTCTTAATCCCTGAAGCTCTGCATAAATCTTGGAATTCATTTGATGTGAATTCTTTGCAGTTATCTGATCGAAAGGTTTTGATATTATTTTCTGTGTGGTTCTTGATCAAGGATTTGAATTCCTTGAACTTGTTGAATACTTCATCTTTGTTCTTCAAGAAGTATATCCATGTCTTCCTAGAAAAATCATCAATGAAATAAACATAGTAGACATACCCACTCAATGAACTAGATGACATTAGACCACATACATCGGAGTGGATGACTTCCAAGATTCTTTTTTCCTTTCTCTCGCTACTTGTAAATGTCTTCTTTGTGTTCTTTCCTTTCATGCATCCTTTGCATACACCATCCTTTTTTAGCTGTATTTCTGGAAGACCTTCAACATATTTTATCGCAAGTGGTAGTTCTCTATAGTGCACATGTGCAAGCCTTCTATTCCAAATTCATTCGGCTCTACTGAGTCATGGACCAAGGCTTGTTCTAGTTGGCCCTTTATCTTGTATATTCCTCCCTCTTGCTCTCGAATCACAACTGCATCATCTATAGTATTTCCCATTGGAAACATAAGAACATGGCCATCTACAAATGCAACCTTTATGCCCTTTGTATCCAATGTAGATATGGAGAGGAGATTCTTCTTTAGTCCTAGTACAAACAAGACATCCTTCATCTTCATAGACTTTCCAGAGTCTAGGTTATAGGAGGATTCACCACTACCTTTTATTAGATACTGGTAGTCATCCCCATGTTTCACCTTGTGAGGTGACTCATGTTCAGATAGTTTCATAAAGGATTCTTTGAATCTTGTCATATGTTTGGATGCCCCACTATCTATAACCCAATCATCTCTTCCATGTGTGATAGTTCCTGTGAGAGCATAAATGAAAACATATTCTTCGTCACCTTAAGAATCATCACTTTCTTGCTTGATTCTCTCTATGGAAGGTTCATCATCCTCTGCAGCATGAGCATGATGTCTTATCTTGTTTACTTTATTCTTGTGAGAGATATTCTTATTATTGGTCCAATATCTTGCAAAGTGTCCTCTTTCATCACATGTAAAGAATCTATATTTAGATATATCTTTGCTATATTTTCTAGAGTTTTCTTTCTGGTTAGAATGCTTACCTTTGGGATGATGATAGTCCCTTATGCTTTTCTTGGAGTGTACTATGAGAGCTTGATCTTCACTTCCCATATTTTCTTCTCTGGATACTATCATTCCTCCCATAGTCTACTGATGGTGACTAGATTTATTCTAGCACAAATCACTTGAATGAAGGAGTCCCATGACCTAGGGAGACCATTCAAGGTGGTCATTACAATATATTCATTCTCCACTTATTCATACACTTCTTCAAGTTTTTCTTTGATTTGGGAGACCCTTGTAAAGTATGACTGTATGGTCTCCGCATTCTGGATCTTCAGATTCTTCAACTGGTTCCTCAAAGTCATCCTCTGATTTATGTTCTTTCATTCAAACAGCTTGGTTAGGGCATCAAGCATTGCTTTAGGTGTCTTTAGGGAGGACACCTATGGTAGGAGGTGATCCTTGATTGAATCATCAATAATCATCTTATCCATGACCAATTTATTTTTGTGTGAGGCCTTAGCCTCATCTCCCTCTGGAACTGGAACCTCTTCATTGATGTAAGAGTCCAACTCATTTTATTCCATGACAAGGGAGATCATATACTTCCAAGCTCGAAAGTTATGAACTCCCTAAATATTTTCATCAAGCTTGGTGTGATGAGACATATTAAGTAAGAACCTCAAAAGGAAATACAAAACATTTAGATATTACCAATTTGAGAAGATGAAAAAATGGATCTGGAACTGATCTTCTACAGTGCTGGTTTTCTGGTTCTAGGGAATATTAGGGGTTGACTTTCCTGGAGTTCTATCCAACCAAAAACCTCGATTTTTGTCTCTAAACTTACATTTTGAGGAGGAGAGTAATCCTAGACTGGGCTCACTCAAAAATTCCTCTTCAGTGAGAAGACCTAATTTCCCCATGTAGTGATAGGTCAAAAAATGAATGTGCTCAGAATCATATTCTGCTTTGATAGAAAGATGCACCCTCAATGGAGGTTCATCCTAGACTCCTTTTTTTGATGGATTGTGGAGAGAGACCCAAAAAGTAAGAACCCCTATCTTGTGCAGCTGCACAATGTCTTCTTCTCAGGTTAGCTCTAATACCATGTTATATTTTGATCAATTTAGACAGTATTATATTAGGATATTATCTAAGAGAATAACATGTACAACAATCAATCACAAGAGATAATAGACACAAATATTTTCCTTGGGGAAACCATAAAGGATAAAACCCCACAACTTCCTCAGAGATAGAATAAGCACCAATGGGAATAGTAAAACCCAAAGATAGTAAGATGATCTTTGACAGTTGTTCTCTCTCTTATCCCAGCTCCTCTCTCACTCATGTGCTACAACTGAGTGTGAATGATTGTGTGATAAATAGAGAGGCTCACTCTCTATTTATACTAGTTTCTGACTTGACATTAAATTACCAGGGCCGACTTCTCTAGGAGAGTCTAATAACCCTAGTTCCCCACAACTACAGGGAATTTAACCCCTGATCAACTAGGATGGTTAACCTCTATGAATTTACATGACTTGTTTACATTATTCATTCTCTCGATAGGAACATAGGGGACTAATGAAAAAAAATATATGAAATACATAAGTGAATACATTCTGAAGTTACAAATACATAAACACCTAGTAAGTTATTACTAACTATTTGATCTCTCTAATCTTCAAGATAAATAAATGAGAATATGTATGCAATCTCAAAAAAATTGTTTTACCTGCATTTGAGAAATCATTCCCCTATTTATGGGCTTGTCCTAAATGATTTGAGGAAGCTATAAATATCCATTAAAGATTCTAAAATTTATATCATGGTTATGTAAATTGTCAAAATGGATATTTTAAACATGCAATATGGAAACATATTGCTACAGTCACAACGGATGAAGATCCAAAATTTTCAAAGTATAGTCAAAATATTAGTAGTTAAGAATGAGCACAAAGACCAAAGAAACTTCAAAACATGAATACATGTTATATGTTGAATTTTTTAGTCACATTATGAGTTCAAGTTGTTGGTCAGTATTTTATATTTCTAATGATGAGTAAATTGTTGGCTATGGTGAAAAGGAAATCCATTTGAAAATTATGAGAACTGCTTATAATCCTTATGTCTAAACAACTATTTTACTAGATCAACTAGTTCACTAAAATTGTGCATTAGGCATCACTTTATCCATTATCAAATTATTTTCCAAACTTTAGCTGCCAAAATACATGATGAAATCATACCTTCGCTGCATACGTTATGTAGAATCATTTGATTAGAATGCTCTTAATACCCGCAACTCAAAATTATGAACAAAAACTAGTCTTTGAAGGAATATCTTGACTCCCACCAACATTAATTGTGCTAGATTCGCTATTTTCCATTGTTGGATTAATTTCGATCTTGAATTTGAAATATAAAATAGAAGGGTGAAACAATGAGAAGAATCCTAGCATGCATTCTAATAAATAGTTAGTTTAAAAGAAAGACTTTGAGTTTGGAAGCACCGGTTATGATTGGTCATATTTTCATCATGCTTACCTACCTTTTCATTCCTGATGCCATGGTCATAGTTTCTTCTTCAACATTAGTGGAATTCTTTTCACTTCTTAAGAAAAGGAATCCCCAAAGAATCTGTAAAATGCTGGGAAAAAAGAAAGAGAAAAAATTATGCCACTTAGAAAGAGAATTGATGAGATATTTCTTTCCACACATCACATTTTGTAATAATACCAACATTAAAACCATGAAAAAACGGTACTAGAAACAAAATATTACCATGAAAAAAAATGACAAAACAATACTAGAAACAAAGTAGTATCGTTGTAACTAGACAAGATAAGTTTAAATCATAATTTTCATCTATTTCAACTTTAACACTCCCAAAGGTACCTGTGCTAAATCTAAAAAGTATACAAAGAAAATAAATAACATCAGTAATAAATTTAACTCAAAACACAAAGAAAAAGAATAATAAAACCTACAAGGAGGGTTGAAAACTTTCTTATACTCAGGAATATTTTCTTAGACTAGATCTTATCTATTAAAAGATAAGTCACTATCAGAACAAATGACATGAGAGAGAATAAATTCAATTACTACAGGTTTTGTAAACTATAGTATAAATCAAGGTAACCCAATGGACAAGTAAGGAAACCCCAATTATTGTAAAAACATACTAAGAACCAACAGTTCGTAAAATATCAGGTAATGATGAAATTACACAAATGAAAACTTAGTTGGTAGCTGATACAAAGCCTGCGGATTTCTTGATCAAGTTGTGAGTTGTTTCGGGATATAAGAAACCATGACCATGTTTGAGTGGACTAAGATATTTTCTCCACTGTTTGAGTGTTTAGCTCTACTTGAAGTGAATTATGACCTTCTTGGGGATGACTAGACTAAACCGTGACGTGCATGAACTTGCTTGAGAATGTTTTGAGTTGTTTGGGGATGTTAGAAGAAAACATAACCATGTTTGAGTGGACTAAGATCTCTATTGTATTGTTTGAGTGTTTGGGTCTTCTTGACATGAACCGTGACCTTTTGGGGTTTTCTAGACTAAACCATGACCTTTTTGAACATGGTTGAGGAGGTTGTGAGTTTTTTGGGGCCTATAGAAGAAACCATAACCCTATTTGGGTGGAACACAATCTATGCTACACTATTTGAGAGTTTGATTATTCTTGAAGTGAACCATGACCTTCTTGGGGTTGGATCGACTAAATTGTGACCTACCTTAACTTGCTTAAGAAGGATGTGAGTTGTTTGGGGATTCTATAAGACACCGTAACCCCATTTGAGTGGGATACAATATCTACTACATTGTTTGAGTATTTTTATCTACTTGAGCTAAACCATGACCTTCTTGTGGCTTCATGGACTAAACCATGACTTGTTTTAACTTTTTTGAGTAAGCTATGAGTTGTTTGGTGCTGGTAGAAGGTCACACCCATAAATAACATAAAAAAATGGTTAGGTACACAATTATGAGGGGTTTCTAGCATAAGGTACAATCAAGTGTCAACAAAAATATCACAAGTCAACAAGAGGGGTCATAACAAAGTGAGGAAACAATCCCTACACCAAGGAGACCAAAGTGTACCAATCGATCATTATAGGAAATTTCAACTCAAAATGGTCCTTTTAACTCTAATTCAAATTCCATCTCATCATGTGTTAGCCAATCAAATTGATTTAAATTTGAAATACCGTATAGGTATTAAACATTTTTTTAATATGCATTTGGGGATAGGTATCATAAAAAAACTATTTTTTTGTTTGTATTTTCGACATATATCCTTGTATTTTTACTGAAATTTATATCGGGAGAGATCATTGGATGTGGAATTAAATTCCACATCCAACGAGTACCCACTCGGCATACTTTTGATGGACCCCACTACCCCAAAAATAAGAAGTACCTAAAACACTGTGATGATGACATCATTATCACGTTTTTTCAGGTACTTCTTGTATTTGGGGGTAGTGGGGTCCATCAAAATTATGCCAAGTAGGTACTCGTTGGATGCAGAATTTAATTCCACCTCCAACGATCTCTCTTGATCGAAATTTGAGAAAAAACACGGGGATATATGTTGAAAATACAAACAAAAAAGTAGTTTTTATCTTTTCTTCTTCAAAAATTAATAAATATTATTTTATTATTTTAACTATTATTTTATTAATTTTTTTTACAAGGCTGATTTTGAGTTGAAATTTCCTCTAATCGAGAGAGAATAACCCTTTTACCAATAGGACAAAGGTGTATGATCATGGTGGGGACAAAACCCTTTTTACCCACAATTCTAAGGGGTCAAACTACTATATTCTCTCTCAAGGTATATAGTCCATAAGTGTTCCATACCACAATAGTACATTTTATCATCATTGTATAAGGAAGGTCCATACCACAACAATAAGTCTTATCATCACCATTTGGGAGTTCCCATAAACCCTTCTTTATTCTAATTTCTCAAAGCAAAGGATTCTAAAATGCTCATGAGGATGTCAATAAAATTTACACAATTTCAGTAACAAAAAAAAGAACATGAAATTAGAATCTGAACATAAATACCTTCTCTTGTACTTAAAGTCTGTTGAACAGTTAGAGAGATGGATAAAAAAACATAACAAATAGGCATTAATGCGACTGGAACTTTTGGAGACTTCCAACCAGATTTGGATATTTAAACTTAGCAGCAAATATCTGATAACAAATATGACAAACCATGACAATCCATCTAAAATAGACATAGACCATGACAAACCATGAAAAACCAATACTAAAAACAAAATATTATCATTGTACCTAGAAAAGATAAGTTTAAAGCATGATTTCCATCTCTTTCAACTTTAACACTCCCAAAGGTCCCTTTGTTAAATCTAAAAAGAATACAAAGACAATAAATAACTTAAGTAGTAAATCTAACTCAAAGTGCAAATAATACAAATAAGATATCCTACTGAGTGAGCTGAAACCTTCCTTATACTCAAGAATATTTTTTTAGATCATATGTTGTCTATTAATATGCAAGTCACTACAAGAACAAAGGACATACTTGAGAGAGGATACATTAAATTGCTATAGTTATAGTTAACTATAGTAACAGTCAAGGTGACCCAGTTGACAACTAAGGAAACCCAAATTACCAAAGCAATAGACAAAGAAATGATAGTCCATAAAAGACATTCCACACACAAACCAAATCTCAGTTTGTATCCCATACAAATCCCATGGCTCTCTTGAGTAGGAATTTGAGTTGTTTGGGGCTTCTAAAAGAAACCATCACACTGGTTGAGTGGACTAAGATCTCTGCTGCACTATTTGAGTGTTTGGGTCTACTTCATGTAAAGCTAAGGAAACCCCAACTACTGGAGTAGAAGACCAAGAAACAACAGTCCATAAAATATTAGGTAATGATGACATGCCACACAAAAACGAGAGCTCAATTTGTAGCCCATACAAATCCCATGGATTTCTTACATCGTAGCACACTGAAATAATGCATCAAAGATATTAGTCCACTCAAGTGTAACTTGGGACCTCCTTATCCGGGTTGTGAACTTCTTAGTGCTTCCTGAAATGAACGATGACCTTATTTGGTCTGCTTGAACTCAACTATGACCTTCTTGGGTATTGCTTCAATGTTGTGAGGGATTATTTCTTTCAAAATATTTTTTATGTGTAAGTGGAATACCCTTGTGGTGATGAGTATATAATATAGACTAATTAAGGGATATGGTGATGACTATATAATATAAACTAATGAAGGGATATCCCTTTTCAATCTTCTGAGGGATTATTTCTTTCAAAATATTTGTTATGTGTAAGTGGAATACCCTTACATGGGACAAAAGACTATGGATTAATTCAACATGGCACATATTTACAAACAAAGAATATTGAAAATCCCTATTTTCGACCATCGACGATGTAGATGGAGGATCTCAAGACCTTCGATGCAACTCTTGAGTAAGCATATAGAGTGGAGTTTATATTATTCACATTGAATCGTAATTATTAGATTCCAAAGGAGTTTATACATTACTAGGGTTTTTGCTTTGATCATAAAACCCTTAATTGTCGCTAAAATTTTGGATTTAGAGAGAGGGGAGGGGGTTTCTTTGGGTATGATAGGCCATTATGTCGATTGAATGGGGGCATGAACTTAAGGTTTAGGACATTTAAAAACTGAATCCAAATGGAAATACATTTTGGGGTTTGGAAAATTCATATCTATATATTTGGACTTGTTACACTAGATAAAAAACAACAATTGACATAAGTTCGAGGCTCTTGAAGAGGTGGGAGAGATATTATACAAAAAAAAAGTACAAATCTACATCTCCTTTTTAGGTTAGTACAAATATACCTTTTGGGGATTCTTGGAGTGAACCATGACCTTCTTAGGTCTGCTTGAAGTGAACAGTGACCTTCTTAGGGCTTCCTAGACTAAACTATGACCTATATGAATTTGCTTGAGAATACTATGAGTTTTTTGGGGATGCTAGAAGGTCACATCCAAAACATAACAAAAGAGTTAAGGTACCACACTATGAGAGAGTATTAGCATAAAGAAAAATATAGGGTCAACATAAGCTCACAATTCAACAAGAGGGGTCATAACAAAGTGGGAAAAAAACCCCTACAACAAC
Source organism: Pseudotsuga menziesii (assembly GCA_001517045.1). Lineage (NCBI taxonomy): Eukaryota > Viridiplantae > Streptophyta > Pinopsida > Pinales > Pinaceae > Pseudotsuga > Pseudotsuga menziesii. Next base: position 174,862 of record LPNX010334066.1, on the reverse strand, counting down.
AAGATGAAGGTGTGTAAATCAAGGCGGGAGAATAACCCTTTTACCCATAAGACAAAAGTGTACTATTAAGGTGGGGAAACAACCCTTTTACACACAAGAGTAGAATGCCAAAATTTTATATTATATCTCAAGGTATATAGTCCATAAGTGTCCCATACCACAACAATTTTTTTTATCATAATCATATAAGGAAGGTCCATACCATATAAAACTTACAATAAACCAAAAACATACAAGAAACCATATCAAGCAAAAAATGTTAAACTTACAAGAAACCATATCATCTATTAAACTTAGTAAAACTAAGCTATTTTATTAAAATTCATACATTAGATATATAGGAAACTTACATGCTTACAAAAATTAAAGTTTTCGCCAAAATACTTGACAATACCTCGAAGAAGGTGTTGGAATAACAATATTTCTAAGTGAAACTATGAGCACATATCCTTCCATAAATGCAACCCAAGGAGATACCTGAAGTGAATTTGACTGAGGTAAAAGGTTTACTGGTACTCCTACATACAATGGCCAAGACTATGCTAATGAATAAACTAATATTCTAGCAATGCAAGATTCAACAATTAGGTCCCAAATGTTTCCACCGGACATAAAGATGAATGTTATCTAATTTTTTTTAAAACTTGTTCCCTTGTTGTTTATGGAATAACAACATTAGCTATGGTAAGTTATTATACCAAGAAAAAAACTTGGAGAGAAGGAGAAAATAATCTATAAAACAAAAAATATGTCTATATTTTAAATTCAACTATAAAATTATAAGGAAAAACATGAATTGTATATATGATAATGCATTACTAGTTTATACAAAAAAAGAAGAATATCTAAATAACATCACATGTTTTTATTATACCATCAAAGTTAGCATTCGCACCATTCAATATAGAAATAACGTTTTCTTCTTTAGAAGAATCCAGGCTTCAAATCCCCATACACATCCATATCTGTTATATCTCTTTCTCGTGCCAATTGCAGTAGAGTGCCAAAGGACATAATTGTGCATTTTCATGTTCATATACATGTGTAATTACATAACCATGCATTAATAAATTAAAAAAAATGGAGGAAATAAAATAACATTCCATGAAAAAAATATCACATTATAAAATAAAATGAATACATCTTCTACACTTGTGGAAAAAATGATTTGCATATTCAAAGTCTACATGCTCAAGCCACAAAGGTGGTGACCCATAAACCCTTCATGATAGCATTTGTATCCTATGAATTTTCCATCAACATAAATAAGTATTTGCATTACAATGGATATGACTTAATATTATGTGAGATGATATTTCAAGATGCTACTAATAAGAACCATAAGAGGAAGACATTCCCTAACCTTGTTCTATTGCCAATGAAAATAAGTATAATGGTAAATGAGATTCCATAAATAGGCTATTGAACTTTATGTTAGGTTAGGGTTATAATTTTTATAACATTGATCCACCACTTAGTACCTTATTCCAAATCCTTATCCAATTTAAATTGCATTTATGCAATGGCATGCTATAGTGTGGACTTAGGGAAGTTGATCGAGCATAATAACAAGTTAATTTGATGCTTTCACACCTACATGACTACTCCATCTCAGTAAAAATGCACATGTGCACCCTAAATAATGACAAGTGTTCTTCCATTCCTTGAATTGTGGAATTGTGGTTGACTAGCAGCGCTACAGGTGGTTTTAGCTGAAATTTTGGACTATTGGAGCATTTAATGCCCACCTTCAGCCTCCCACTCGCCTTATTTTGATCACCCATGCATTCCAAGGAGTCATGATTGATCCAAAACACTTCAACCACTTCCACACCACCATTAATTACCATTTTGGATGAGTTGGAGTGAGTTTGGCCCACCTAAGGGGGATTCAAGCCAATTTGGCCAATTTCACATGTAAACTCGTATTTGGCTTCCTAAGCCTCATGAATTGCACTAGATGTAATATATACCTGTTCTAAACATATTCACATGTTATATAGTCAAATAATATCCAGTTTATGTTCACACTGTGTATGTAAAATTGTTCCTCTTTCATTCTTTTGTGCTAGTTTTTGCAAGTAATTGGATTTGTGATATTCTATAAGGATCCTATATATTGCTGTAGATCTAAATTATCACATGGTATCAGATGTGATCATATTTGAGTGAGTTTCATATCAATCTTGAGGGTTTCAGTTGCATTTTTTTAGAGAATTTCCAGATAAAATTGAATGTTTTTCTAGGACTTTCAACAAATTTCTCACCATTAGCACAAGCATAAATGGAATAAAACCACATATTTCTTACCCCCTTCAATTTATTCAAATGTAAGGAAGAAATGGTCATTCAATTGAGATCTAACGGTCTCTACAGAGTTACCATGGGAATAGAAGTGGAGCCAAAGTCTGCTGCACAAAAAGCTAAGTACTTCAATAGAATTGATGAAGCCTATGGATTTCTATGCCTGAGTATTTCAAGAGATATATTATTTCATATAGACAGTTTGACAACCCCAAATGAAGTATTTGTTAAAATAGAATCACTCTTTGTGAAAACCAATGAATTGAGGGGATATCAGCTTGAAAAATAGCTCACTTTCCTGAGCCCAACACATTTTGGAACTATCCAGGATTTCTCCATGAAAAATAGCTCACTTTCTTTAGCTGATGCAATCTAGTATCGAGAAAAAAAAAGATCAATTAATATTGTCCATCCTTTCAATGTTAGGACCAGAATATTTAGTGTTTGTAAGCATTTTCCATTCTAGAAAATTGACACTTGGAAATTGACAGATGCCAGCACTAGCCAGCTTCATGGAATCCCTCGCCCAAGATAAGGATAAACTAGTTCAAATGGGAACCATCAAAGATAAATATAAATATTTGGCCATGGGTGTTTTGAATGCCTCGAAGGGAAAGAAGAAGGAAAATAATTCGAAGTAGTCAGAGAAGAGGAAACATGATAAACCCAAAACCATTGATAAGGGTTTGAATCCTCCTAAGGACAAGGAAAATAAGGTGAAAGAGAAAACCAAATACACATATTTCTAGAAGGGATGGAATCTAGAGAGCTACTGCATTGATAAAACCATGCATCATATGGCACAGTTGCTAGAGAAAAACAACATCAATGTCCCATATTGTGTAAGGAAGAAAGGTGGCACCTCAAGTTAGACAACAAGGAGAAATGCCATGCCTTGGTAGTAGGAAATTCTAATTTATCAACCTTCATTATTGGTTTAGGGGAATCTAAACATATGGTTTCAACTAGATATCTCTTCTCCTTTGTGAATTTGAATAGTGGCCCAACTGTTCGAATGGGAGATGACTCTGAAATCTAGACAAAAGGAGTTGGTAGGATTGACTTGGAGCATGGTTATTTCAGTGATGTGCTCTATGTACCAGATTTGGAAACAATGTTTTTGTCAGTATATCAAATGATCCATACAAGAGAATCCAAGAGTGTAACATTTACTCATGACTTGGTATAGATAGTAGAAATCTTCTCAAACAAAGTTGTGTAAATTGGGTATGAAGACCGTGAAGAGAGGATGTACAAGTTCTCTAATTTTCTTCCTAGCTTCGATCGGAAAATGCCCCTCTCTCATGCCAATGACACCTACAAGCTATGGAATGAAATATTTGGAAACATGAGCTACAGGTATCTTCAAGTATTGAACAAGGATGAGATGTGGGAAGGACTTCCTCCAATCAAAGTTTCCAATGGTGCTTGCATTGGCTGTGTAGTTGGGAAGCATCTAGAGCGCAACTATGTCAAGGGGAAGGCAAGGAGATCCACAAAACCACTTCAACTAGTACATTAATACCTAATTGTTACTCTTCCCAATACATCATATGGTTGATAAAGGTATGTACTCACCTTCATTGATGACTACTCAAGATTCTGCAGGGTATACTTCCTAAAATTGAAATCCGAAGTATTTGATCAATTGAATATTTGGAAGGCCTTCATTTAGAATCAAAGTGGGAATAGGATACAAATTATTAGAACTGATAATTGGAAGGAATATGTCAACAAAAATATTCAGCAACTTTGTGAGTAATGCGGCATTCAAATGCAACATTCAACTCCCTACATACCACAACAAAATGGTGTGGTAGAGAAGAAAAAAATATCCCGCAAAGAGATGGCCACATGAATGATTGATGCAAGGGATATAAGTCCCAATATATGGGATGAGGATATTAATTGTTTTTCAATTATAAAAAACATGTCATTCCAGAAATAATTGAAAGGAAAAACTCCCTATGAGGAATGGTCTGGCCATAAACCAAATGTTTCAAATTTCAGAATTTTTGGATCAAGAGCATGGGCTCAAATTCCATCAGAAAAGAGGAAGGATTTGCATCTACAGAGAAAGGAATGTATCATGGTTGGATATGGTGAGGACACAAAGGGTTATAAACTATTTGACACATCCAAAATCAATACTTTCATTGAGAGGAGTGTGCAATTCAAAGAGGAACCAATACCATATTTTGAGCTTGCACCGGGGAAATGCTCTTCTCCACAACACCATGATGAAGTAAGTGATGATTCAAGATCTGTTTTCTCTGATAATTATGATAATTATGTCTTTATAAATTTTATGTATATAATTCACCATCAAGGACCAAATGGGATGAAAAAATCATATAATTTATAGGGGAATTGGCAGGAAATCCCCTAGAGCCTAGGACGACAAGATCTCAAATTCACAATGCTTCCTATGCAAGTGAAAGTGATATTGCTGAGCATAGTTATATGATGATTGGATCTGATCCACATTTATATCAATAGGATTTTTATGATCCAGGGTGGCAATCATCAATGCAATAAGAATTCAATTCTCTCTAAGAGAATGAACCATGGGAACTGGTTCCCCTTCCTCCCAAGAGGAAGCTTGTGCAATGCAAGTGGGTTTTTCAAACCGAAATTGCTGCATATGTTTCAGATATCAAGTAAATTCCATATTGGTTGCTAAGGGCTAATTTCAAGTCCAAGGTGTGTACTATACCGAAACTGTTGCACTGGTTGCAAACATGGATTCAATAAGACTAGTTATAGCAATTGCATCTAATAAAGGTTGGCAACCGCACCATATAGATGTCAAGAGTACATTATTACATGGTGAACAAAAGGATGAGATATAAATGTAAAAAAATAAAGGTTTCCAAAAGGATCCTTCACTTGTTTGGAGGTTTAAGAAATCACTTTATGGACTCAAGCAAGCCCCCAGGGCTTGGTATGCAAAAATAGATAGTTTCTTGCTCTCAATTGGTTTCATTCGATGCAAATATGATCCAAATGTGTATTTGGAGGAAAATGGTGTTGGATTGCAGGTTATTGTACTATATGTAGATGACCTCTTAATTAGAGGGACCTGCAACAATCAAATTGGATCAATCAAGGCATCCCTACATAGTGAGTTTGCAATGACACATCTAGGATTGCTAAAACAATTTCTAGGATTGGAAATTGACCAGTCTGAAAGAAGCATAATGCTAAGTAAACCTAAGTATGCTTCATACCTACTAATAAATTTCAGTATGTCTGATTGTAAGGAATCCAAGTTCCCTTTTCTTTCTGGCATAAATCTAGGGGAATTTGGTGATTCTCCTTTGGTAGATTGTACACTGTACAAGAAACTAGTTGGTAGTTTGGTGTACCTTACACAAACGAGACCTGATATGTCTTATGCTATAAGTGTTGTACCAAGGTATATGCACCAACCACAAGCTCTATTGGAAGGAAGCCAAAAAACAAAGAGTTTTTGGAAAAACTATGCAACTAGTTATTCACTTCAACTAGTTGTATTTTCTGATTCGGATTAGGATGGAGATCCCATTTCCAGAAATTCAACTTAAGTTTTTTTTTCATTCTTGTTGAAGGTACTATTTTTTGGTCTAGTAAGAAATGACACAAAATTTCTCTTTTTTAAGTAGAGGCCGAATACAGAGAAGCATTGAATGCATCCACATAGTTTTTTTTGGTTGCAAGGAATTCTTCAAGAGTTTGGAATTGCAATTGATTCTCCTACCAACATTTGTGTCGAAATTCAAAGTGCATTTGTGTGGAAAATCAAAGTGCATTTGTGTGGAAAAACACTTGAGATTTTTTCTTAGAGTGAGTGATGGATGGTGATTTATGTTATATTTTGCGGGTTTTCAGCCCCATGTCCATTTTAGGGGGAAGGTTTTGTCCCATGAGGTTTTTCTTCTTTTCCTCACTTTACATGGACAAATAAAATTTTTGTTTGTATTGAGGTGACTTGAGCCTTTGTTTCCAAGGCCTCCCACATTATTTTCATGATTTTTCCTAATTTATGGTTAATGGGGGGTTTTAGAATAGTAATACACCACTTAGTACCTTATTCTAAATCATTATCCAAATTTAATTGCATTTATGCAATGATATGCTATAGTTTGGACTTACGAAAGTTAATCCAACATAATAACCAGTTAATTTGATGTTTTCACACCTACATGAGCGCTCCAACTTAGAAAAAATCCACGTGTTCCCTCATTAATGATGGGTGTTCTCCCATTCCTTGAATTTGGTAATTGTGGTTGAATAGGAGCACTAGTGGTGGTTTTAGCCCAAAGATTGGACTGTTGGAGCATTTAATGCCCAACTTGATCCTCCCACTCACCTTATTTTTCATATCCACACATTCCAAGGAGTCATGATTTATCTATCACACTTTAGCCATGTCTACACCAGCATTCATGACCATTTGGGATGAGTTGGAGTGAGATTGACCCACCTAGGGGGGATTGAGGCCAATTTGGCCAATTTCACATGTACACTCATATTTGGCTTCTTAAGCCTCACAAATTGCACCATATGCAATATAAACCTATTCTTAAAATATTCACATGTTAGACAGTCAAATAATATTCAGTTTCTATTGACACTTTGTACGTAAAATTGTTCCTCTTTCATGATCTTTTGATGGTTTTTTCAAGTAATTCGATTTGTGAGATTCTTTAAGGATGATATAAGTTGATGTAGATCAAAATTCTCACAAGAGGCATGAAAATTAAATATATTATATTTTAATGCATTAAATCCATACTAGAAAAAAAATAGTACAACTGTAAATATACAAGATAAGTCTAAAGCATAATTTTCATCTCTTTAAACTTTAACACTACCAAAGGTCCCTATGTTAAATTTTAAATCATACAAAGAAAATAAATAAAATAATTAATTAATCTAAGTCAAAGTATAAGGAAAACAAATAAGATAACTGTTGTAATCTCACGGATCACGGAGGGTTACCAATAATACACATTAATAGCATACAAACATATCAAAGACAAGAGACAAGAACACAGATTTGGAATAACATATTATATTATTTGAAAAGGGTCCATATAAAACATAGAACTGAACCGAGTTCTCATCTGGATCGAAAACCTAATATATATGATTTACAAACAGTTACAAATAACTACTTGTCAGTTCGGTCAATTGACACGACCTTATGTTGCCGACCTAATCTCTAATTAGTTGGTTGATCGACTTAGTCGGATTACCGACTAGCTCCTCCAACATCTCCCCCACGAACAAAACTGTTCTTTGTCTTGAAGAAACAGGGGAGGTACTCAAAAATTATGTGCCTTTCTAAAGCAGTTATCTCTTTGTTTGTCTTTTATGGGCTGTGAAGTCGGATAGTTGGTTGTTTCTATACATAGACTTCAACAATTGCTTCTGCTATCATGGACAGCTGATGTTGGAATTCTATCCAATTTTTGAAATACTTTCTAGATGTCAATGATTAATGTTATAAGGCTTGATAGCATCGACATCTTCTATTGAATGGAAAGGTCTGCTATCCTTTCCATGTCAGGACCCATAAACTAGTCTTTCTCTTCTGCCTTCTCCAGAAGTCTTCCCATCTGCATATAGATGGTGTCTAATTTGTCCAAGCTCAGGATTTCTTTCTGTACCCACTGGTGTGCCTATCGCTTGAGCTTCTGTAGTTTGGCTATTTCAAGCACGATTTGATCTTTGACAGTTCTTCTCAATGCTTCTTCTGTGCTCTTTATTTTCTACAGTTCTTGAATTTCTTGTCGAATCTGTCGAGTTTGCTGGAAGACTTTCCCGTAATAAGTAGGTGAGTCTCATAGTACCCCTTTCATTATGAAAGACTCCTCTATGTGATATTGAAGCACTTTGTAAGCTTTGAAGAAGGACGTGTGCTACTGCATCAGTAGTGTAGTTGTTTCTTCTTTTTTCTCTTCTCTTGTATTTTGCATCTATATATGTAGTGCTGACACCACGCTTTCAAACAACTGATAGAATTTTTCTAGTGTCTTGTCGGTGTTGACCTCCATTGGTCCTGGTATCACAGATTATTCTAGGTTTATGTATTTTATTAGGAACTCGACTTATTCTCTTTTAGTGTCATCGAGCTCCTTGCGTCTAGTCTGGCTTCTTGTTTTTGCTTCAATATCTAGAGTTTCCAAGAGTTGTTCCAACTCTCCATCTTTCAACTTTGTTGCATCAACTGCAGTGGTCGACCCAAGTTGGATAATGTGGACCATTTCCACTTGGGATTGATGGTCCCTCTTCTTTCTATCTCTCTTCCTCTTATGCTTCTATTGTTCTTCTTACTGCTATACTTGTGCACCTATAAGAGTTAGATTTTCTCATGGTTGATTTTTTGGCAGTGAATTGTCATGTTGTTGGTCTACAACGGTTATTGGAACTTCTGGTTGGGTTTTTGGGATGATTTATGGAGTTGGGTGTGTATCTAGTGGATTTTGTGCAAAGGGTTCAGATACAGATGTTGCTGGTACTGATGGTTGTGATAAAGGTGGTTAAGGTGCAAATGGTTTGGTTGCAGGTTCTGGGTTGGAGGGTGGTGGTGGTGATGGTGAATGGTCGGGTGTGATTGGTGTGGTGGGGATGTGTTCAGGTGTTGGGTCCTCAATTTTTGTGGGTGAAGCCTTCGGGATGTCAGAGAACAGGTCGTTGATTTCTCGATTGATTTCCTCCATGTTCTTTTCTTCCCCATTTCTTGTTGGTTCATTGGCTGGGGGAGAGGGTGCAATGTTGGTTGGGGTGAAGGATGAGGTTCGACTTGTGACAACTTAAGCTATCTTGTCGAGGTTCCTCAAAAACATTGATTTCAAAAATCCCACAGACCTCGGCTTTTGGGGTATTTGGCCAGGTTGTGAAGGAACAAGCTGTCTTAATCCACCAACTTCAAATAGAGGGCACTTGGTGGTGATATTATGTATAGAGGTAAGTAACTCAAGAAGTTTTTCAATGTATGCCTGGAAGTCTCTGTCTTGTTCGAACCTCTCCTTCAAGGTTTCTGGCATAGCATTTTTTCATATGTCGACTAGGATTATGAAGGGGAGTTTTGGAATTTCTTCCTATGTGATTTGAGTCGGAGATGGGGGTGGAGGTGTAGATACTAAGTCAACAATATTCTCGGCTGTCGATGTGTGTGTACTTTTTGCCTTCTTTGACCGACCTTTTCGTGCTCCTGCTTCGACAAATTTTTGGAACTATGTCTCGACCGAAAATTTGTCTACTACAACGTCTTTGATGATGTAGACCGCGGTAGCTAACAGTTCCTCTTCATCCTCTAAGTCTGAAAGGATCAACTTGAGCCTCCCCTTCCATTTTGTCTCAGTTGCTTTCTTCCTTGATTCTACTATCTCCTTTGCTCTATTTTTTTATTTTTCCTTTGGTTATTTCGTACTCAGGGTTGTCGGACTCAATATCTCCCAATTTTTCCCCTTCCTCCTGTTGGTGTGTTGGGATGACACTTTTCTCAGCTGGAATGGATACCTGCTATTTTGTTTGTGCACCTTCCCTTTGGGCTATTGGAGGTACTATGATTGTGATTTGCAGTTGGTTGGTATCCTCTGCTGGTGTTTCCTCCGACACGAAGGTGCTGATGTGTAGTCAGAGTTCATAATATTCTTATTTTTCTTAGTCTATTAATGGTTCTTCTACCGCTAGGGTTACTTCCTTGGATTTTGCTGGTATCGACAGTTTTGTGCCAGATTGTCAAGCTAGCTCATGGAATATCTCTTCGACTGTTGGATAGTAGTCAAGAGTATTTACTTTTTCCTTGGAACCCTACATATACCAAACCACAGTATGGTCAAGCTCCAGCTGTATGTGCGTTGTTTTTGGAAAATTCATCGGATGTTCTGGGGCACCCTCCACCTGGTCGTTTGAATTTTGAGCTGTTGGAACCAATTTTCCAACAATACTTTTCCATTTTCTAGATCCTTTAGTGTTCCAGTCTGGGAAAATGGTTTGAACCTCCACATATGGAATTTTGTGGGTTCTTGGAACTGTTTGTCCTCGACTGGGCACAAGTAGTACATTACTATCCATATTATTAGGGATGGGAACCTTATAATCCCTCCCAACTCCCAACATTTCTCACAGATTCCCTTGAGCATGTCGGTGACATACTGAGCCCATCTTTAGACATTACCCATGTCGGCACTCGAATCTACTGCCTCTAGCATATCCAGTTTTAGGTTACTTCCCTGACTGATGGATGTAAGCCCTATTGTGATAATTTTAGCCACAATTTGTGGTATTTGGGCTTCTATCTAGCTAATCATTATCCCTTTTGAGTTCTTTCTTGATGGTGTTCTAGTTAGTTGCTCTACCATCCCTTCTTTTATGCCAACTGATATTGGGTCACCCTGGTTGGATAGATAAGTCAGTTTATATATCACTTCACCAGAGATCTTGACTGGCCTGTCAAAGTAGAATATCCGATTGTTGTATAAGCTTATAATGAATTTAACTGTCATTTCTTTTGTACCTCCAAAACTTTCCATGAATGGTGTGTTCATGTAGTTCATGATAGAACTACGGTTTACCTTATCTACTGCTTCAGTTGGTTTCTTGTCAACATAGGACCATTCCTTGATCTCAGGCCATGTTTTCTCCCATGAGGTCTCTTGGACCTTGGTGTTCTTTATGTTTCTTAACTTCCTCATTAGTGGGGTTTCAATAGTTTGTAGTTCCTTTGTCTTTGCTACGGTTTTGGTTTTTTTTGGTGCCATTTTGTCGGTTCTCTATTTGAATTTACTTAGGGATTATTCGTTCTTAGTTTTCTGTTTGCTAAATTTCTCTCTTTGTTCAAAATACTGTAAATGATCCTTTTCTGGTCCAATATTTATAGGTGGGGCGTTTGACCTTTCTGTCAATGGGTGTATTAATGGCGGATGTGATGGTCCAGTGCAATCACTTGAGTTTGCATTTATGGTCATTTGATTTTGGCGCTCGTAGTCATGAAGGCATGATGTGACCTTCGAGGTCATTGGTCGATGTCGATCATGTGAGTGGTTGATGGTGGTATGTCGATGGGTGTGATGTTAGCTGTTGAAGCATTCATTTCCTGTCATCCTATATTATGGGTGTTTGTTCTACTTTGTTTTATTTTAGAATTTTTTCAGATTTGTATAGTTTTTGTCTAACCATTATGGTCGTTATATGCTCTTTTTTTATTTTAAACTTGTTTTAATTTTTGTACCGCTTCAGTCAGGCACCATTAACAATTTTTCGAAATACTATGCCTTGTAACGTCCTTAGTCAGATTGATCCGTTGGCATGAATCTCTTCGACAACATAGGGTCCCATCCATTTTTTATGTAGCTTTTTGGGTTTTCCTTTTACTCGACTATTGTATAGTAGGGAAAGGTCCACTACCGATAGGTTTTTGTTTCTGATATTATGATTGTGCCATGCCTTCTGTTGTTTCTAATACCCCGGTTTTGACCCCGTTTGCATTAAAAGGTACATGATGTATATTTTGTAATTAATCGTGGTGAGGAGATAAAGGAAAAAGCCCCTCCATCGATTTGGTTGTGTATGTTTCGGCAATAGGGATCATTTCCGATGGTATATCATGCTATCCCACACATTATAGTTTTGGGATCATGTAAATATGCACATCAATTTATTTAAACCTACATCGAGCTACGACGGTGCAATGTTAAATGAAAAGGGCATGATTCCTAAGGTTAAGGGGGGGTTGTCTAACCCGTGGGGGCCATTGGGAGTTTTCCATGTGTCGACCACCTTAGTTATTTTGTTGTTAGTGGGGGAAAGAAACCACTACGCTCATGCCTGCACTCCTTCCACAACACAATAGCTGATCGTTCTGTCCACCCTCCCCACCGCTGACATTTTCCTCATGCAGGGCAGAGTTAAAATGGATTACAATTCCTTGTTGGGGGGTTCGTTCTTCCCTCCTCTCATGAAGTTGCTAGTCTATGGTTGTGTTCACCCTCATGTTCATGCAGAGAGTCAGTGTCTTTTTCCACCATTGTTAGACTGCGTAATGTTCAGTTTTCCATCGTTGAATTGTGGTGGCGTTCGCTTCCATAGTTTTGTTGGCCGCGTCCTTCCCCCTCACGCACAAATTGAGAATCCGTTCTTTTCTCATTTTCTGTCTGTGCAACTTTCTTCAGCAATTGCATTCAGAAATTATGTGCTTTGGGCTCATGGATGTTGGATGGTTGTTGATTTCCATATTCGTTGGCTAAGTTTTCCCCTGTCCATGCTGGGAGTTTTGCTTTTCTCCCATTTGCAGACTGTGTATTGTCTTCCCCTGGTTTTGGGTTGCTGTGTATGCAAGTACCTATTTGGGTTGCTGCTGAGTTGTTTTGGCCATGCTAGGGCTAATAACAACTATGATTTGTATTGTGGACTTGAGTTGTGTTCACCTTTTTGTTTGGGGTCGTCACCCTGCTGTCTTCATCTTCTTCATAGAGCTATGAACTGTTTTTTTTGCTGGGATGTGCAGTGGTTAGTATTCGGACTATTGAGAGTAGGAATAGAGGCTGTGTATGCTTGAGAAAACTAGTTTTTGGAGCCACTCATATAGAGTTAGACTATTGGTTTTCTTCTCCACAGCCCTTGAAGAGTATTGGAAAGGGAAGTCAGGTCCTGAGGGACTGTGAAGGAGAGAAAGGACGGAATCTTGGTGTTGGGTGTGTGGATGTATTAGAAGTTAGGATTAGCTCTGGGGTAGGCATATTTAGCTCTCCATTGAGACCACTAGCTTAGCATTTAGCCTTTCCTAGCTCCTTGATGGCCTGATAAGCCCTACTATGTGGCTTGGCTGATTTGTGTACCTTGGCCATGTGTAAGCCTCCTTTGACCCTTATTCCTTAAGGAATCATGCCCAGCTCGGGGGGTGGAAGCATTGCTAAGAGATTGATGAGAATGCTAGCCTATGGTTGAGTGGACCATTCCAATGACATAGCTGATTGGAGGGCGAGTTCGTATCAAATGAGTATTCTTGTCCATTTTGCTTCTACATTGCATTTACTATCTATTGTCTAATGAATCATGATGAACATGTTGATGCTTGAATGAATGTATGTTTGCTTCTGCTATGTACATGAAGGATTATGCATCTTAGCGTGTTTTATGTTATCATCTTTTTATTTTAGCATTATATGCCTGTTCGTATTCATGAGGCTATTTTCCCATATGTTTGATGAGAGTAGTGTCTTCCTCACTGGTTTGAGGGCCACGGAAGCTACAGTATGGTATCAGATCTCTGGTTGTAGCATGGGCCTGAATGGGCCATGAAGATGCAGTGATAGAGCTTATGTTGCAGCACTTGGGCCTCAAAGGGCCACGAGAAATAGTTAAAAGAGGGAAGTTTCCTACTACCCAGAAGAAACCAGGAAAATGAGTGAAGACAAGAAAATTCACAAAATTTTCTAAGTGTCATCGGAGAACTTAGTGAGAAGTTCTTCTAATGCCGCGGAAAAGATAGTCTGAAGGTCACCCGATGAGGGAAAAATAGCCTTAGTTTCAGAAAATTTTCTAAGTGTTTGGCTGTCGACACATCGAAAAACTTAGACAGATGGATCTTCGATGCAGACCTCGGCAACGAAATTAGTTGGACAAATCAGCGACGATTAGTTGTTCACGCTATCGATGCTTAATTGATTGAGCACCGTCGTTTCGGATGGATAGAGGACTATCCTTCTGATAGATACAAGTTTTGATTGCCAATGCCGATTAAGTTGCGCTATAAACCACTGATGCTCTGATCGCCGATGCGTAGCACTTAGTGGTTTAGACCACCGACAAAAGAACAAAAGTTCAAAAATTTTCCTAAGTGTTAAAAACCATCAGCGATCGGTGCCACTAAGCTGAAGGGATCGTCGATGACATGTCAACAAAATTCAGTAGATGATGCATCCCCCATTGTGGCTATTTAATGGACTATCACCCGATGGGTAGTTGTTTGGATGGCCGATGCAGCAGAAGACAGAGAAGAAAGTTGTGGAAATTTTTGTAAGTATTCGTCGTTGGAATTTAGTTGATTTGATCAATGAATGATAGAGGATTAGAGTGTTGATCGATGGAAGATAGTTGATCGAGCATCTACCATTGTGGCTAATTAGTAGACTATCCATCCAATGGACAATTGTTTCGACCGTCAATGCCCTCGCCAAAAATTAGTTGTTGGGTTCGCTGACATGAAAGGAAGAAGAAAATTCTCAGAATTTTGTTTAAGTGTTGAAAACCGTCGGTCGTCGGTGAAACTTAGCGGAAGCGGGAGTTGTAGTTTCGACAGAGATCAACTGAAGGCCACTCAAACACTGGCCCAACTTAGTCATTCCGATCGTCGACAGAGTTATGGTTGTGAAAACCCTAGTAGGTTTGTTGGCCGCCGTTGCAAAATCTTAGACGACTAACCCTCTTACGGGTAGAAGTCACGATTGCCAATGCCGCAGTGACCAGAGGTTCCGACTGCTGATAGGCCCATGGCTATGGAAGACATAGAAATATCGTGGTCTGTCATTGTGGAAGTCGAAAGAACTAACCATCCGATGAGTGAGTAGTTAGTCGCTCCGACCGCCGATGCCACGACAAGTAATGTTCCGATCACCGACACATATTAGTTTTGGCATCGCTGATGTAGATAGGAAGCCTAGAAAACTACTAAACCAAAATGCTGAAGAAAGATAGATGAATAGGCCACCGATGAGCGCAGAGAAAACTAGAGCTTTTCACTATCGAAACATCAGAAAGATAGTGGGGAAGAGACCCAATAGGGAGAAATAAAAATTGGGGTTTCAAGTGGATTTTTCAAGCAGCTTTCAACTATTTTTCAGTGTAATTTCAGCAAGCTCAAGCTTGTGTTTTAGTGTGTTTTGCAGTGAATTCTCATTGGATTGTTCTACAGTTTAGGACTAAAAAGGAAGAAAAACCTAGGTGGTTGAAGTTCACATTTTAGACCAAAATTTAGTGGTGTGTTTTTCCATCATTTTTGAAATGGTGTGGTTTTCACACCCGAGATGAGAATGAAGCATGTGGATAGGCATTGGAAAGCTTCTCTAGCGGGGAACAAGGAAGAGTCACCAGAATCTAAGTATGGAGTAGAAAAGTACTAGTGATTGCTGAAAGATAAATGTGTTGCTATCAATATGGATGATTATTCAGGAATTGCATACCTAGAGGTAGCAAGGACTATGAAGTCAAACCAGCTATTGCGTGGAAGAGGATTTCCATGCAAGGATGAGGGACTTGAAAATGGAGATTTCCTTAAACCCTATCTTGATAATTATGATTACAAGTTTTATACATGAAATGTATGAGGATATGCCTTGCATGCATAGGATATTACATGTTGGAAAGAATCGCGAGAATTATACATTTATAATGAGCCACTAATGATAATTATTGCATTGGTGTTGGCATTAGTGGAAAAAACAACGACAACATGGACATGACTGAATATGTTGCTGATGCTGATGAATGTGACCAGCAACCCTATGAAGAAAGGGATAAGGAAACAAGTCCAAAATCAAAAGTTGGTGAACAAATTCTTCAATCTCTTGCAAAGGACCAACCAAACTGGTAATGTCAAGGGTGTAAGTAGGACCCATGAAGGCAAGAGTTTAATTATGACAATTTCCTAGAGTGGTAAAGTTAATAGATATCATACCATGTGGATATTTGAATGTTATATTATATTCATATAGAAAGTTGCCATGCCTGTATATGTTGATTGAGCTTAGTAGCCCAAGGAAAGTAAGTACTAATGGTCTTGATTATGGTAATGCATCCTATATGAAGTAGTCATGGTTAGGCCATGCATGGTATGTTTGAATGTATAGTATTCCTGAATCACTGCAAGGTAGCATTGATTGGATATGCATTAAAGGATTTTATAAATCTTGAAGTTATGCATTGAATGGATGCATATGAAGGGTGTAAGTAGCTGATTACATAAGTATGGGTGCATATGTTGTGATGCATTGCATGAGTGCATTGAGATAGTGCATGTGATATTATATTACTAATGGATGAAATGATGAATTGATGACAATTTTGGAACCATTTCAAGAGCTGTTATGAATGTAGGATAGTAAGTGCATGAAGAAGGTAGTCATGATCGACTAGCTACCAGAAATGCTCTATGGAAGGGCAAGGTGGTACAAATGATATGCTTGTGAATTTAGGTTTTGGGTAGATTGTTTGGAGCATGGCAATGAGAGTAAGACCATGAAAAATGCCGGAATATACCATATGAAAGAGCCAAACCTCATGAGAAGAGTCTCATGACTATGAAACTAGTTTGTATGCATAATGAGTTGTCAAATTTGAATTTGTGAATTTCGGGTTTGAGAAATTGCTAACAACTACTAATCACTATTGGCTTACATAGAATTGTGTCAGGAGGGCGCATTGAAAGTGGGTGTTCATGTTATAAAGCATAGAATTATAATGGGAATAGTGGTGTTGCTTACAAGAGATCCATAAATGAGGATCACCTCAGTGGCAAGCAAATCAATTTTTGTATTAAACAAAGTTGCAAATTCTCATTGAATTTAATTAATAATGTTATTGATTGGTTATGGAACAATCAAATTTGGATTATATTATCAGATAATGATGGACTTTTTGGATATTTGATGAATGTGCCATGGGTACATGTGTGATGGCATGCTAAAGCCAAACTTCATGGGAAGGTTTTCCCTTATCTTAGAATGGGTTTCGGGTGAAACTCCATTGGACGTTTTTGAAATGTCTCATCTGCACTACATGTTTGGTAAGTAACATGAGTGAGATGGTATAGATTATGTCAGTAAGACATTTGTGGATATGACATGAAAAGAGGAGTAGGGATGGAAAACCAAGGGACTATCAACTCAGAGAAGGGAGCCCCCATTCTTCCTTAACAAAGGAAAACTACTTCGACAAATGGATAAGTGTTCTGTGACCCTAGCTAAGAATTGTTAAATTCAATATGTAGAGCATGTTTTAATTTTATTTCCATTATGGAAGATTGCTTAATTATGCATAGGGCCTACAGGGCACACACATGAAAAGGGTGCACACTTTTCCGATGTTGGATCATTGAAGGTTTTTTCAATATTGATTACACCCTAGGGAGTGGACACAGTCCTGGTGTCTCAATACTTGATAGTGAATGATGTGAAGTATGGTTACAATTTTAGAGCAATAACGCTAAGGAATATGCCTATATTGCTTATGTTGTCAGGATAAACAAATGTAGTCTGGATTGTACACTAAATGGACAATGGCTTGAGCTCATCTTACCTTCTATAGAGAAGGAGACATTCTTGAGGGACTGTTAACTCAAAGAAGGGAGTGGTCTCTCTAAAGAGCACAAAGAAGGAGACATTCCTAAGGGATTGTCAACTCAGAGAAGGGAGTGGTCTCTTGTGTGATATGGGGTAGTAGAGTTAGAGCTCACTACTGGAAATGCAACCCATAAATGGTCGTTTATATAAGTGCATGTGTTATTGTTGATGGCCTAATA
>LPNX010334066.1:142116-155501 GCA_001517045.1 Pseudotsuga menziesii | reverse complement strand
TATAAGGATGTTGTAAAGTAGCCTACGTGCTGACCTAACATCCAAGTCCATAGGAGATCCCAAGGCTTGCAAAGCGAAGCAAGATCCTGTGGACCAATGAGGAAATGCACAATATAGATAAGTATTGGATTACTTTACAATTTCCTGCTTATGAATATACATGTGTATATGATTTGGTTATAATGTTTTAAGCTCTTGTTAAGAGGTAAAAACCGATGGGAATAAACTAAACATGAGAATCTATTCAATGTTTGAATATAGGTATTGTTGGAAGTGAGGACTATGAAAGCATCCCAGGGGTGCATGTGGACATGTGACTACCCTAAAGAGCTCAGATTAAGTAGCAATGAAAAAGGTGATAGTGCGACTGTGAAGGTCCTAGCAGCCGAGACAAACGATGCGAGGAGGCTCCATGGTTGAGATGTCTAAAAAAGATTGGAGACACTAAGTGTCATGACCAAGATGGATTTGTCCAACATGCACGGTGAAGTGAAAGAGGTTGAGAGCACGAAAAGCCACAGTAGTGGTGTGGGTTCCAGGATGGAACAAAACCAAGAGGGAAAAAACTCTTACTGCTCTCTCTTGCCTTTTGATTATATATATATATATATATATATATATATATATATATATATGCATTGTGAAAATAAAATATTGTTGAATGCTTGTATGACTAAAAATGGATATATGCATTGTGAAAATAAAATATTGTTGAATGCTTGTATGACTAAAAATGGAATGTGTGTATCTGCTTAAAGTAAATTGTGAATGCTAGAATGGTTAATTCCCTGCCCAAGAATGGACATGAATGAGCTCATGTGCCGGTTGGGAAAGCATGGAGAACATGAAAGTCTCCTTGATAAGACTTGGACTGTGTTATACACCTGAATGGTACCTCTCCATCCGAGTGCCGACATCCCTCATGTTGGCACACAAAAGGACATCTATGGATAGAGGTTTGCCCAAAACACTATAGATTGGCTTACTATATAATACATTCCTCCTCCATCCAGCTGGTTACTTTGCCATTTTGCTATGTTAAGTTGTATTCGTGACTCTCGATGTATGCAACTCACGGATCATTCGCGGGTGTCGGTTGTTGCAAGTCGCGGATGGATGTATTCGCGGGTTGCTCTTATAGCAACTCGTGGATCATTCGCAGGTTGTCCTTCTCCATACCCATGAATATGTCCCTTGACATTTAAAAATAAAAACACGCGATGAATTGAGATTAGTTAAGCATCATTCCCTTAAATTACCTTAACTGTCTCAACCTCCTCAACTTTTGAAACTGCCTTATTTCATCCATATAAATAGAGGCCTTGTGGAGAGTGTTAGATATAGACTGGGAGATCAAAGTCATGCTGGTGGATTTTATACAGAAGTATTTGGAGCAGTGAAACTCAGAATCCTTTGGATGCAGAGGAGTCCTTGTCTCAGGCGTTGGGTTGTAATCTGAACTCTTTCCATTGTTGATAATAAAGAGAATCCTTCTTCCATATGTGTTTCATGTATTATGGGCTGATAAATGTTTATGTTTTAGTACTGTATATGATTTATCTAACTTGCTTATATATATATGAATCATCTTGTATCTGGAAGATTGAATCTTGACAAGTGAATGAGGAGCAACCTTGAATACTTTGGAGGTGAAGCAGACTCAGAAGAGGACAAACAAGGATCAACCGCAGTGTTACGGGTAAGTCTTTCTCATCCTCCTATTTCCTTTACTGCACTCTAGAGTCAATTGTATGCAAGTTAATTGAGTATGTTGGTAACCCCAGACCTTCAGTTATAAGGTGTATAATGCTGTACAACAGAATTGGCGACTCCACTAGGGATGCCTAGACTACTGCAGGTTGTTTCTGTCACCCCTGACCAGTCTTTGCTTGAAGTCTGTATGTGATCTTTTATCCTGGTTCATACTTGCCTCAGTATTTGAAAGTCTTGGGAATTTTTCTTCTTTTTTGAGAAAAATCTTATACCTATTCAAGATTTTCTCTTCTGCACAGTCGCGGATGCAGGATTGCATTCACGGGTTGCTTTACTGGACAGTCGCGGTTACAGTTTTGCATACGTGGGTTGCCCTTCTGAACAGTCACGTATATGCCTGGAAGTAGGGATTTTTTAGGATTGGGTTTGTTTGTCCCTCTGTGTGTGTATTTCTTGTTTCTATGTGGACTTTCTTTATGAATGATGTTTGGCTTGTCTGTGTGCCTCTGTTGATCACACTTTGTGCTTTTTCGAAAGCCCTTGAGTCTCTTTTACTTGGATTATTTTTTGTTTGCATGCTGAAGTGGTTGGCCTGTTTGGGTTGTAGGTTAAAGTGTCTTTGTCTAGATTTGTGACCAGTGTCTTAGGCTCTGTTTTTCAAGACTGTCTTCCGACAGTGGCTAGTTGTCATTTGCCTTTATAAGTCTACAATAATTTTTGTCATTGCGTGCACCCAAGATAGGGTTCCTAGCCTTCCTTTGTTGGTTGTCTTTTGGTTCTGTCAGCCTGTTTGCTTCAGTTTGTTGCTTTTAGACAGTTTATTTGATTCAAGTTTGCTCAAGTATAGTGCATTGTAGGTGCATGACTCTAGGGAGTTAGTTTCATCCTTGTTGCTTGGTCTTTATCTTTGTGGTAAGGATTTTATAGCTTTAGGGTTTTCTCTTTGCTCTTTCCCCCACCTCCTTTGCTTGGTATGATTTTTGGCTTATGTTTCTGGTTAGCCTATGTTAGTGATCTTTGTCTGAGTTCAGAAGATTGTTGGTGTTTCTTTCCTTCTTCTTCTTTTGGTTAACTTCACCATGCTAAAATAATTGACTTGTATTTTATGCAAGCCTTCCTTCCAAGTAGGGTTTACGCTAACTTTAGTTCAGTATAGAGTTTGTTTGGTGGTTGTATAGCAGAGTTCCTTTTGCTTTGTTCTTATTATCTGCATGCTTTTATTTTGAATGTAGTTTTTCTTTTGCATTTATAAAATAAAATTAAAAAGAACCTATACTTGTTTGTGCTGCTTGACCCCCCGCCTCCTTCTTTGGTTTGACCTTGTTGGACAAGGTACTGAGCAGCCTCTGTTTGTTGGTTTAGATTGATACTTGGGACTTCTTGACCTTTGTTTATCTCAGTATTTTTGCTCAGTCTCTTCATTCCAAAGTTGTTGGCTTGTTTTACTTTTGTAAGCCTTCTTTTCAAGAGAGGTTGATATCTAACTTTAGGGAAACCTAGGGTTTGTTTGTGGGGTGTAGAGTAGTTGTCTATTTTCTTTGCTTTCAGTACTTGTTTGCATTAGTTGATAGGCTGATTTTTCTTTTGCATTTATAAAAGAAAAAGACGAAAACACATGTTTGCTTTATATGCATGTAGATTAGGTTTTTAGTCTAGATTGCATAGCATATCATTGTTTTTGAAAAAATATATAAAGAATTTGTTCTTTTGTGGCTTTCAAGTTTTCTATTTGAAAATGAAAAGAGAATAGTTTTTGCTTTCAACATTTCATATCTCTTTGCTTAGTTGTTTTGTTTCAATTTTGAGTCAAAACACCACATAAGTTTCATGCCATTTACCCTCTGACTAAAAACATCCCTTAAAATAAACGATATAATTTAAAAATTACTAGTAAGTTTTATTTTATAGGGTCATACACCAACTAGCTTAGTATAGACTTGTGGGATAGGGAGTTTAAACTCCCCACAAGTGTTAAATTCATACGTAGTTGGCCAATCACTAGGTAAATCCTTGACTTTATCGACTGTATCTGGGAAGCTCCTCTAAAACAGGAGTTAAGCACGAGGCCGCGTGGAGGCTTGGATAGAGGAGATAACCATCCGAATCCTTGTCAAATGTAACTCAGGACTTTTACGCATCTGGGGATTCTCTCCTAGACAGAGTTTCGGGCCCAGCTACCCTGCCCATGCGTACGAGTCCGGCTTGTGACTGTCCCCATAGAATGTTAGTATACCCAAGGTATCCTTTAGTCTCTTGACATCTAGGGTTCATACACAGGTACACCGAAAGGTTATTTCTGTTTGACCTTGGACGGGCTTGGAAGGTAACCACAGTAGAAGGTGTGGGAGGGTGGTGGGTGATTCCTCTGCTTGTGCTTAAGAACATCTACAGGGACGCCAAGTAACTATCTCTCATATTTCTTCTGGAAAGTATATCTTATACCTATTTGTCTATTTGGCTTTAGGAATTTTTAGTGAGTGCTGTGTGGTTTGTCTGTACTTAGTGTGCCTTTCGGTGTGTGCTTTGTAATTTTGGTTGCTTATCAACCTCAGACTTTGTCTCCTAGTTTGAAGCTATGGCTAGAAACCCTTCAAACACCAACCAAAAGATCCCCATGATGGGAACTACTTGTTCTATTCCTCTCACAGGGAATGTTGGTGTCCCTTTGATGGCCACCCTGAATCTACCTGAATTCACCTTAGGGCTACTGGTGTGGTTGTTTTCCACTCCAACCGTCCTGAATGCTCCTGATGCTTCTCAAGTAGGCTCCTTATATCAAGGGCATCAAAACAATGCTTCCCCTTCACCTGTAGTTGATTCTCCTCCCCCTTCTACCTCATGCGGTGAAAGTACCGATACTAGTAATCGACAGTCTAAAAGGAGTGAAAGAAGGAGGAATAGGAAGAAGGCACATAAGCAAGGGGGCACCCATTCAACCTCTACCAGTCAATTTGAAACTCACCACCCAGCCTCTTTGTTTCATGCTGGGGGAACCTATCCAACCTCTGCAGGTCATGTTGGATCTAAGCACTCAACCTATGCAAGTCAAGTTGATCTTCACCATCCATCCTCTGTTGATCATGCTGTGGGATCCTTCCAACCTTTCCAGGTCATGTTGAATCTAGTCACTTAGGCTCTGGAGGTCATGATGAGGGAACCCATTCAACCTATGTTGTTCAAGTTGAATCTCCTCATCCAATCTCTGTTGTTCATGTTGGATCCATCCACCTAGCCTCTGTTGTTCATGCTGGGGGCACACACTCAACTGCCGCAAAGCAGATTGATCTTAACCATTCAACCTCTGTTGTTCATGTTGGTGGTGCCCATCCAACCTTTGCAGGTAATGTTGAATCCAGTCTCTCAGCCTCTGTAAGTCACGATGGGGGAAGTCTCTCAGTATCTATAGTTCATGCTGAAGACAATCCATCAGCCATTGTGAGTCATGTTGACACTGTTGAAAAGATTACCCGTTCAAAACATAAACTTAAGTTTCCTTGTAAGCTTTGTGAGGGAGACCACATTACTTATAAATGCCCTTCTATCGCGGAGGTGCGAAGAGTTTGGATTCATGGTGATCCCATTTTTGAACATTCTGAAGCTTTTCAACAACCAACCTCTCTTAGTCAGGTTGGACCCAGTCACCCAGCCTCTGTAGTTCATGCTGGGGGCAAACTCTTAGCCTCTGTAGGTCATGCTGAGAGCAAACAGTCATCCACTGCTAGTCATGTTGACACTGTTGAGAAAACTGGTCGTTCGAAGTGCAAACTTAAGTTCCTGTGTATGCTATGCGATGGAGATCATCTTACTCACAAGTGCCTTGCTATCGCGGAGGTGCGAAGAGTGTGGTCCAAGACTCAAGGTTTTCGTTCTCTTGAACAACCTATAGTTTCTCAACAACCTATTCAACCTTTGGTTGATCAAGTGGTCGAACCAATATCAGATTTGGTCGATCCCACTCTTCTTTCAGAGAGTGATCCTGATGTGATTGAACGAATATCATCTTTGGTCAATCCCACTCTCCCTTTGGAGAGTGAATTTCATGAAGCAGTTGAATCGATCCCAGTATCCATCAATCCCACTCTTCCTTTAGAGAGTGAAGTGTCTACTAGTCACATTTTCTTCACTACCAGTTCAGAACTTACTGAACAAGGGGGCACTGAACTCGCTTTGGATCAACCCCCACCAAGCTCTTGGATTGCTTCCTTTGATTGGGATAGCCTATTTGAGCCACACCTTCCTTCTAACGCACCTTTCCAGATAAAGGTGAAAGTTGAACCTTACACGATTGCTCGTTGTATTGTTGATGAAGGAGCCTCAGTTATTATTTTCTTTGCTCGTGCTTGGCGAGGCATGGGATCTCCCAGCCTTATGTCGACTGCTAGTCAGTTACTGGTGTTTGATAGAAGAACTTGTATAGCCTTGGGAATTATTGCTCAAACACCTGTTGCTTTGTGTGGGAAGACTGTCTTAGTTGAATTCATGGTGATAGAATACCCCTTGGACTTCAATATGCTCCTTGGACGTGATTATGTCTATGCCATGCAAGCTGTGGTGTCAACATTTTTTCATGTGATGTACTTTAATCACAGTGAAGAAATTGTCACTATCGATCAGTTGGATTTTCTTGATCCATCTCCTGATCCAACTATAGACCAGGTATTTCCTTTATTGATTCCCAGTATTTCTATAGACACTACCCCGCCACAGGTGAACTATGTGGCCTCTTGTCCTTTGTGTTCAATTGCTACTGAGAAGTAGCCTCTGTTTTCATACTTACCTTCTCGGGACTTGGTCCTAGTAGTTGACCTATTGAGTCATCCTATACAGACTGTAGATCCTTCTCTCCACTCTGTCAATCCACTTGAAAGTTTCGACATGTGTCCTATCTCGGATGATCTCCTTCCTTTGGATGAAGTTTCCTAGAGTCTTTGATACAGTCTGACCTTATTTTGGATGTTGGTTTAGTTGTGACTAAGGCTAACCCTGATTTTCCTAGTAGGCCTGACCTTTCTTCTTGTGTTGGTCTTATTGAGTCTTTTCACTCTTCCTTCGAAAAGCAAGTCAGTGATCCTGATGAGTTTGATTTTTCTTATGAATTTTTCAACTCTCGTGATACTGAGTTTGTTCCGACAAACTCTCTCTCCCTTGTTGATTTGTTCTCTCCTTCTGAGGTTGATCTTACTGATTTTAAACCCTCGAGCCTTGGTTCTATAGAATCTTCTTTGACTAATTCTACCTTGACTTTACCTTTTATAGAAGATAACAAATTCACACATGCTTCTACCAAAGTGACCCGCATCGGATCGTTTCTTCTAAATATGATCCTGATGTTTTTGTTTCTTGGAGACAGGATTATTTGTTGGATTCACAACTGTTTACTAGCCTCACCTTGTGTTTCAAGTCGTAATTGCATTTGCATGTGCCCTGCTCACTCTTATGAGCCTGATGTCGGCTTCCACGCTTTTAGCTCATTGTATAAGCCCTCATCTTAGTTCTCATCGTCGCTAAGCCTTGTATCATTTTGCCTTTGCAACTTGACACCTTTTACCTTGAGGAGATGTTCCTCGAGTGTCCTTATCTTGCTCACTTTCCTTGCATTATGCATAGGTCTGTTCCTTGCGCTTGGAACTAGTTTCACCTGCTTATGACACTCGTCCCCTTGCATTTAGAGCATTCTTTCTGCTCTCCTTCGAGCTCATTAAAAACAGTAAGGAGGCCGCGAGTTGACTTTTTCGGACTTGTTAAAACTTCATGGGAAAGATTTTGAGTTTCTTTAGGCCCAATTCTGACTCCTCAAAATAGACTTGACTGCCGAGTAAACTTGTCAGTTTAGGCTCGTTAAGAATATGTGAATGGGCATCGACATTGGTGGTAGGTTATCTCTTTCTCGGACCTTGTGGAATAATACGAGAAAGGATCCCTCTCTTTTCTTTTGAATTGAGAAGAGTATTCTCAAGCATATGTTTATCACTTTTCCGGACCTGAGGGACTAAACTTATGGAAAAGGAACCCCCAGTATAAGCTTAGTTTTCTCTTTTTCATGCTCTGGACCAAAACATGAAAAAGATTCCAAGTGTACTTCGTGTCTTTGTCATGCTCGTTAAACTCTAAATAACAAAGGATCGAGTTTATTGTTGTAAGCCCCATTTCTCGTAATCAAATGGATCTTTCTGAGTGATCTTTCCTTCCTTCACACTCGTAAAACTCAGTCTATATGCTGCTTTTGAAGGAGCGTTGGGTAGGTGGTAATTTAACCTTTTTCAGACCTTCCTGACTAAGTACGAAAAAGGTGCGCCTTTTCTTCTTCAGAAGTTAAGAGAGTTCTTCTTTGGTTTGTTTTATACTTTTTCAGCCTCAGGAGACTAAATTGTATGAAAAAGGACCCCCCTGGAGTCTTCTTTGGAGTTTTCAGACTCTCTAAACTATGAAAACACCGTCGAGCATGTACTAGTTTGGGCTCGTAAAATCCACGAATCAATGCTTTATCAAGCATTCTTCTTTCTTTTCTTCGAGCTTGCCAAAAATGAAGATGGTCCCGAGTTTTCTTTCCTAGACTCGTTAAAATTTAACAGGGAAGGTAAGGAAGAAGTTTTCTCTTGTTTTCAGTAATGGCAGCATGTCATCCTTGAACATAGCACTCTTTGTTTTCCGATATCCATGTTTCAGTGTCCACTTGTGTTCAGATATCACTTTGAGTTTCTTACTCCTCCTCTTGTCTGTTATACCTGGGGAATCTGATCATGTCTCCTACATGACAGATATGTCTAGTTGTTCTCTCTATAAGTTATATGCTACCTTGGGTCATCTCTGTGTTGTGATCATTGTTCAAGGACTCTTCCCAAATGTCTGATTTATAGCCTAATCCCCTCATTGTTATCTCTATTATCTATTTGTGTCTCCCTTCTTTTTCCCAGTTCCTAGTCACTCTTGTGATCCGTTGGAGGATCTGTTGCCTTCCTTATCACAGCATGGTTCCATTTCAGTACTTCCTGATGACGAAGACCTAGAGTTTTGATGATTGTACCTCAAGATTCACTTTCATCCTTGGTGAATTCCTTTGCTTCAGTTGTTGATTATCAGCTATTGATTGACAAACTGTTGAATCCTTTTCATGTTCAACTTCAGCTTACCCTTATTCACATGGTTTGGATTGTACTGGTTCTTTGGGATCCTTTATGAAGACCTTAGTTCCTCACCTATGGACTAAGTTACGCAAGATTATGTTCTATTCCTATACACAGCTTCCAGATCTTTGAAGACTCATTATTGTATATTGTGGCTTCGATCCACTTTTGTAATATACGTGGTTTTATACCCGTATTATATGATGTACTCAAATATTGTAAAGGAGCTAGTGTTCCAGTAAATTGAACATAGCATCCTCAGATGTAACTTTGTATATGACATTACTATGTATTTGTTTTAGGTACTCTCTCTGCTCCATTGGATTTTTGAGTTCTCCAACGATGATGATTATAATGTATTTCGGCCGTCGTTTCCCTCTGACCTCACACATTAGGTGGCATCTATTATACACCTGAATGGCTCCTCTTCGTCCGAGTGCCGACATCCCTCATGTTGGCACACAAAAGGACATCTATGGATAGAGGTTTGCCCAAAACACTATAGATTGTCTTACTATATAATACATTCCTCCTCCATCCAGCTGGTTACTTTGCCATCTTGATATGTTAAGTTGTATTCGCGACTCTCCATATATGCAACTCACGGATCATTCACGAGTGTTGGTTGTTGCAAGTCGCAGATGGATGTATTCGTGGGTTGCTCTTATAGAAACTCTCGGATAATTCGTAGGTTGTCCTTCTCCATACCCGTGAATATGTCCCTTGACATTTAAAAATAAAAACACGCGATGACTTGAGATTAGTTAAGAATTGTTCCCTTAATCACCTTAACTGTCTCAACCTCCTCAACTTTCGAAACTGCCTTATTTCATCCATATAAATACAGGCCTTAGGGAGGGTGTTAGATATAGACTGGAAGAGCAAATTCATGCTGGTGGATTTTATACAGAAGTCTTTGGAGCAGTGAAACTTAGAATCCTTTGGTTGCAGAGGAGTCCTTGTCTCAGGCGTTGGGTTGTAATTTGAACTCTTTCCATTGTTGATAATAAAGAGAATCCTTCTTTCACATGTGTTTCATGTATTGTGGGCTGATAAATCTTTATGTTTCAGTGCTGTATATGATTTATCTAACCTTCTTATATATATATGAATGATATTGTATCTGGAAGATTGAATCTTTCCAGGTGAAGGAGGAGCAACCTTGAATACTTTGGAGGTGAAGCAGAGCGGAAGAGGACAAACAAGGATCAACCGTCATGTTACGGGTAAGCCTTTATCATCCTCCTATTTCCTTTACTGCACTCTAGAGTCAATTGTCTGCAAGTTAATTGAGTATGTTGGTAACCCCACACCTTCGGTTATAAGGTGTATAATCCTGTACAACAGACTGTCATACCAATTGGGCAATTAAATGACTGATATTAATGCCTATATTATGCTTGGTCTAACCGAATTTCAATGATGCATTTCACAGGTGAGAAAGGTGAAATCCAATGGTGCACATTGATCATGGCAGTAGACCAAAAGCTGCTGAACTTGGCTGGAAGTCTTCGTCAAATGATTGCCAGGACCCACGAGAATCTTGGAGAGATGCTCAAGATACAGAAAAGGTAGAATGAGATGAACCACCAAATTTTGCAAGACTCTATTGGCTTGCGAAAGGAGGTCAAAATCCTTCTGAGAGAAATTCGTAAAGGCAAGGAAAGTGGATCAATGATGGTACATTCATCCAAGCGATCCATTAAGAAATGGTCCGGCCATGAATACTCAAAGGAAATTGATCAAGGAAAGATCAAGTAGCCAGTGAAATGCTAAGAATGCGGAGGACATCATTTACGCCCGGACTTCCCAACAAGGGAACATAAAGAGGGCAGCAGCCACAAAGTTCGTAGACTTTGGGATAAGCCGAAAGCTGGGACCTAGCAGGAGAAACTCATGGAAGCCGAGGGGATTGGTATTGAAAGTTCAAAGTAACTAATTCAACATGGGACAAATCTGCAAAATTTTGAAATTTGAATGTGCAAATGGTATATGCAATCCTATGTATTGGAACACTAAGGACGGTGTTGTTACAAGGGGGAGGGGATTGTAACACCCTAGTTTTTACCCCGTTTGCAGTAAAAGGTACATGATGTATATTTTGTAATTAATTGTGGTGAGGAGCTAAAGGAAAAATCCCCACCATTGATTTGGTTGTGTATGTTTTGATAATAGGGATCATTGCTGATGGTATATCATGCTATCCGACACATTATAGTTTTGGCATCATGTGAATATGCACATCAATTTAATTAAACCTACAACTAGCTACGACGATGCAACGTTAAATGAAAAGGGAATGATTCCTAAGGTTAAGGGGGGGGGGGGTTGTCTAACCTGTGGGGGCCATTGGGAGTTTACAATGTGTCGAACACCTTAGTTATTATGTTGTTAGTGGGGGAAGCTATGGGATAGCAGGAAACCACTACGCTAGCACCTACACTCCCTCCATGACGCGACGGCCAATCGTTCTGTCCACTCTCCCCATCGTCGACTGTTCATTTTCCTCACGCAGGGCGGAGTTAGAATGGATTATAATTCCTTATTGGGGGGTTTGTTCTTCCCTCCTCTCATGAAGTTGCTAGTCTGCGGTTGTGTTCACCCTCATGTTCACATAGAGAGTCAGTGTCTTTTTCCACCATTATTAGACTACGTAATGTTTTGTTTTCCATCGTTGAATCATGGTGGCGTTTTCTTCCACAGTTTTGTTGGTCGCATCCTTTCCCCTCACACACAGATTGAGAATTGGTTCTTTTCCCATTTTCTATCTGTGTAACTTTCCTCAACGATTACATTGAGGAATTGTGTGTTGTGGGCTCATGGATGTTGGAAAACTATTGATTTCCACATTCGTTGGCTGAGTTTTCCCCTGTCCACGCTGGTAGTTTTTCTGTTTTCCCATTTGCAGACTATGTATTGTCTTCCCCTAGTTTTGGGTTGCTGCATATGCCAGTACCTCTTTGGCTTGCTGCTGAGTTTTTTTTGCCACGCTAGGTCCAATTAAAACTCTAAGTTGTCTTGTGGACTTGAGCCGCGTTCACCTTTTTGTTTGGGGTCGTCACCTTGTTGTCTTCATCTTCTTCATAGTGCTGTGAACTATTTCTTTTGCTGCGGTGTGTAGTGGTTGGTCTTTGGATTGTTGAGAGTAGGATTAGAGGATGGGTATGCTTGAGAAAAGTGGTGTTTGGATCCACTCAAACAGATTTAGACTGCTGGCTTTCTTCTCCACAACCCTTGAAGAGTATTGGAAAGGGAAGTCAGGGCCCGAGGGACTGTGAAGCAGAGAAAGGACTGATTCTTGGTGTTGGGTGTGTGGATGTATTAGAAGTCAGGATTAGCTCTGGGGTAGGCATATTTATCTCTCCATTGAGACCACCATCTTAGCATTTATACTTTCCTAGCTCCTTGACAGCCTGATAAACTCTACTGTGTGGGCTTGGATGATTTGTGTACCTTGGCTATGTGTGATCCTGCTTTGACCCTTATTCCTTGAGGAATCATGCCCAACTCGGGGGTGGTAGCATTGCTGAGAGATTGATGAGCACATTGGCTTATGGTTGGGTGGAACATTGCAGCGATGTAGCTGGTTGTGGGGCGAGTTCATATCATATGATTATTCTTGTCCATTTTGCTTCTACATTGCATTTACTGTGTATTGTCTAATGAATCATGATGAACATGTTGATGCTTGAATGAATGTATGTTTGCTTCTACTGTGTATAAGAAGGATTATGAATATTAGCGTGTTTTATGTTATCAACTTTATATTTCAGCATTATATGCCTGTTCATATTCATAGGGCTATTTGCCCATATGTTTGATGATAGTAGCATCTTCCTCGCCGGTCTGAGGATCAGGGATGTTACACTATTGTTTTTGAATTTCTTGGTGTTGTAAAGCAATCATTCGATGTTCTTCAAGCTTGCTTAATTGCAACAGTCGGTTCTTCCTTCCTTGTTCGACATTGACATGTAAAATTTATGCTATAATAGGTGTTTGTTGTAAAAAATGTAGTGGAACAACTACTTCTTGTCCATAGATTGGTTGGAATGGTGTTTGGTCTATCGAATGCTTGTATGTTGTTCTGTAAGCCCATAGTACTGTAGGTATGTTCTCATCCCAGTCATCTTTTTCGGTGTTACAGATTTTTGTTAGGCCTTTTGTTAATGTTTTGTTAAATGCCTCAATTTATCCATTCGACTGAGGGTGATACACTGTACTACGTCGATGGTCAATTTGGAACTGATCTGTTAGTGCTTCAATGGTTTTATTAATAAAGTGTCACCCTTGGTCACTGATTAGGGTTATTGGACATTTTACCACCTAAGTTGTACTTAGCGGTGTTCTATCAAGTGAGCCTGGTGAACCGGACAGGGATAACTTGTTTAGACTTCAAAGAACTTTCGGTCTTGCTTCTGGGAAGCTTTGTTGTATCATATCACATGTTCATACCCCATGGGGGAATTGTAATAAATTTTCTAGCACGATAGTGTCTGTAAAAGACTCGGTCTCTTAGACTTCATTTTTCAATCCGATCATCCCATGGTG
>LPNX010334066.1:118721-136855 GCA_001517045.1 Pseudotsuga menziesii | reverse complement strand
CTACTGAGGTTTTTCTTGTCAAGTTGAGATGTTTTTACAGGGTATATCAACCAGAGATTCTAATGTTCTCATATCCTCTCCTTGCCTCAAAAGACCAGATCAAGCACATGTCTTACAGTTGGAGCCAGAATGTTACCACCTAAGTTGTACTTAGTGGTGTTCTATCAAGTGAGCCCGGTGAACCGGATAGGGATAACTTGTTCGGACTTCAGAGAACTTTCAGTCTTGCTTCTGGGAAGCTTTGTTGTATCATATCACATGCTCATACCCCATGGGGGAATTGTAATAAATGTTCTAGCATTATAGTGTCTGTAAAAGACTCGGTCTCTTAGACTTCATTTTTCAATCCAATCAGCCCAAGGTGTTTTTTCCCTTGGTTATTATTGGTTGTTGAATAAACGACTGATAATTTCTGAGTTTTTCACTCCATACCTTCAAATTTGGGGTGGCCGGCTTGGAATTTAGGATTATTGAGGTTATTAGAGTTTATGTGTCAATGTATAAGCATGCTAGACATCATTTTTGACTCATATGAACATGTCTAAGTCCCCCTAGGTGTTTTTCAATTTTTCAGTTTTCTCAGTGTTTTTTATTAAATTTTAATTTTTCCAAAACTTAGGCTATTTTTTAATAGTTTAATTGGAAAAATTGATTTTGTAATAAAAGTGGGCCAAATAATAGGTTTCAGTCATGTAGGTGCTCATTTTCAAGCTAAGAGCACCATGTAAACCCATGGACCCACTATTTCCTAGTTTTGAGTGATTTTCCATCACTTAGGTTAGAAAGCCCCAAAAATCAATTATTGATTATTTTAATTAATAAATTGATGAATAATGAAGCAAATCCAAAATCAATAAATCAATGGATTCTCAGCCGATTTGATTGAAATCAGTCAGATCTGAAGCAGATTGACTGGATCTGACAAATCCTTGACTGAAGGAGGTGATCAAATCAGATCCAGAGTTGATCTTGAGCATCCTTTATGGGGAGTTTCGCCCTCTCTCTCTCCTCAACACGTTTTTGGCTCAACTGGATGATTTTTGGTGGATTCTTCAGTCAATAGGTTGAGGTGTCAGTTGGATCAGCCCCCCGATTAACAGTTGCACTCAGTGAGACTCAGATCTGGCTTAGCTAGACACAGATCAGGCATTGATGGACTCTCCATCAGTTGATTTCACTTGATTCCATGAGTAATTGCTCCCCCCCTGGGCTAGATGGCCTGTAAATTGTATATATTTAGGCACAACCTCCTCTTCCAAGCTAGTTAGAGCTGGGATTGAGGTGCTGCTGCTATTGTATTGTTGTAATTCTACATTTGAAATAAATAAAATATTTGGAGGCAATACGGTGTGGTGCCATTACATGTGTGGATGATTATTGCCATTGTTTTACTGAGGTAACCTGTATCTGTGGTCATTTTTTGCTAATTTCTTGTAGATCTGTGGTTAAGATTGGTAATTAGCTTATTACAATGTTGATAGGAAAGGTGTTGTTCAATAAGTTTATTGAATGTCACTCTCCTTTGATGCATGTTTAGAGATCTATATTTATCATGTCCTATAAGCTTATATGCATGTTATCTTGAACTCTTTGTATGTACTAATCGGATCTCACAAGTTTCTTGGCAAGTTCTTTGATTTCAGTTGAGTTGCAGGTTCATACTTTGGAGAGGATGCTGATCTAGTTTGCTTCGTCATTCTCTTCAAAACATTTCAAAGTCATAGTCCCTTGGCATTCCACCTAAAAGCTCTACTGCGGATCTTCAAGGAAACCAGCACTTTTCTCCTCTTCTTCTTCCCTCAAAATCAACACTTTACCCAGTTACCTTTTCAGTTTATAGCTCTGATTTTATTTGGATCTGTTTCATCAAAGTAAAATACACATAGATCTAATATTTCATAACTCACATCCTAGATCTTGCACTTAAAAAATATCATAAGCATCCCAGATCTAGTTGTAGGGAAATTGTCCTTTTTGCATGAATTTGAAGGAAAACTTGTAGATCACATGCATTAGATTTCATTTCGCTGTTATAAATTCTAATATTCTGCAATATCAGTGCATTTTAATTGGCTTCACAAACATCAAGCCAAGATCCCAAGGAAAGCTTGCTTTCCTTGGTTCCTTTTTCGTCGGTTTAGCTAGTTTTAATTTCATTATTTTTTGAGATAAAGTAGGCTGACCCAAAGGCAATCTTAAAGTGATTTTGGGAATTTGTTATTCTAATTAAATTGCTTTCATTTAGCAGGTATGATAGAGAGGAAAGGAATATGCTGTCCAAAGTGGCTTTTGGAGCGCTCAAATCCCCCCATGGGTCTCTCTTTTGTCACATAATTTGTAAATTTTTTGTATAAACTGTAATATATTGGTTTCAGCCTGTATAAGGACCAAGAAAGATCTATTTTATCAGTGCTTCTATATTGTAACCTCTGTAATAAAATCATCCTTTGAATAGGCTCTTTCGAGCCCATTCCCCATCCCCCCTGGGGGGATTCGCTTCAGTGCCATTTTCATCATTTTCTGCTTATTTCTTTTTTCATTAGAATTGATTTGATTTGAAGGGTAGTATACTTGACCTTGTTGTTAATTACATACTCCATATCTTACTTTCAAAAGTAATCATAATACTTACCCCACAATTTCCCGAGTGACCCGAAAGGGGAAAGAGATTCGTGGTAGGATTAATCAGAAAACTAGATTTATGTAGTTGTTTTATTTTTTCTATCATTCGTTTATCAACAACTTTAAAATTAACCCCTCCTCGATTCCCCGATTGATATCCACTTGGATCGAAAGAGGTTCTTGGAGGCTTTTCTTTTAAACAAGAACACATCTCTTAAAAACTTATTAAATTTTACAAGACTCTAGTGTGTATGCTCTCCACTTGGCTGCGGTTTTCCTGATCAGTAAAGCTGTATAAAAAGCACTTGGGTCACTAGCATAATTAGGACTCACCCTCCCCAATTAACAAACCATCATGTGAAAATCCAACACCTCTATCAAACCTTTACGGTGGCAAAATACCCAAAGGAAGCGGGAACCTACTGAAAAGTGACCTGGGGGCACCGATCTCTATCACACCCTAATGGGTGCATTAGGAACACAGCCCCAGAGACTCCATTTCATCCCACATATTCCTTGTGGGTAGCCGTATAGGTTTTGTTTTGGACATACTCCAAGTACTCTCACGTATATCTGGAGTCCCCCTTTTAGCCTAATTTAATCAATTCATACTTCAATTTTGACTTAAAACATACCAAGATGCAATCGCAAAACATTCACTCCAAGCACATGCAAGCACATTGATCTCTTTTATTTGACTCCATTATTAAGGCACTGGTCATTTTTGCTTCATATATATATTGTTTATCAGCTTTGTGCTTTCGTGTGTTATCTTCGTATCTTGTCATCTTTAATTGTTTATAGTTAAAATATTCAAACTCCTAAATAACTGATTCAGTTTAACATCACCCCGATAAGAAATCATCCTTAGTAACTTAATAGGGTATACCCCCCTTGGCTTCGTTAGGAATTGAGCCTAAACGGAGGAGTCAAGAACAAGGTGACATCCTTGACTCGAGACTTGCCCCCAAGGACACACCGAGTGGCTTGAAGATTTTTTCCACGTGACCCAGGTGTGTGAAAGGAAACAACAGGACATCCAAATCTAGTAATGATATTTTCAGAGATAAATTTAGCAGCTATCTCACTAGAAAATGTGTCGACTGGTTCTGCCTCTGCCCACTTGGTTACATACTCTACTGCAGTTATTATGTACCTTGAACCTGTTCTTTTTGCTGGTATGAGAAATGGTCCTATGAAGTTGATGGTCCAAATTTCAAATGTCAAACTTCGGTTTATTGATATCAAGGGCATTTCTGTACTAGGAAGAGTCCAACCCAGTCATTGACATCTACCACATTGGCTCACAAACGTTTTACAGTCTTTGTGAAGTGTCGTCGACCATAACCTTGACTATTGGATTTTCTTGGAAATTGTGTCTTTTTGAAAATGTCCTCTTGCCGGTCCATAATGTGCTTCATACATAATATTATTTCTTTCATGTTCTAGTACACATCTTCTAAGGATGTTTTCCAGGCCCATTTTATATAAGAATCCATTTATGAGGCTATATGGTGTAGATTTCATGGCTAAGATTTGTTTCTTCTTTGTACTGAAGCCCTTTGGTGCTTGTCCCTTTTCTAAAAATGGAGCTATTTCCTCTAATTCTACTGGGACTACTTCTATTTGAACTAACTGTGCATCTGGTAGGTCGTCTTCAACTCTTGTCGGTTCCTCTCCTGTTTCGATTCGTGATAAGTGGACGGGACTGACATTTAACTTTCTTGGTATGACAACAACTTCATATTCGAATTCTTGGAATAGAAGTAGCCATAAAAAAATTATCCCATGGTGTAAGGGCTTATTTATGAGGTATTTTAGTGGTTAGTCGTCGGTATAAAAGATAAACGGATTGGCTAGTAGGTAATGTCAATACTTCTGTAGTGAAAAAACCATTCTTAATGCTTCTCTCTTTGTTGTTGAGTAGTTTCCTTTTGCTTTATTTAATTTTTTGCTGCTATAAACTATAGGGTAGTCCATTCCATCGTCCCTTGGTTGAGTTAGGATTGCTCCTATTGCTAGGCCTGATGCATCGATGTGTACATGGAATTTGGTCGACCAATTTGTAAATCTTAGAATGGGTGCTTTGACTAGCTTCCTTTTTAGTTTTTCAAATGACATGTTGCATTCCTCTTTCTAGTCAAACTCCTAATTATTATCTTAACATTTATTCCAATGGATAGGTCATATCTGAATAGTATATTATGAATTTCCTGTAACATCCTGTATGACTAAGTAGTACCCTAACTTTTTTTGGGTTCACTGGTGGTTTTAAGTTGAGGATAATTTTTATTTTTGCGAAGTCAACCTTGATGCCTTCTTTGCAAACAACGTGTCCTAACAGTATCCCTGTAGGTTTCAGAAATATGCACTTCTTGATGTTTAGAGCTAGCTGAATTTGTCGGCATCGTTCCAACATGAGCCTTAGCCATTTGCAATGATCTTTTAACATAGAGTTTATTGTCTTATCATCAAAATATACTACCATTGTTTTGTAAATATATTCTTGAAATGTTTTGACCACAATTCTTGAAAATACTGCAGGTGCATTTTTTAATCCAAAAGGCATAACCCTGTAAGAAAATGAGCCAAATTCACATACAAATGTTGTCCTTTTCTCATCTTCTTGGCTATTGGTACTTGGTTATAACCTGATAATCCATATATAAATGAGTAGCATTCATGTCCTGCGACCTCATTTAATATTTCATCTGCATAAGGTGTTGCAAATTGGTCTATTAATGTAACTTTATTTAGGTCTCTGAAGTCGACACAGATCCTTAGCTTGGTTGGATAATGTTTCTTTGGTTGAACAACCATTGGAATTGCCCATTCTGATTGGTCAATAGGGTAGATAATTCCTGCTGCAAGCATATTATCAATCCCTTTGTTAACTATCTCTTTGTATTTATGAGCTAATTCATATGGCCTTTTCTTTACAGGTCGGACATCAGGTTTAATGTTGATATTCATTTCACCCATTTCATGGACTAGACCTTTGAGATCTTTGTAGTTTCTAGCGAAGAAATCCTGAAATTATTTTAGTAAGTTTACTATTTATGTTGTTTGTTCTTCACTCCAGTAGTCTCAAATTTTTGCCATTTTTGGTCAATCATCACTTGAGATGTCAAATTCTTTAGTTTTGACTTTAGCATCTAACCAATCTGGTGCTTTGGCTTCATTGATTGGTCGGCTTCCTTCTTTAAACTATGAAAATGTGGCAGGAAAGTCTGTTGTAGTTATTCGGTCAGTGTCTTCGACTGTATCGACTTTGAGCACTGTGTGAATTGGTTTTGTTGTTTCTAAATGGTATGATTTCCATCGAAAGCTTTTTCCTTCTGGATTTTCATTTTCCATTTGTATCCTTTTCGATTATGGTGTTATCTTTGTTTGTATGTTATTGCAGTTTATTGTCGATCGATCACGTTTTAGGGTTTTGTTCTCGATCGATTCTATAAGCGCCTTGATTTGTTTTGCAGTTTCGAGTAAGTTTTCATCTTGTGGTATAAAGATGAAATATTTGATAAAATTATCTCTTAGTTCATGCCATAGGAATGTTTCACCTTGAGATTCTTCCATTTTGTACCATTTGTTTTGTATTTTGGATAGCGTCGATGGAAATAGGTGTGGTCATGTATGTTCATCCTTATACCCAAGTATTTTTTATTCTTTTTCGCATGTTTTTATGTGGTATTCTGGATCTTTCCCTTGGGTGAACATAGGTATTTGGGCTTGATTGGTTGAATTAATTCCTCCAAATATTTCTATGAAGTAGATTGAATCTTTTGTCCATGTCTGCAATCTTGATTGATGGGTATCCCACCATCTAGCAGCTTATCTTGTGAAGGTTTCCACTAAGCTTTGTAGTCGGTCATGTTCACCAATGTTTCTGGATACTTGTTCTAGATGCATGACTGGTGATTCTCTTTCTTTGTACCTTGGTATTTGTGTAATATTTACATTTGTTGGTTTTAGGGTAGGATATTCCCAGGTTTTATTTTCACATATTTTTGGGATGATGGACACCAAGAAGCACTGTTGGATTGGTTTCTTTTGCACTTTTTTAATGGTCCAGTAACCTCTTGCTTGTGTTTCATAGTTCTTAACTTCCCAATCATAAAATTCTGTGTCTGAATTGTATCCCACTGAATCTTTATTGCATAAGTGAAGTTAACCATAGACATTGGGTTCTATGTAGTCTCCATTGTTTTGTATCTGATATAATTGTCGGATGTCGACTTATTCATCAATAGGTTCGATCCAAGGTTCTCCTTGGGACAGATTAATAGGTACTATGACATTTTTGTCCATTCCCTTTTAGTTTTATTCTTTCCTTATCTAAGGATATCGATGCTTTCATTTTTCTTCCCCAAGGTCGACCTAATAACGCTGGGAAGGAACTGGATCCTTCCTTAGAGTCAATAATTTCAAAGTTAACTTTGG
This sequence comes from Pseudotsuga menziesii, assembly GCA_001517045.1. Classification (NCBI taxonomy): domain Eukaryota; kingdom Viridiplantae; phylum Streptophyta; class Pinopsida; order Pinales; family Pinaceae; genus Pseudotsuga; species Pseudotsuga menziesii. The sequence continues at coordinate 129,790 of LPNX010334066.1, read as the reverse complement.
TTGATATTCCTTTTATGGTCATGTCGACATTTCTCCAAACTCTGATAGGTTCAATTAGAACTTGGTTGGCTAATTTCAGGTATATTCCTAACTCGTATAGTCAAGGTCTACCAAATTGTTCCCAAGTGTCGCGAGTCATAATGTTTACTTGTGACCCGAAGTCGATCACAACTTGTCGAACATGGTATCCTTCAATTTCTAGGTCGATAAGTGGGTCGGAATCACTTTTGTCCTTCTAGTTTAGAATACACATATTTTTTGTTTGTTTTTCTATATTATTGTTGTTTTTTATTTTATACAATAGATCAATGAATTGAGACACCGTTTTATCAATTTGTACTAAGCGTATTAGTTCTTTAACTGTGCTTTGTCGATTATCATCATCTTCTTCTTGTCGAGCAAATTCTTTAAATATATTCATTGCATCTTTATATAGTTTTTTTTGTTTAGTTGGGTTAGGATAATCATTCTTTTCTTTTATTTTGCTTATTCATGGATTATCACTCCCAATTTTTGTCCCTTGTTGGGTTACTATATGTAGATTCTTTGTATTGATTATATCATGTTTTTGAACGCACGAGAAGACATTAAAATTTTTCTTTTTATTTATTTTATCAAGCATAGTAGGGCAATCCTCTAATGAGTGATCCCTTACTCCAGAGCTAGTACAGAATTTTAAGTCAGATATTTCCTTGTATGGACAGTCTGCATATTGTTGACCTTCTTTGTAGCACGTGAAACATTGGATGGGCTGACATGGTCGGTTGTCATGATTCCCAGAGAATCAACCTCGACATCCATATCCTCCGCGTCAGTTTTCGAACCGGCGCTCATATTGAAGACCTTTGTACCTTTGATTATTTTGTTTATTTTGAGCATTGTTTCACTGATCATTGTTCTATGCGACTGTGTTTGTCTGGTAGACTGCCTAGTAGTTTTGTCAATTTTTTAATTTTAGGTGGGAGTTGGCCATAGAGTGAATTTTCACCTCACAGATAGCACACCAATATTCCTTACCATTTTTCATGTTGTACGGGAAAGCTTTTGTTGTGTGTTCTCCATGTTCTTGGTAGATGTCACAAAAACACTTTGTTTCCACAAATCGAACGTCCTATCGGTTGATGTTCTGTCGACATTTATCTTTGAATGTCTGGTCGTTGAGAATTTCATGCACCAAACATCTTAACTCTGAAGGTTTATCTCTTTTAATGATTTCGGCATGATCTCAAGCTGTTCTTCCAATATAGTATCCGTGGGATATGCTGGGAATTCTTCATCCATCTCAACTTGTAGGGTTTTAGTAAGCGCATATTCATATGTTTTGAATGTCTCCAGGCTTATGTGCCATCGATGTTTTTGTGATAGACCTGCAAGGAACCACTAAATTAATGCTCATTAATTACATAATCCAATTGGCTGAGGAGGTCTTTCCAGCGTTTGTCGTAGTCGCGAACAGATTCTGCTAGATTTTGTGATGTTTTTTTCAATTTTTTAGCTTCCAGATGTTTTGCATCTGGAGTTTTAAAGAACGATAAAAATTGTGGTTTAATTTATACTTTGGATGCTGAGGGGTTCTTTCGGTAAAGGCCATGTACCATGTTAGTGCTCTCTTCCTCAAGGCACCAACAAACTGTGCCATCTATCTATCTTCATCTGTGACCTGGTTTTCCTCCCATATCAACTCAGAGATGAACTAATGTCGTCTAGGATCTTCTTCGCCCTCATATAAAGGAATATGCGCTGACCCGTGACCCATGTCGGATTTGCTGTTGCTGTCTTCTTCAGGAGGTGGTGGTGGTGGGGGTAGTGGGATGTTTTTATTATTTCTTTATGAAAACTGTTGTTGACGGAACTCTCATTCCTGTTGGTTCTTTTTTTTTTTGTTTCTTCTCCGATAAGCAGTCGGTTGGGGTCGATTTATCCTATTGATGTCCAATTGCAATTATTTGTCTGCAAGTATGACTTTTTTGTATTCTCCAAAGTTGTATCTAGAAGGGGGGGTTCTCCTTCATTTGTTAGCTAAAGTAAGTGGATACTTCGGTTGGAAGGTTACACCTAAAGCATGACCCAATTTCCTTCTTATGGTCGACGGATTACTAAATTATTATCATCATTTACTTTGACATCTAGTCGGTTCCATATACCAAACTCACTAGCTCTTAGTCTTAAATCTTCTTCGAAAATGGCTTTCATTCTTGTACTCGGATTCGTTGGAGATAGAGGTCTTGCCTCTTGGGGAACTTCTATTTGGAGAGCTTCTCGCTGCTCTATCAACAAGTCTTCTTCCATGGGTGATGCCTCTTCATCCAAATCTTCTTCCTGTTAGTCATGACCCGACTCTGGCAGATTGCTTTCTTGGTCTGTCACCCTAGTACTCATTCTTCTTTGTAGTGCTATAGATCTTTCTCTTATTTATTCCCTTCTTTTTAGCCTCTTCTCTCTCTCTCTCTCTCTATTTTCTGTAAATCCATCGTACCTTTATGTGTCACTGTCCATTTGATTTCCTTCTTAGGTTGAATTTTCATCGTTGGTGGTGGTATCTTCTGTTGGTCGACTAGAATCCTGTTCACTTTACCTCGACATATGACCAGCTACACCCCCATGGCCTACCCGATGCTTTAGAAATCTCGGATAGTTCTATTTCCTTACTTAGGAAATATTCCCACTCTCTTTCAGTAATGAATTTCTCCCACTTCCTTTGTTTATCCACCCAGTTAGAATTTTGTGGTGGTTCACATAGTGATGGATGAGGTTTGATGATATGACCCAGTCCTTTTTCTATCAACAATTTGAATAGCAAGGTTGGTAAGGAGCACAAGAACTGCTCGGTAAGGTCTGTATATAATTTCTTTTGAATGGTTTCAACCAAAGTTCTTTCTTCTATAGCTTGCTCCTCACATAATTTGTTAGTGATCTTTTCAAACCACTCCAACAGGTTTGTTCTTCCCCCTCGAATCAGTTTCTCTAGCAGTTGTCGGTCCTTAGTCTCTTTCGGCTTTTTCATCCAAAAGTTTTTCCAAAATCTGGGGTACCGACTCTACAAAATTCTCATGGGTATCGGTAAAGAATCTTTCCTTTGCCTAAGCAATCATTAATCTGTTTCATCGTGTGCAATTCTGTAAGTAATTTTCTATCTTACGTTCCCACTAGTCCTTAATCTCTTGTTCTGATATCATCTGCTTGTATTCATCTCAAATATGTACTACCGAAAATGAAACCAATGTTGTAATCTCACGGATCATAGAGGGTTACCAATAATACACATTAAAAGCATACATACATATCAAAGGCAAGAGACAAGAACACAGATGTGGAATAATAGATTATATTATATGAAAAGGGTCCATACAAAACATAGAACTAAACTGAGTTCTCATCTAGCTCAACAGCCTAATATATATTATTTACAAACAGTTACAAATAACTACTTGTCAGTTCGGTCAACTAACATGACCTTATGTGGTCAACCTAATCTCTAATTAGCTGATCGACTTGGTCAGCTTACCGACTATATCCTCCAACAATAACCTACTAGGAGAGTTGAAACCTTCTTTATACTCAGAAATATTTTTTCATAGAGGTCACAGTTTAGTCTAAGAAGCCTTAGAAAGGTCATGGTTCAATTCAAGTAGAGATAAGAAGGTTTCAGTTTAGTTCAAGAAAGACCAATAAGGTCACAACCCAACTTAGGAGGTCACGATTCGGACTTTAGTGGAATAAGATATCTGGTGCATTGTTTCAGTTTGATAAGCTGTAAGAAATCCATGGGATTTCTATGGGATAGAAATAGAGCTCTCGTTTGTTTGTGGAATGTTATCATTATGTGATATTTTATGGACTGTTTTTTCTTGGTATGGTGATCTAGTAATTGGGTTTCCCTATTTGTCGGCTAGGTTACCTTGACTGCTACTATAGTTGACTAAGCCTACATTAATTGAATTTATTCTCTCTCTCGGGTATGTCCTTTGTTCTTGCACTGAGTAATATCTCTGTTACATTGTTCTAGATCTATGTATTTCCTTTTGGGATGGGATATAAACTATGTGTTGTTTCTTGAGCCGATACGTGGCCTCCTGTTAGACTATTAGTCTAGGTGTGGCCATTTTTAGGGTTGATAAGTCTGAATCATGACCTCATACGATGGATTATGAACTTCTTCATGCTTCTTGAACTGAACCATGACATTCTTTGGTCTGCTTGAATCAAACCGTGACCTTCTTGGGGATTTGTAGACTAAATTGTGAGCTGTCTAAAATTGCACGATCAATATGTGAGTTATTTTGGGATGTTGTCACTTTATCCACATTTATTTCATCTTGATCTAAAAAAATGTTCGTTGGTGACATCCAACTGATAACTTACTCTCATGCCCAACTCTAAGGCCCACCTTGAAGCATTTGGTCAAATAGGTTCACCATATTTTACCTCAACCAAATAATCCTTCTTTCATTTCTTTGGTTTCTCTTTTTATGGAACTATACATGCTTTTATTAAATGTGTATCTATTTATGAAAGATGATATATCTCCAGTCGAGTCAAGATTGGCTGATGACAAATGAAAAATCATTTTTATAGACACAGCAACTGTTTTTTCTTTTCTAGTTGAAATCCTAATTGGTTCAATCAAATAAAAATTGAGTGATGCTGAATGAGTAGTCATATTTGTGGACACAATAGTTTTTTTTCCTTGGCAGCTGAAGGGCTAAATGGTTTAGTCAAATTAAGATTGGGTGATGTTGAATGAGAACTCATATTTGTGGACACAACATGTGTTTTTTATTTTGTATATGAAGGCCTAATTGGTTCCTTAATGGCCACAGTAGGTGTGTCACTATCTATCTCACCAATTTGCACAAATTTTCCTTCAAATCATTGTTTTAATTTTAAATAAAGGTATCGCAAACCAAATTCTGATCCAAAATATAGCAAGTATTAATCAATAGAATCTTGTACATGATCATCATCATGTTATATGTCAAGAGTCTTATCATTATTATTATTAGCATATTCTCCATGTAATGATCCACCAAGGTGTAGGCTTCTACGAGCTAGTGGAAAAGTTCCTTTGCTTTCCTTTTGTTTTTGATCATTTTATGTAGAATCGAACTTTTCCCTATAAAATAAAAACTTATTAAATTAGAATTGAAAGCATAGATGGCCTACATAATCAAATCAAGTATATACATCTATCATAAAATATGCATAAAAGTGAAAAAGTATGAGGAATAACTCCTTGCTAATTTTCCAAACCATGAATTAGCAACATTGTGCCTTTTCCTGCCTTTTGGTTCTGCTATTTTTCTCTAAAAGCCAACTTTTCCCTATAAAACAAGAAAACTTATCAAATGAGAATCAAAAGTATATATAGGATATGTCATGAAATATATTATAAACAAATTTCATGAAAAATGCAAATAAGAGTAAAGGTACAAGGAATAACTGCATACTTATTTCCCAAACCAAGAGATGACATGTATTCTTCATTTCTTGTGATTTGTCCTTTACGAACACACTCATATTCTACAATGTTTTCATCATTGTTTTGGAAACTTTTACTTTTCATCCCCTTGTTCCCCATATAATTTTATGTCCAACATTTCTCATAAAAACATAATTAGTACATGGGCAAACAAAAGTTTGAGATCACAAAGTAATACTTGGACCACTATTTAGATTACCAACTAGTCTTGAATTGGCAATGGTTTGTGAACATGTCAACTTTGATGCAATTTTGTAAGGAAACTAAATATTCATTACTAACTTCTTACTATGCCAATCATGATGGAGTATAGTAAAAGAATAATTCTTCTATCTTTTTTTAACATTGAAACTCAAAAAAATCCTTTCATGGAATTTCTCAAACAAAATTTGATAGTACGAAACAAAATTAAAGGAAATCATATTTGAAACATTGTATAGTACAAAAAAAATTATTTGGCTAATCCCATTTCCAAAATTATAAAATCCATACAAAGCTTACTACATATTTTAGTACAATCATTGGCTAATCCCATGGCCAAAAAAATTAAAATCCAATTTGCATAGTGAAAATTTATTCCATAAATTTAAGGTGAAAATCATCATTTTCATGATTTGTATTTCCATCAATATCACAAGCTTGATCACTCATGTATGCATCTGCTTCATTTTCTCCCTCATCGTCATAGAACATGATTTTTTGACCATGCATTACATTCTCTATCTCAGTATCTTCATTGGGAATGCAAGTTTCTTCTTCAAACACATGTATATTGTTATCTTCGTCTTCTTTTTCCATTATTTGTTGTAAACTAGTACATTTCTCATAGAACTTTATATAAACATATTCCATGAATTTGATTTTGGGATAAGACTCTTCTTGAATGACATGCGACCATACTGGGATTGTTAGATCATCAATTAGAAACGAGTGGGTATTTTGAAGAGAGAAAACATACGACTCATTTGTATTTGGTAATATTTGGCATGTATTTGCATATACAAATCCATAATCATCATTTGTATTGCAAATGCTTTCACACATTTATATTTCAATAATATGGGACTAGTCTCACCATAATCAACTTGAATAATTCTTGTATGAATCCAACATAAAGTTTCTTTTTAGTGTTGCGATGAAAATCAACACTAACAATATAGTCACAATTTTCCTTTTCAGTTTCCTTTTCTTCCACTATTAAATGACTACCATAGGACCAAATCCCACTAAAAAAAGTAGTTATTATATTTGGAGGTCGTGAAAGCTCAATTTCCTTGATTGTAAAATCCTTACTTTTTTGTTTTTCATCACTAATTCCATTAATAATCCAATCATCACATTTTGGAAAAGAACCATCTCCAATATTCAAATCCTGGAGGGTACACTTTCGATATGGATGAATCCCTATCCAAATCTCTTCTCCATTTTTTATACATAGAATATGAACATACAATATAGTAAGAATGATAATAATTTTACTATTATATGAAATTGAATAAATAAATCATCGTGTAAAAAATATTTTACTTGCGCCACTGATCAAATGAGGATGTGTTTTGAAGAACATAGGCATGTATCGTAATTCTTTCCTTAATTTATAGATTCAAGCAACGTCAATTTACTTCTAATAACTCACACACAACTCTCCTATATTAGTCATCATCCCCTACACATTGATTTACATTACTAAAATACTTCATATACTCTATGCAAAATATTATGGCCTCTTGCATTGAATATCCCTCACACATGAAGCTTTTGGTTTTTTCTTTATTACAAACAAAAATTTTCAGAACTTTCAGATATTATTCTATAGGATACATGCATCTCGATCTGATTGGGCCACAATGCTCTAGTTCTTGTTTTAGATGCATAAGAAGATGCATATACATATTAAATATTGTTGGTGCAAATTCCCGTTCCAATAAGAAATGGATGTTAACCACCTCTCCCTTCAAAATATCAAAGTTTGAAGGATTTAACACATGCATACTCATTCTCTTCAATATTAGTCCCAACCCTATAATTTCCAATCTTGGCCCTTTTTCCAAACTTGATAGGACCACAATAGGTAAAATATCCTCAATCATGACATGATAGTCATGGGTCTTGAGGCCTTCTAAGCCACTATTATCAAGTTTCCTTTTAACATTACTACTCACATATCAAGTAGGAAAGCAATTTTGAGACAACAACGTTAATAATTGTGCATATTTTTCCATTTTCCACACATAAGGAGAAATAGGATTTTTATATTTTTCATCACCATAATTTTCAACCCAAAGATTTCGACGAATCTTTATTTCTTGAAGGTCTAGGTGTGATGACACTGTATCATATGCATCAAAAAGAATTTCTATAATATCAAACGTTATACTTTTCTCGGTATACATAAAGTCCAAAATGTGTCTAATTGTTAGATGCTTAGAGTATGGAAACTTATAGAATATGAATAATATTTTTACACCACTATCATTGAATGGATCATTTTTACTACCAATAATGTTGTCATTTTCAATAAAATGCATTCTTTTCTCTGCGTTATAAATAATGTAATCACTTGTTATTGTCGATGGTGCTTCACGATTCTCTTCCCGAGCATTAATGGCATTACTTTTGTCGATGGTATGGATGCTCCATTTTAAGGTAAGCACAATTTCCACAATAAATACACTTATGCAAGATACTTGAGTGCCTCAGAAAATCCTTGAAGATGCAAGTTGGATATCCATTATATCCATGAACAATGAGACTAGACAATGTTCCATATGCAAGAATATCATGTATCATAAGTAATAAAGAATCTCTTAATGTCAACCATATTAAATCCTTCCCCCCTTAACATTTGAGTTGTTGGAATTCCTTTCCACAATTTTCCTAGGTCATCATATAATTGCTCTAAATAAACATAAATTGTATATGGAGTCACACTTTTCTTTCCTAGTATAATCAATGACAACATCAAGGAAAAATGTTTGGTTGCTAAACATGGAGGAAAATTATAATTGATCAAAAACACTAGCCATGTTGACCATTTATTTCTCTGATTTGAGGATGGGTTCACCCTATCTAGAGCTAAACCCAACCTTATATTATGACGATCTTGGGAAAAATTGGGTCATTTGTTGTCATATTCCATCCACATCTTTGAATCAACCACAATCGTTGTTTTCCATCATTGCTCTTATTTTGGTCATTCCATTGAATGCTAGACAACATTAAAATTTTGTTTCTAGGGAATTATCTCACCAAAGTTTCTTTGGGAAAGGTTTGCAAGCAATGATTTGAGGTATTTTGAGACTTTTTTTAGGTTTAAGTTGAATATTTTCCTAGTAGTGGAGATATGGAAATTTGGAAATGAAGGTGGAGTTTGTTGGGCAATTTTTTTGATTGGTTGACTATTAGAATTCTAGCATCTGGATCAAAATTACACAGATGAAAGACATCTGAGGAGTATTGCTGGAAACAACAACTTTTTTTTTATTCCCTTATTACTTTTTGACGTACAAGATGGTGAAAGGAATAATGAGTGATGGTTATTCTAAAAACATAGAGTCAACAATTGTTATGCCCAATAAATGGGAAGTTAGATGGGAATATGTGTACAGATATGAGTGGTTTTACATACAATAATTATAAGATTTTGAGATGGAGAAATCCTTTAGATATTATTCTTACTTGCGCTACTTTTTTATATTTTCTTTGAAGGATTCCTCAATTCCACTGAAGCTAGAGATGTGATCCTTAACAAAACAATTGAATTCCACGCTTCTCACTTTCATGGTAGGTTTAAAGTAGTTAGAACAGGGTATTATTCGACTACAACTAGTACTAAGGAACATGGGAACAAGAAGGAGAGGTATATTTGTACTAACTTGAGAAGGAGAGTTAGATTTGTACTCCACTGTTGCATAAACCCTCAACTACCTCATCAATATACTCTAAGTTCTGTCAATTGCTATGATTTTCTCCATTGCCACAAGTCCAAATATATAGCTCTTATACTTTTTTAAAACACCAAAATGGATTTCAAATTGGTGTGAGTTATTAAATGCCCTACACCCCCAGTTCACACCCCATTCAACTAGTGTAATGGCCTCTCATACCCAAAGAAACCCCCTCCCCTCCTGCCAAAGCTGAAACATTGTTTCCAATTAAGGGTTTTATGATCAAAACACAAACCCTGGTAATGTATAAACTCCATTGAAATCGAAAAAATGGCTAGCAATTGTGAATAATCTAAACTCCTCTCTATCCACATATTTATAGGTGGCATCAACCTACATCTACATGATCGTTGGTGGCATCAACGGTATCGAGCTTCGCCCTCAAAATCCAAAAAATTGGTTCTAATTAAGGGTTTTATGATGAAAACAAAAACCATGGTAATGTACAAACTCCATTGGAATCGAATAATGACTAGTCAATGTGAATAACCTAAACTCCACTCTATCCACATACTTGGTTGAATGATCGTTGGTGACATCAATGGTGTCGATCTCTGTCCTCATTGTCTGAGTGGCATCGAAGGTCTTGAGGTCCTTCATCTGCATCATCAGTGGTGGACAATATCGATTTCCAAGTTTTTTTCTTTTTAAAGATGTTCCATGTCGCATTAATACATAGTGTTTTGGCTTGTATAAGGGTATTCCACTTGCACATAACAAAATATTTGGAAAGAAATATTAATCCCTCACAAGTTTGAAAAGGATGAAAAGAGATATCCATTGATTAGTTTATATTATAAGCTCATCAACATATTTGTTAATTAGTCTATATTATATCATTATTACCCCAAAGGTATTCCACTTACACACAGCAATATATTTTGAAAAAAAATATAATCCCTCATAGGATTGAAAAGAGATATCCCTTAATTAGTTTATATTATATACTCATCACCTATAGACTTATACATGCATCCAATATTTATAATTTGTAAACTTATATCATGAATATTTAACATGGATAGTTCGTCAAACAAATTTTACAAGTTGCTACAAAAAAATCCTTTCCCTCATAAGTCCAAGACCCAACATTGGACCTCTAATATATCTAGTATTATGCCTTTACTTATGATTCAAAATTTAATATTACAAGTCACTCCAAGTACTAAAGTAATTCAGAATCTAAAAGGTAAAATTTGTGAATTCTAAACTCTGAGTCTCGCGATGTATTTTATCGCAAATGTAAAGTTTTGGACAGTGCATTGTATCACATTATGGAATTCTCGCATTATGTGAAATGGGGCACAATGTATCTATTTAACTTAAGGTTTTGTGTCATGTTATGGATATCACTATGTCGGAACAATTTTATATTATATTGATATTCATGGCCTCACAACTATTCCTAATTCTTTGATGCCAGTTGCAAATTTTGGAGTTGTGATGTGTTGCGCAACACACAATTTTCATGTCTAACATGTTCTGTTAGGGAAGGATACATGAAATTACAATGAAATTCTTACCATGGGAGGGTTGATTACGAGGTGAATCTTTGGTTTGGAAATTATAGTTAATTGTTTTGAGTTTTTCTCACAATATTAATATATTACAAACATGTTTTAATAATATATACATATTTTTAT
>LPNX010334066.1:0-118400 GCA_001517045.1 Pseudotsuga menziesii | reverse complement strand
TATATGAGCTGTTTATAATATATATTTGAACACTAGTATTGTGCAACAAGGGGATGGGAATTAATGGAAATTAAGGATATTCTAGGTCGATTGCAGTTTAAGTATGTATCATGTGTTATCATGTGTTGATGAAAAATATAACATGAATTTATTGAAACTTTAATAGAAGGATGGCAGGGTTATTAAATAAAAATGGTTTTGTTACCAAATAAAATATGAACATGATAATAAAATTGAACTAGATATTATATGAATACATCTACAATGTTACAATTTACTAAATAGGGGTCTCTAAATCCATCTGTGGTGTTAAAATTTAGTAAATTGTACAAATTTAATGCCAAACTTGTAATTTTCTAGTGTCGGAGTGGCACAACTAAAAATGACCAAATAAATGACCAGTTGTTATGTGGTCATTTTTAGTTTAAATCTTATACCATGACCATATTGGTAATCTATCTCACTCATTTTTAGTTTAGTTCTTATCCAGTGGCCAAATTGGTCATTTTTAGTTAACTCAATTAAAATTTCTCAATTTTTGTCATTTATCCCTTGAAAAAATCAGGGTGAGCTAATGTTTGGTCACTTGATCACTTATCTCTCATTTTGTACTAATGGGTGGTGCTACGAATGGAGACGATCTAGGAGCACCATGTGTAAATCCAAGAGTTCGATTTGCAGCATAAAAGAAAGGATCGTTTGACATCCAGAAGGAAAAATGTGTCTTATTTGATGCATGAAATGAGTTCATGGATAAACATTGGGCTTCAAGCTCCAATAATTTTTCTATGTTTGATTACAGACCAATCCTTGAGATGCCATGAATTTTTTACTAGTCACTTTAAAGGAAGCCGACGAAAAAGGTAAACAATTTGAAAAAAAACATTCATTGGTTGCTTATCACTTCTAGAATATAAATATGCTCTAGTAGAGCTATTGAATTTAATAGAATAAGTTTAGCCAAGTCCGTGATCGAAGAAAATTTTTAATTTTATTAATAGAAGAATGAATACTGGTCGAGAGCTATGTATGAATTCCCATATATGTGACTACAATATGTATTTTATTATTCTTCATTTGGGGTTAGATGTTAACATCCTAAAAAGGAAAACATGGGAGAGCACCCTAAATCCCAGGATTGTATGGTCTCTTGTTCAGCTGCAGTTAACTAATCAATTGAAGGTTATTCCTATAGGCCGACTACCATAGGTTCATGTAGAAGTGCAAGGACTCCAAACCTACAAAAAAATTGAGGTAATAGATATTTTCATTGATACCAATCCATATCCAACAATTCATGGGATCAAATGGGATATTAAGAATCATTAATTCATAAATTTTAGGAAGATAATATTATTGTTTGAAGATTTTGAAAAGGGGATAGTCACTCTAGTTGATCATGTGGAAATAAAATGATATGTCGATCCAGTGAAGGTTGAAGGTTAAGAAGAATACCTAGATAATATTTATAATATGTCATCTACAATGGATGACTACATCAACCAGATAACTGATGGTAAATTAACTTGGTGAAGCATGTAGACTCCCACCACCACCCCGCCCAGAAGATAGGAGTCCTAAACACCTTATCCATAAGAGCTTCAAGAATTTTTGATGAAGAACACATTGATGAAGAAAACAACCACCTCACCAATGTCTTCAAAAACATAGCCTACAACCCTAAAGACATCAAGAAAGTCTTAAATAGAACCAAGAATAAGACCTACACTCACACCTTAAGAGAAAACAACAACATCGTTAACAATGATAATACACATAAACCTAACGTTAGAGCCTACATACCGTAGATAAAAGGGGTTACTAACAAAATTGCTAATGTTCTCAAGAAGAAAGATATCACTACCTCTTTCAAAACCATCCAAACCATCAAACAAAAATTGAGACCCATTAAAGTCCCAATTGATCATAAACAATGCAAAGGCATATACATCGTTTCCTGTTCTTGTGGACTGTGCTATATTGGAGAAACAGGTCGCTCCTTCAACACTAGACTAAAGGAACACAAAGCAGACATCAATAATGAAAGAATACGAAACTCTTCTTTAGCAGAACACTCCTTAAAAAATAAACACCAATTATGCTTGGAGGACACCAAGATTCAAGCAAAAGAAGACCATTATTTTAAAATGAAACATAGGGAGGCCCTTGAAATAAGAAAACACCTCAACAATATGTTGAAATATTGTAACTTCGAAGAATATTCTATATGTATCTTTTGTGGTACCCGATGGTCCTACCGGGAGAATCAGTTGTATTATCTTGTACCCCGATGCTTCTAATCGAAAGAACTAATAAGAGTCATGAGGTTGTCCCCTCTAATTGTAAAGGTGGGTCATTAGCACCCTAGTGTGGTTACTTAATCCTACATGTGTAACTTGAGCCTATATGATTAACTCGAGCCTACATGTCGGATGAGTTAATTGAAGTGAATGGATGAATAAAAATAGAGGTGTAGCTCTCCTCATTTGAGAACACACACTCTCACTTGTGTAGCGCATTAGTGTAGAAGAGAAGTAGCTAGAGAAGGAGGAGGATCAGGCTTTGATCACCTTGCTGGTTTTATCTTTTATCTTTTATCTTTTTGGGGCATCTATATTGAGGAAGCTTTTGTTGGGTTTTTCCCTTTAGGTTTTTCCCAGGATAAATATTTGTGTTCCTTTTGTATGGTTGTGCTTGTCTATCTTTCAGTGATCCTGTTTATATGCTTTTGTTATGAAAATGAAATGAAGTACCGATGTCTTAGCTAAGCATATGAAAAGTTAACATGGTATCAGAGCCACACTAAAAAAAAGACATTGTGCAGCTATAGAATCTAGGGATTCTTACTTTTTGGTTCTCTCTCCACAATCGATCAGCTAAAGAAGGCTAGGCTAACTCTCCATTGAAGGGCGCATCTTTCTGTCGAAGCGGAATTCGATTTCGAGCATTTTCAGTTTTCAGTGTGGGAATTTAGGGCTTCTTGCAGAAGAAGAATTTTTTAGTGAGCCTAACATATGATTTCTATCCTCATCAAAATAGAATTTTATATACCTAGATCAATATTTTTGGTTGGGTGAAACTCTAGGAAAGTCAAACCCTAGTTTGACCCGAAGCTAGAAAAACCCTAAATACTAAAACCGCTAAGTTTTTGTACATTCGCTATATCCAAATATTGGAGAAGGATCAGGAGCTGAAACTTCCAGAGACCAAATATATAATCCTGGTGAACACCGTGTCCAAACTTCAGCCTCAGATTCACTATATTATAGGAGATATGATCCCTCCAAGATAGGGTTCCAGCCTCTTCCAGAATTCATCCCTAAACAGGACACCTAGAGAAAATTGCTATAGCTTGGGGTATAGAGGTCCAAATGGAATTCCTAAAAATTTTCCAGAAATATCATGGACTTTAAATTTTTTTTTCCCGAATTTCAGAACCTGAAGATGAACCAGTGACACGTGGCATGCTGTACAACTTCATTGTTCTGAATAGTCCTGTCACAGGTCACCTTGGGAAAATGATCATAAATCCCAATTGGTGAAACTAATTCTGATGAAACCTATGGTTTTGGATCAGGGACATGTTATTTTACCTCAGTGAGAAATTTCAGACACATAGGAGCAGTAACTTCAGATATATCACAGAAACAGTAACAGGCATTTCTGCAGAAGAAATTGGAAAACTAGGGCTTCTTGTTCCGGGAGCTTCCCTCCGCTGTTTTCAAAAAAGGAGTACATTGGACAGCTCCATTTGAAGAGATATATCTTTATATACAATCAGATCTGAAATATTCCAATTTTTTAAAATTACGGTTTCTATGACAAACCCTAGATCAGCCAGCTCCGGAAGCAGGACGGACACCTCAAATCGGTAAGATCTAATCTTTTGCTATTTGCATTTGAGGTTCTCATTTCAAAGTGATCTATCACATCAGATTGATTATAAGCTTGGTGAATTTGAAAAATTCCAAACATGAAAGTATTTGATCCCTCTGAAGAAAATGAACTAGACACCTACATGAGTAGAGAGATTCTAGTTCTTGATCAAGGCCAAGTAGATCACTGCTGATTCAATCACGGATCAACTTGTACCACAAGTGTCTTCCTTAAAGACACCGAATATGTTTGATTCCTTGATCAAGATATTTGAAGATAAGAACATAATTCAGAAGATGGATTTGAGAAAATAGTTGAAGAATGTGAAGAGCCAGAATGCATAACATCTTGAAGCGGTAGAAGAAGAAGCAGAGAATGCAGAAGTGATAGCCACCTTGAATGGCCTCCCATGATCATGGAATTCATTCATGCAAGGAATGTGTGATAGAAGGAAGTGATTACTTTCAGTTGACTTTGGGAAGAAGAATAAGCTCATCTCATAAGAAGAGAAGAGGAAAGATGGGAGAAAATTGAAGATCAAGCTCTCACCATTCAAAGAAGAATATTATGAAGGAGAATGATCAAGAAGGAGTCTACCTACAAAACAAACAAAAGATAAGTATTCAATTGTCATTTAATGATATTGTTTTGTTATGCATATTTAGTTGATGTGTTATGCTTGATAAATTGTTTGCATTAATGATTGTATAATACTAATATGCATGTGATTGGTAAGTAGCTCATGGTGCTATACATCTCTCCATTGATACTTATATAGAATGAAACCTCTTTACATGACATATTGGATTAATGCACAATCTCAATGATGTCATCTAGAAAGTTTCTGTGAGATATGGGTGAATGTTGTATTGGCTAAACAGTTACATGATGCATACGAATTTGTCATTATGTATATGTTTTATGAAATAGTTCTAACCATGAAATTGGTGCATTTGAATTGTAGGAAAGGTCCTGAACAACCTCCTACAAGAAAACAAGGATGAGACTTGTTCCGAAGAACAAGTGATGACAATTCAATAAACATGAATCTGAAGCTCCCAGGGTCAGAAACACCATGACGAAAGAAAGAGCTTCAAAGAGCGGTAGATCCACCTCGAAGGATGAAGACCACCATGGGTATAAGAGATAACTCAAGATGAAGAAAATAATGCTATGATCAAAGAATAACAGTTGATCATGGGGAATGATGTATACGATATGATTTCGAGACATAAAGGGAAGTACATAGTATCTTCCATATGGATGTACAAGAACAAGTGTACAAAGCAAAGGTTCATGATTTGCCTCAGAAAGAATAGACTATGACATGACATACTCTATTGACAAGTATATATCAAGCATTGAGCCACCTATACAGAATGAAGAGGGAAGATGATACTCCACTTCAGGGGGACTGACTACAGAAGATATCTAAGTTCGACATGGTACGACGTGATGGACAGCTTCCTTTTGGATTGAGACTTTACCAAGAGTAAAGAGGGTTCCAACCTTCAAGTTTGAATGCAGAAGACTAGGATATGTTGATTACCCGACAAGACGAACTCATGGAAGATGTTATGATGAAAGAATACTAGAATGATGTTTGGGATATAGTTCCCAAACCAGAAGGAAAGAGTATAGTATCCTCCAAATGGATATGCAAAATAAAGCATGCAGCTGACGGAAGTATTGAGAAGTATAAAGCAAGATTTGTGCCTAGAGGTTTCTCTCAGAAAAAGGGAATTGATTATGAAGAGACATTTGCCCCAGTAGCATGGTATACTTCAATTAGAGCTACCATGGCTCTTGCATCCATGATGAAGTGGGACTTACACCAGATGGATGTGAAAATAGATTTTCTAAATGGTGTGATCAAAGAAGAAGTATACATAGAATAGCCACAAGGATTTGAATTTGAAGATAGACATACTCATGTATGCAAGTTGAAGAAGGCATTATATGGTCTTAAACAAGCTCCTCGATCTTCGTATGAAAGAATAGATGGTTTCTTGTCGAGCATGGGCTTTACCAAAAGTAAAGCTAATCCTAACCTTTATCTCAAGGTTGTAGAAGATGAACTTGTCATCGTGTTATTATATGTCGATGACTTATCCTTGACAGAAAATGAGAAACAGGTCATGGAAAGCAAGAAGAAACTAGCAGAAGAATTTGAG
Source organism: Pseudotsuga menziesii (assembly GCA_001517045.1). Taxonomy (NCBI): domain Eukaryota; kingdom Viridiplantae; phylum Streptophyta; class Pinopsida; order Pinales; family Pinaceae; genus Pseudotsuga; species Pseudotsuga menziesii. The sequence goes on along the minus strand of LPNX010334066.1, from coordinate 112,350 downwards.
ATGAAAGACATTGGTTTAATGCGTTATTTCCTAGGTTTGGAAGTATGGAAAATTTCATAAGAAATCTTTCTCAACCAAGGAAAGTATGCGGTAGAGATATTGAAGAGATTCAATATGTTGGAATGCAAAGTCATGGCCACACCCATGGAATCCAACCTGAAGCTGTTAGCTGATGACTCATCAAAGTTAGTGGATATGACTCATTACAGACAGATCATTGGGTCATTGATGTACTTAACAAATACTAGACCAGACATTTGTTTTGCTGTGAACACCTTAAGTCAATATCTTGTTTAACCAAGATGGGTTCACCTAGTAACTGCAAAACATGTGATGAGATATCTGAAAGGGACTATAGACTTTGGTTTATATGGTAGCCATGAGTATAGATTGTATGGATACACAGATGCAGATTGGGTTGGAAGTATCTTAGAGAGGAAAAGAACATTAGGTAGATGCTTTTGTTTGGGGTCTGCTATGAGTTCATGGTTTAGCAGGAAATAGTCCAGTGTTTCTCGTGGCATGGCTGAAGCAGAATACATAGCAGATTGCTCTGCTAAGTTGTGAAGCCATATGGATTTGGAAGCTGATATCAGGTATCTTTGAACTGAAGATGGATACTACATTGATTCTATGTGATAATGAGAGTTGTGATAACAGAGAACCCCATGTTCTGTCGTAACACATAGAAATCTGGTATTTCTACATTCAAGATAAAGATGCAGATGATGATGTTTTAGTATTTACATACTGTAGATACAAATGATGTTTCAGTATTTACATACTGTAGATGCAGATGATGGTGACCTAATGATGCTTTCAGTACTCACATACTGGAGATACAGATGGTGATAGTTCAGTATTCACATACTGATGATGTAGATGAAGATGGTTTAGATGATGATGCGCTGACAAAGCCTCTTTCTCGGGTAAAGTTCGAACACTTTCGAGACAATCTTGGTGTTGTTTGGAAAGACCTTCCTCGAAAGGGGGAGTAGTGATGTTGCAGTGGGATTGTATCATCCCTGGGCATCTTCCCTAAAGTGATATGGCGGCCTTGGTCCTTGAGAATGTGGTAGGATTTTATCATCCTTGAAATTTGGTTCAGAACGGATCCGGTGTAACTTCGGTCATCGAGAATGTGGTAGGATTGTATCATCCTTAAACTTCGGTTCAGAATGGATCCGGTGTAACTTTGGTCATCGAGAATGTGGTAGGATTGTATCATCCTTGGACTTAGGTTTAGAACAAATCCGGTGAACTTCGGTCATTGAGAAGGTGGTAGTATTGTATCATCCTTGGACTTCGGTTCAGAATAGATCCGGTGAACTTCGGTCATAGAGAAGGTGGTAGGATTGTATCATCCTTGAACTTCGGTTCAGAACAGATCTGGTGACTTTGGTACTCGAGAATGTGTGTTGATCCCGTACTTCCTAGAGGAAGGATTGTTTGAGTTCCACAACTGTGTTGATCCCGTAATTCCGAATGGAAGGCTCATTAGTAACTCCGTAAAGACCTAAATCCCGTAATTTTGAAAGGAAGGATCATTGAATTGATCCCATAATTCCAATAGGAAGGATTGTCTGAGTTCCACAGATGTGTTGATCTCGTAATTCCGAAAGGAAGGATCGTTAGTAACTCCGTAAATACCTAAATCCCATAATTTCAAAAGGAAGAATCATTGGTAGCTTCGTAAAGAATTGATCCCGTAGTTCCAACAGGAAGGATTGTCTGATTTCCATAGATGTGTTGATGCCGTAATTCCAATAGGAAGGATTGTCTGAGTTCCACAAATGTGTTGATCCCATAATTCTGAAAGGAAGGATCGTTAGCAAATCTATAAAGACCTAAATCCCATAATTCCGAAAGGAAGGATCGTTAGTAGCTCCATAAATACTTGATCCCGTAATTCCGAAAGGAAGGATCGTCTGAGCTCCACAGATGTGTTGATCCCATAATTCTGAAAGGAAGGATCATTAGTAACTTCGTAAAGACCTAAATCCCGTAATTTCGACAGGAAGGATCGTCTGAGTACCACAGACATGTTGATCCCATAATTCCGAAAGGAAGGATCATGTTGATGTTTTGATGATGATGATGTTGATGTTTTGATCATGTTGATGTTTTGATGATGATGATGTTGATGTTTTGATGATGTTGATGTTTTGATGGTAATGATGTTTTGGTGTTGATGATATTTTCATGATGATGTTTCTGATCAAAAGATCAGAGTATGATGATGATGTTGTTGCTGATCAAAAGGCCAAAGTGCTGAAGATGATGTTGCTGATCGAAAGGTCAAAGTGCTGAAGATGATGTTGCTGATTGAAAGGTAAAAGTGCTGAAGATGATGTTGTTGATCGAAAGGTCAAAGTGCTGAAGATGATGTTGCTGATTGAAAGGTCAAAGTGTTGAAGATGATGTTGTTGATCGAAAGGTCAAAGTGCTGAAGATGATGTTGCTGATCGGAAGATCAAAGTGCTGAAGATGATGTTGCTGATCGGAAGGTCAAAGTGCTGAAGATGATGTTGCTGATCGAAAGGTCAAAGTGTTGAATATGTTGTTGATCGAAGCAGTCAAAGTATTAATGATGATGAAGACTAAAGATTGAAGATTAAGACTACATAATGTTTAAAAGCTTCCAATTATTTATAGATGTATTACCCTGATGATGTTGATGATGTCCTCTATCTCTCTCCTACTATTGTTGTTGTTGATGTTGTTGTAGAATACCCTTCTCGTTAATGGGAGTGTTGAAATATTGTAACTTCGAAGAATATTCTATATGTATATTTTGTGGTCCCCGATGGTCCTACCAGGAGAACCACTTGTATTATATTGTACCTCGATGCTTCTAATCGGAAGAACTAATAAGAGTCATGAGGTTGTCCCCTCTAATTGTAAAGGTGGGTCATTAGCACCCCAGTGTGGTTACTTGAGCCTACATGTGTAACTCGAGCCTACATGATTAACTCGAGCCTACATGTCAAATGAGTTAATTGAAGTGAACGGATGAATATAAATAGAGGCGTAGCTCTCCTCATTTGAGAACACACACTCTCACTTGTGTGGCACATTAGTGGAGAAGAGAAGTAGCTAGAGAGGGAGGAGGATAAGGCTTTGATCTCCTTCTTGGTTTTATCTTTTATATTTTATCTTTTTGGGGAATCTATATTGAGGAAGCTTTTGCTGGGTTTTTCCCTTTAGGGTTTTCCTAGGATAAATCTTTGTGTTCCTTTTGTATGGTTGTGCTTGTCTATCTTTCAGTGATCCTGTTTATATGCTTTTGTTATGAAAATGAAATGAAGTACTGATGTCTTCGCTAAGCATATGAAAATTTAACACAATATAAACAGATATGGAGGCATGGAAGTGAGTACTAGTTGGATCCCATCGCTCCTTCACCATAATAATCAACATTATTAAACTTTAGCCACCTTAATGAGCATTCCCACCACTCCTAAACCTTAGCTTTTGATTCTTGAAAAACGACTCCTACACCTTATTAATAAAAACAAAGTAATTATTAGCAACCATTATAAAGTAACCAATATAAATAAACTTTTTAATTAAATTGTTAAATTTTTTTAATAAATTTGATTAAGACTAAGTCCTTTAATAAGAATATTAATATTATTATAATATTTTAAAAAAATTACCAAACTTTAAACTTTAATAGTACCCTTAAATTTTAGAACATCAATTGGCAATTGCTAATCTAGTTAAATAACTCATTATATATTGAAACTCAACACTTAAAATTAAAAAAAAAAAAAAATTAAAATTTTTTAAATAATAAAAATTTTTGAAAAGAATTTTAAATATTAAAAAAAATTTAAAAAGATTTTTAATAAAATTTTAGAAAAGATTTTTTTTAAATGTATATAAGACATTTGAATTAATTAAAAGACTTGAAAACTTTCAGTAAACTTCTTATAAACTAAACTAAATTAATATAACTAATAATATTATTACAATTAAGAATAAATTCTTTAACATTTTAATATGAACTTTATCAAAACACTCAACCCTAAACCGACACCCAAAGAAACTCGGAACACCAGTATTAATACGTCATTAAGATCACTGACTCTTCCTTGAAATAAAAATCCTGATGGTGAGTCCTGTGGTGGACTCACAACATCGATGAAAATCATGAACTCTATGGAAATTCCGAATATATTTTCTGAAGTATTAGTTCCTCTTCATCAAACTCAAGAAAATCTTTAGATAATTGATAGAATATATACATGAATGTCTATTTTTAAAGACCATGGAGGAACATTTATTAATTAGATTTTTCACTTTCTATGTCATGTCCTTTAATATCCTATCTCCTTTTATATATATATATATATATATATATATATATATATATATATACTCTATTCAATTTACTTATATATTGTTTGATTTTTTTTGTTCTTATCAGTTGTTAGAATGTTAAATAAATATACTTGGGAAGAAAATAGTAAGAGGTATGATGAGTTAAGGAAGCATTGGAGGAAAAGGGTGATGGAAAGTGGTATTTCCCTTACAATTATTGCACATGTTTGTGAATGAGAAGAGTTTTAAGAACAACAACTAAAAAAAATTGTAAGGAGAAGGAGCATGCTGAATGGGGGTATGAATATCGTCGCTTGGTAAGACATTATTCATTACATAATGTATTTATTGTAATATTATTGATCATGTATTCACAAGATGTTTTATAATTTTAAGTAGATGTGTTGTCTATTATACACTAATGTTATTACATTGTTTTTAAATATAAAGACAATGCCCCCTAAATGTCGACCGCCAGAGCTATTTTCCACATAATAGTAGAAATACTACTTTACAAGGTGAGGAACATGGAGATAATAATATTGAAGATTGAGTTCTTGATGATCCTATGGATGAAGATGATGTTATTGATACAAATGGTGGAGATGAGATAAACATATTTCTCCAAGATACATTTGATCCATTGGATCATGAGGAAAAACTCCATGATATTCATGATGTTCCTCTACTCGAGAAGTCCCAAGAACCTCTTTATTAAATCTCAACAACAAATATTCTATCTACTATATTGTTGTTGGTGAACTTGAATCTTTTGAATGGGTTATTAGACACTTGTTCCACACAACTCCTAAGTTATGTAAAGTTGAATATTTTCTTTTATTTTTAGTGTTAATTAATTTGTAAGTTGGGGATATGCAATATTTATGAATTATATTGTTTACATTTCATTTTTTTTGTAAATGTTGGAGATTGTTGGGTGAATTTGTATTACTACCATAAAATAATTTACCACGTACATGTTGAGAGGTATTCTTGATTATGAAAGAAATGTGAATGGAGTATCAAGCTAATGATGCATGTCTTAATGACCATATTATACTATGGACAATATGCATCAGAAAATAAATTCCCACAATGTGAAATTAGTATATATTGAACTGATCAAGTAACAAAAAAGGTGCCTCGCAAAGTTCTTCTTTATATTCCCATAATTCCACATTTTCAACCAGAATTCAGGTGGAAAAGTATAACATAGTTTATGAATTACCATGCAAAGAACATAAGTGAATAGGGTGTTCTTTGAATTCTTGGAGATGGTTATGTGTTGAAGAACATCGAAGAAAAATGTTAAATTTTTAAAGATGAATATCGTAATGTTATACTTTCATTGGAAATTAATGGTTTCAATCCATTTGGAGAGCTTCGTTCTACTTAATCATTGAAGCATGTTTTCTTCATAAACAATAACCTTCCTTCTTAGATGTAGATAAAGAGAGAGCAAAAATTGTTGGAAATGATTATTGTAGGTACTTTTTTTAAAGTAAATATGTTATTTCATTAATTTCGTTTTTTAATTGTTGCATGAGAATATGTTTTATATAGTGGGACACATAACTAAATAACATTGTATGTTTAATGATAAATTAAGTAAGTACCAAGTTAAAGATATGAATGTATATATTGAGCCTATTATTGATGAGACATTGAAGTTATGGGATGACATCATTATGTATGACATCTCCCGACCAATAGTGAGTAAACAATTCTAGTTCCATGGAATACTTGAATGGACAATTTGTGACATTCCTGTGTTAACACATTTTTGTGGTATGTAACTTATTGTTGCACGTCATTAAAATGATATGCTTTTTAAGGTAAACATCAAGCATTTTTGTTAAAATTAATAATCTTCAATGGTATGACATTAATAGATATAACTTGTATGTCTTGAAACAAAGGGAAAATTTGCATGTCCAATATTTGTTCCTAGGATAAAATATTGTTGTTCAAGAAGTTTAGAAAAGGAGATGTTTTATGAGTACATGCACTTCCTCCCTAGGAACCATAGGTATCGATCTACCAAGAAAAAAACTTCAATGGTAAAGAAGAGAATGGAAAGAAATCACGAATAATTACACCTCACCTATGAAAGTTTAAATATAATATAAATCCTCAAGGTATGTGAATTGTATATGTAACATATATAAACATGTAATATTATGAATTTTATATTTTTATTGAAGTTTATCTACCATGGTTACTATCATGAATTATTGTTTTTTTGTTTTCATTTATGCTTAATGAATGTCTTTAAGCCATGAATGGGCTTCCACAAGAAAAAAATAGTTATCCCATACAATTCAATAGGTTTCCTTACTACAAGCACCTACAAATAGCTCATTTGTTTGATACAATGCATATCAATAAGAATGTAACAAAAATGATATGGTTAATATTAGATGGAAGGACTGACAAAGATAAAATTGGAAAAAATTGTAGTGACATTGTAGAAGCCAGTCATGCATTGAAAAGTGTAAATATTTTCAATGTCAAAGACGGGGACCAAATTATTAGTCTTTGATGGTTATTGACAGAGCAACAAAGCAATGATATAAAAGAGGTCATTCAAAATATAAAGTTTTCGATGAGGTTTTCGTCTAACATACAAAATATCTTAACAAAAAAGGTGATTTTGGTGGTGTTCAAACTCATGGATGACATACATTTATTAAGTTAATTATTTACGTATATAATTTCCATTTAGTAAATATTTTCAGTATTTGTTGTCTCTTATTTGGAAACATTAAATAATTATTTTCTTTTTTATACAATACATTCTACCTCTATCTCTCCCATATAGCTTTGAAGACTACATAAAACAAGTTATATAACGGTCTTGGTAAATACATTAGGTAAGAAACAATTTATATGCATGAAAATTATTTTTCTCTTTGTTCCATTGGTTATTGACATATTTTGTTTTACGTATTGGAACTTTATTATATATGCCTCAATCTTGTTGATCATTGTTATTTGTGTGCATCATTTGTAGGTGGATTGCGTATAAATAAATCCATAAAGAAGATATTATGCATTGGAAGAGAGAAAAACATCTTCTAATGTGTGAAATTCAGAAGTATTTACGTCGATCATTTTTCAATTCCCAAGAACACTATCTCATACACCAAGTCTAGGAGATTCAATTATGCAAACCAGTAAATTCAAGGTCAATGTGGATAGTGGAAAGGAATTTGAATTCATTAAAGGATTTTGTTAGACAAAGAGTGCGTCCTTAGGGTTGTGTGGTGCATGGATATATGGTATATCAATACATGGTGTACATTAGTCAGTATCTTCCAAATTTAGTAGAAAATATCAATATGCCTCGCATTTAGCATGTCAACTCCATGTGGTCCTGTTGGGGAAAGGTAGAGTGAAGAAACTTAAAGGTAATTGAATGATGTAGATTTAATTTACTATACAACTAATTTTTTAATTTCATATATATATATATATATATATATATATATAATACTCATGTAATTTTTATTATTCCATAAGTAATTTAAGGTAAACTTAATTGCCTTGAATGATAGTTAATTTATAATTCTTAGTTTTTATTTTTAATATAGTTAGTTACGCATGAGATGCACTACATTTATACATTGCAAACAATATTGATTGGATGGAGGAATGGATAGAACCATGTACTTAATTTTATGGTTCCTTATCATGGGAAGTGGTTAGTAAATTGATTAAAACAATGCATCATTATCAAGAATAATATCCTGGTGAACTTAGGCAAAGGGAAATTAATTTAGCATGTGGTTTAAAATATAAAAATACAAGAATATTTACCATTCTCATTTTTTTCATTGTTTCCCATCATATCAATGCATTTCTTTCATTTATTTATTTTTATATATTTATTTACTAAGTCAGGCATGATGCAATTTATTCAACACAAGGTTGAGTGGTGCAATGGTCATAAATTTTGCATCAAAAAGTTGGATGACAAGAAGAAAACATCTGATTGTGGGATAATTGGAGTCTTTGTACTCACTAATGTTTACTCTAGAAGTGATAAGCATCAAGAAGTTTATGAAAATAGGTATTGTGGTTATTTGGAAGATATAATTGAGTGTGAATTTAATTCCTTTAAAATAGTTATGTTTGATGTTAGATCATACATGCTATGAATGAATGAACCTCATACCGGAAAAATTGTTATTGACCATGCCAATGGAGTTACCATGGTTAATACAAGGTCACTTGAACTGAGTACAAAGCCTTATGTTGTTCCAAGTCAATGTGAGCATCTCTTCTACTCAGAGGTACCATGGAAATTAGGTTAGTCATACATTGTTAGATATGATCCAAGAGGAAGAATGATCAAGTGTACTGTTAGCACTTTGTTTGAAACTGTCAAGTTATGGGCTTGGAAGGATTCGAAAAGAGTCATGTTCAATGAAGAATTATACAAACAACCCTCAGGTTATCCAATCGACAGCTTCTGTCGGCTAATACTGTCATATGGATAAGACATCTCTATCTACGGTGGCAGATCCTTCCAAAGGTCAAGACATGTAGCAACGAAAATGAGATAAAGGGGCGTCGTAGATCAGCAACCCAGATTCACAATGGAGAATACAAATGAGGGAACATGGTTCAATAGGCCAAAGATGTGAGGAAATATTTAATCTTGGTATTCGAAAAGCCTATTAAAGGGGATAAGTGATGAAAGGCCGAGATCAAGGTGAAGCTCGATCAACGGCCTGAGGCGATTCTGCTCGGAAAAAATGCGCGGAAGAAGGAGCTTTTTCGGGTCACAAAATGTATTAAAGGATAGAGATATATGACGGCAGAGATAAGAGTATGAGTAGATCCATGGCCATAGATAATTTTGTGGTCCAAATTGGAGCGGGTAAAATCACAATTCCAAGTCATGAAAAGTGGTGCTAGCTGCAGAGATCAATGGTCACAACGAAGGGTCAGGATTGATCAACGGATGTGGAGGATTCAACAAATTGAAATTGCTTGCTCGATTAGACAAGGGAATATTGGCCAAATGTTAACGCACACATGATCAGATGGTCCCAATGAAGGCTTATCATGAATCGGCGGCTAAAGTTTAAAGAAACGTCAAGATATCGTCCAGGCCGAGCACGCCCAGTTATTCCATAATGTCTATTAATATTTGTAAATCATGGTAATAGTACCACTTTAAACTGTTAGTGTCCGTTTGTGACTTAAAATAGTTTCCAAGTTTTCTTTTGGGGATTAGTCTCGGGTCTAAGATAGTATAAACATACTCCCGGTAGAGGGAGACAGGGGTTCATTGGGAAAATTTCAAGGGCCGAGGCTCTCCATTGTAATTTATTTCTGGATTTTCGTGATGTGATTGAAATTGTAGAGGAATGATAATTCTTCATGTTAGAGATTCATGCGTCGTCTTTTCTTTCAATATGTAACTTCCTTATGTGATTGTTTCTCCTGTTTTTCATTCCAGTTTGTTATTTTGTTTCATGTTTGAACAATAGTGTATAAGGGCCAGAATTCATCCTGTATGCTCTCGGCCCTTTGTTTCAAACATTTTTAAATAATTTCTTCTAAAGTAACATAGAATTCATCCTGTAAATTCTCTGTGTCATGGATTGTTTCTTCTCATCCACTAGTCACCTGTTAAATATCTCCTGATTGAAAGATGGGCGGCTACGTTTCCTTTGTCTGTAAATTTCTGCAATTCTTTACCTCCTACAACATGTTCCATACCAATACTGTCAACTCCATATCCCAATGGTCCCCTTCTCTAATTGTGCCACCTACACCTTATAACAACATACCTTCCCCATTCAGGAATCTAACCTCCTGACCATTCTCGATTGAATATGTTACGTGAGAAAATTTGGTAAGTAAATAAGAGATCCCTCTCTGACTGTGGTGGGCCAAAAGCACAGTCTAAAGTGGTTATGTTGTTACCTAGGAATGATCCTTCCACAACCTTTGGTTCAATCCTAGTGCTAACAAAATGATGTCATTGCCAAGGATGAGATTGAAGATCATCCTTGGGTATGAATGACATAATTTCATATTTAGTTGTTGATGGTGAACAACAATTAGACATCAAGAAAGTTGTGCACTTTTCACCTGGAGAATCCACTCTTAAAGGATTCAGAATTTAGCAACTCCGCCGGTGGCGTGACCAAGAAATCAAATTGTCAGAAAGAACTGGCAGACTCTACTAGGAAAATGAGCTCGTTGTGAAGCCTAAAAATCCATGGTGAAAGGATAAGATACTCGATTCTTCATTTCTTCCAAGATGCCTTGCTTTCCTTGTAAGTTTGTTCTTACCTTTTCCTAAATTTATCAAAACAACCTTCCATGATTCATTTCACTCAGAACAGAGCTATGAATGTATTCCTATATATCCTTCTTTACGAACTGAAAGCATTGCATCATATTATACGTTTGATTTTGACCAAGATATTTCACCCGAAACTCATGATGTCAAAGGTCACCCGTGTGAACCTCATGAAACAATGGTTGATCACATATCTATTTCACCTAACCTAGTCTCTCCCAGTATTCCAAGCCGATACAAGCCACTACACTTTCCTCCTATCCTACATGATTTTCCTATGAAGCATTACAAGTACCTACCCAAATGTGATGGAGAATCCAAAGACTTCACTGATGAGAAACATTTACAGGATTTTGAACATTTCTTTGACCTTTTTGAAACAGAACATGATGATGTTTGCATGAGGGATTTTTCCCATTCCTTGCAAGAAGATGCTAAAGACTGGTTCAAACACTTGCATCCTAAGTCCATCAGTACCTGGGAAGAATTTTATTGCACCTTTTTGAAATTTTGGGGTAGGAGGAAGCCACTAGAAAAAATAATTTCGGAATTTTATTCCTTGAAGAGGCAAGAGGGTGAAGCCATGTCTAGTTTTAATAGAATATTTGCAATATTTTATTATAACATGCCAAAGGAAGTCTGACCTCTTGAAAAAACTGCTAAAATCTATTATGCAGCTACCTTTCCTCCTGAACTTTCATTACTTCTTTTGGAAAGAAAATCAACTACTCTGCAACATATGTTTACTAATTGTTTGGAAGTTGAATAAAACCTTAAGATGTCCCAAAAATTGTCAGGTCAAGACAGAGGAGGTGAAATAAAAGATACATTAAATTTGGTTGGGCCACATAAACGAAAGGAAATAGTCCTTGTTCAGCTAAAGCTTTCCATTACTAGACAGGAAAAGGATCAACCTGGTATAGAAGCAGATGGTTCTACCATTTTTTTTCTTTTTCTGAAGGTTGCAATCTACTTAGCACTAAATCTGTTAATGATGATTTTCAAAGGGATTTCGGTATACTCATGTATGATGAGTATGAGGATGAATACCTGCAGGTTATACCCAAAGAACCAGCTATAGAACCAAAGTCTACTAATGGAGAAAATCAAGCTGCAATCCAAAGTTAGAGGGTTGAGATAGGAAAGGATTATAAGTGTGTTGAAGGTGACAGTCTTCCCTTGTGTTATTCCTCATTTGAATTAATAAGGAATAGACTTAAAACCTCTAAGTAGAAACAGAGGTTAGAATATATGGCGTATTTAATAGACTTGTTTGGAATAGAAGATGATAAAGAGGAACAGTCATGCAGTCCCTCTCAGCTTATTGTTAGTTTTTCAACATTTAGCTAGCATATCATTAGGATCTTTAACTGAGAGAACAACAAGCACAGCAATTAAACACAAGAGACAATGAAAACAGTGTTTTTCCTTGAGGAAACCATAAATGAAGAAAACCCCACAACTTCCTCTGAGATAGAATCAACACCAAAGTGAAACCCAAAAATAGTAAGACAATCTCCTGACAGCAACAATCCCTTTCCTCTAGCCCCAATGTCTTTCTCTTACTCAACTATGTGCTACACTTGAGTGTGTATGAGTTGTGTGCTAAATAGAGAGTCCAGCTCTCTATTTATACTAATACTGATATGAATAAAACCCTACCAGGGACGACCTCTACTAGGAGAGTCTAATAACCCTAGTGCTCTGGAACTGTGGGGACTTTAACCTTTAGACAATCGGGAGGGTTACCCACTATGACTTGATATGATTCTCCCAATCAGAACATNCATTATAGATACATCCCAGAATAAACATCGGGTTACAATACATAAGATACATAGATGAATACATTCCGAAGTTACAAATACATCAACACTCCCTCTTAACGAGGAAGGTATTCTTTCAACACAATTTTCTGCACTGGTCTTCTTCTTTGGATCATCTGCATCTTCAAGTCTTCTTAGTATTCAAGTCATCTTCGTCTACAAGTCATATTCGTCTTCAAATCATCTTCATCTTCAAATCTGGATCATCACTGGTCATCATCACTGGATCTAGATCATCCTTCGATCTGGATCATCTCTGCTGGATCATCAATACTGAATCTTCACGAGTGCTATCTCATGATTCTTCTCATCATAGGAAGTTCTACAGAGCCAACCCTTTTTCATGCTAGATGTAGGCCTAGCCATCATGTAGATCTTTTCCCAGCACTTACATCTGATCATGTAGGAATTAACCTATAGTCACATCAGAAAGGCACGCCCAGCACTCACATCTAACCATGTGGGAACCAATCCCACAACCTTGTCAGAAAGGCCCAGCACTCACATTTGGCACATATGAAGAACCAATCCAACATGTATGTCCATAAAGGATCTACACTTATATCTAGCACATACAAAGAACCAATCCAACATGTATGTCTAGAAAGGCTCTGCACTTACATCTGGCACATGCAAGGAACCAATCCAACATGCACATCTAGAAGGGCCCTGCAATTACATTTGACACATGTGTGGAACCAATCCAACATGCATGTTCAAAAGGGCGTGCACTCACATCTGACCTGGTAGGAACCAAATCCTACACCCTCACTAGAATGGCCCCCAGTCCCAGACTGAGCTACTTGGTAACTGACCAGGTGCCTCCATTCCCAAAATGTTATTTTCCCTTACATATGTCCTACTCAATAGAATGGCCAAAAATCACATATGACACGCGAGGAACCTAATCCTTTAACCATGACAGAATGGTTCAGCCCTTATATCTAACCTACTTGTCAGAATGGCTCTCTCAGTCCCGGACTGAGTGTTCCTGGTAACTGACCAGGTGCCTCCATTCCCAGAATTCCAAACATCACTCATATCTGACATGGAAGGAACCAATCCTCTAACCATGAAAGAATGGTCGAGCCCTTATATATAACCTACTCGTCAAAATGGCTATGGATCTCAGCACTCATATCTGACATGGAAGGAACCAATCCTGTCACCATGACAGAATGGCTCAGCCCTTACATATGACCATAGAAGGAACCCATCCTCTCACCATGTTAGAATGGCTATGGGACTCATCACTTTCCGTTGGAGGAAAACTTGATCTAGAGAACACCAATCTTCTCCCTGAAGTACTCGAACTTCATCCTAGCCAATGGCTTTGTCAATACATCAGCTATATGTTCCTCTGTCGCAACATACTGGAGCTTCAATGCTCCCCTCTGCACCATATCCATGACATAGTGATACTTGATCTCGATATGCTTTGACTTGTCATGGAACACTAGATTCTCTGCCAACTTCACACAACTCTGGTTGTCACAATGTATACAAGTAGCATCCATTTAGAGATCAAATAAATCAGACAATAGCTTCCGTAGCCATACTGCCTCACAACTAGTTGAACAAGATGCGACATACTCTGCTTCAGCTGTACTAAGTGCCACACAGGATTGCTTCCTACTAAACCAAGAGATCACTCTTGATCCCATACTAAAGCAACACCCTGAAGTGCTCTTCCTATCGATGGCACTGCCTGCCCAATATGAATCAACATAATCCTCTAGGTCAATCTTCTGATTCACATTGTACTTGAGCCCATAATCAATTATACCCCTCAAGTACCTCAGAATATGCTTTGCAGCAATCAAGAGAACATTTCTCAGATCTATTAAGAATTGGCTCAAGGTGTTCATAGCAAAGCAAATGTCTGGTATCGTGTTCGTCAGATACATCAAGGACCCAATCATCTGATGATACATTGTAGCATCAATCGTCTCTGATGAAGTATCACTCAATAGATTCAGGTTCGATGCCATAGGTGTGGCCATAGCCTTGCAGTCCATCATCCCAAACCTCTTTAGGATCTCTACTGCATACTTCCCTTGTCCAAGAGAGATACCATCCACATTCTGCCACGCCTCCATGCCTATAAAGTAATGCATCATACCCAAGTCCTTCATTTCAAACTCGACAGCAATCTTTCTCTTTGTATCAACAATCAACCCATCCATACCTGTTACAAACAGATCGTCTACATACAGTAGAAGCATCAATGGGTTGTCATCTTCAACCTTGTAGTAAAGGTTGGAATCTGCTTTACTCTTGGTAAAGCCCATACTAGATAGAAAGCTGTCAATTCTGTCGTACCATGTCTTGGGTGCCTGTTTCAAACCATATAGGGATTTATTCAATCTTCACACATGATACTATATGTCATGTGTCTCAAATCTGAGTGGCTTTTCAACATACACTTCTTCTTCTACTACACCATTCAAGAAAGTAGTCTTTACATCCACTTGGTGTATATTCTATTTCATTATTGTATCCAAAGCAAGTACTGACTTGATGGAAGTGTATCTGGCTACAAGAGCAAAGGTTTCTTCATAATCTATTCCTTCCTTCTATGAGAAGCCATGATCCACAAACCTTGCCTTATATTTCTCTATGCTACCATCCATAGCATGCTTAATCTTATATATCCATTTGGAAGTTACAATTGACTTCCCTTCTGGTCTTGGGACAACATCCCAAACATTGTTCTTCATAATTGATTGATATTCTTTGATCATCGCATCCTTCCATTCTTTCTTCTCTGCCACCTCTTCATAACTGGAAGGTTCTTCTTTGATAAAGTTACATAGTAAGGCTACATATCCTGAGCAAGATCTGGTTCTCTTTCTTTCTCTGTGATTTTCTTTTGGAGCCCCATATCTTTCCGCAGCTTGGATAATTTCTTGAACCCAAGTAGGGTTCCTCTTGTGAGGATTCTTCTCCTGAGGTGGATCTATAGGTCTTTGTAGTTCTTCAAATTCTCGATATTCTTCTTGAATTTCTTCATTCATGGTTGTATCATGAATTCTAGGAGCTTTAGATTCTTCAGGTTCTTCAACAGGTCTCTTTCTAGGTTTGTTGTAAGCTGTGTCTTCATCAAATGTTACATCCCTGTTGATGTCGATATTCTTGTATCCTATGAAGTATATTCTGTAAGCCTTAGAGCTTTCAGAGTATCCCACAAATACACCCTTCTTCCCTGAAGGATCTAGTTTTGTTCTCTTCTCTTTTGGTATGTGTATGTACACTGGACAGCCGAATATTTTGAGATGGCTGACTTCTGGTCTCTTTCCAGAGAAGACTTCTTTAGGAGTCTTATTTTCGAGTAATCTATGTGGAGTACGGTTCTGTACATACACTGCTATTCTGGCTACTTCTTCCCATAGATGCATAGGAATATACTGATCATGAAGCATTGCTCTTGCAGCTTCCATGATAGTTCTATTCTTCCTTTCTGCAACTCCATTCTGTTGTGTATTTTAAGGAGTGGACAACTCCCTCTTAATCCCTGATTCTTTGCATAAGTCTTTGAATTCATTTGATGTGAATTCTTCACCATTATTTGATCGAAAGGTCTTGATCTTATTTTCTGTGTGGTTCTCGATCAAGGCTTTGAATTCCTTGAACTTGCTGAACACTTTATCTTTGTTCTTCATGAAGTAAATCCATGTCTTCCTAGAAAAGTCATCAACAAAGGAAACATAGTATACATACAAACTTAGTGAACTTGATGACATTGGACCACATACCTCGGAGTGGATGATTTCCAAGATTCCTTTTTCTTTGGTTTCACTACTTGGAAATGTTTTCTTTGTATTCTTCCCTTTTGCACATCCTTTGCAGACACCTTCATGTTTTGCTTGGATTTATGGAAGACCTTCAATAGCTTTGCTTGCAAGTGGTAGTGCTTTGTCATACACATGTGCAAGCCTTCTATGCCATAGTTCATTTGGCTCTACTATGTCATGGACCATAGCTTGTTCTGAATGGCCCTTTAGTTTGTATAAACCTCCTTCTTGTTCTCCAATCACTATTGCATCGTCAATAGTCTTTCCTCTTCGCCACATAATGACTTGACTATCTATTAATGCAACTCTCATGCCTTTTGCATCCAGTGCCAATATGGATAGTTCCCATGAGAGTGGAAATCAAAACATATTCATCTTCACTTGAATAATATTCACTTTATTACTTTACTCTCTTCCTTGGAGGATCATCATCCTCAGCAGTGTGAGCATGATGTTCTCTTTTGGAGTTCTTATTCTTCTTGGACCCATTCTTATTCATAGGAAAGTGTCTAGCGAAGTGCCCTATTTCATGACATGTATAACATCTGAGTTTAGATGAACCTTTCTAATGAGAATGCTTACCTTGGCGATGATGATTTTCCCTTGTTCCTTTCTTTGAGTGTACTATGAGAGCTTGATCTTCATTTCCCATATTTTCTTCTTAAGCTGCTATCCGAGCTTCTTCTTGAGAACATTCTTCCCATAGTCTGCTGAACTTAACCAACTTCTTCCTAGCACAAATTCCTTGGATGAAAGAATCCCATGACCTAGGAAGGCCATTCAATGTTGTCATCACAATCTCTGCATTCTCCACTTCTTCATAAATTGCTTCTAGTTGTTCTTTGATATGAGAAACTCTTGTGAAGTATGACTAGATGGTCTCCTCATTTTGGATCTTGACATTCTTCAGTTGGTTTCTCAGAGTCATCTTTCGGTTTATGTTCTTCCCTTCAAACAATTTGGTTAGGGCATCAAACATAGCTTTAGGTGTCTTGAGAGAGGACACTTGTGGGATAAGGTGATCCTTGACATAATAAACAATGAAACTCTTTTCCATAACCATCTTCTTCTTGTGTAAGGCATTTTCCTCATCTCCCTCTGGAACTGGAACCTCCTCATGGATGTAGGAGTCTAACTCATTTTCTTCCAGTACCAGGGAGATCCTATACTTCCAGGCTCAGAATTTATCAGCTCCCTCAAGATTTTCATCAAGCTTGATATGATGAGACATCTTAACAGAGAACCTCAAATGGAAATACAAAAGATTTAGATCTTACCAGGTCAAGATGTTGGATCTGAAACTTGAGCTGAAATTCTGTAGAGCTGGTTCAGGAGCAAATTAGGGTTTTTCTTTTCTAGAGTTCTGTCCACCCAAATGCCTTGAAATTTGGCCCTAACTTCAATTTTGGGGAGGAGATCAATCCAGGCCTGGGCTCACTGAAAAATTCCTCTTTTGTGAAAATCCCTAATTTCTGACAGTAGTGACAGGTCCAAAACTGAAAAACCTCATAATTGGATTCTGCTTCAACAAAAAGATGTGCCCTAACGAGGAGAGTTATTCCACCTTAATTTTGCTGAAAATTTGTAGAGAAAGATCCACAAACTAGGAATCCCTAGTTCCCGCAGCTGCATAGTTTCTTCTTCTCAGGTTAGCTCTGATACCATGTTAGTTTTTCAACATTTAGCTAGCATATCATTAGGATATTTAACTAAGTTAACAACAAGAACAACAATTAAACACACAAGACAATGAAAACAGTGTTTTTCCTCAGGGAAACAATAAATGGAGAAAACCCCGCAACTTCCTCTAATATAGAATCAACACCAAAGTGAAACCCAAAAACAGTAAGACAGTCTCCTAACAGCAGCAAGCCCTTTCCTCTAGCCCCAGTGCCTTTCTCTTCCTCAACTATGCACTACACTTGAGTGTGTATGAGTTGTGTGATAAATAGAGATTCCAGCTCTCCATTTATACTAATCTCGACATGACTAAAACCCTACCAGGGCCTACCTCTACTAGGAGAGTCTAATAACCCTAGTGCCTCGAAACTACGGGGACTTTAACCCTTAGACAATCAGAGGGTTACCCACTATGACTTAACATGACTTGTTTATATTATTGATTCTCACAATCAAAACATCAGGGCATGACAACATGACTCAATTACATTATAGATACATCCCAGAATAAGCATCGACTTACAATACATAAGATACATAGATGAATACATTCTGAAGTTACAAATACATCAACACTTACAGATACCTCAAGATTTTGTGATGAGGAATTAGGTCACAGAGAAGGAGGTAACAGTTCTCAAATAAATTCCTTTAATTAACATTTCACCTTCAGGAATATCATCCCATAAAGAAGGATTGTGCTTGCTCGATTCTGTTGAAGAAAAAGATGATCTCCATAATTAGGCATATAAAAAAGATGAGGATATAGATTCAAAAGTTTTGAATGAAAGGGTGGATATTTAATTTGAAAATAGTCCTAGGAATCCCTTTCAAAGATGTTTCAAATATCATCCTGACAGCTCGCCAGAGGAAGGGTGTTTTGGACAGCTTTCCCATGATAAACAGAGGATAGAATATGCTGGAGGTTTCCATGCTTTCTATGACCCCATAACAAAGTACATGGAGAGGATGGGGAATGGTAATGACTGGTTATATCTCTGCTATAAAGATCAATTTATTTGTTATATCCTTCTTCCATTATGCATTTCATCTCTATTATTAATCAAGCATGAAAAGGAAACAAAATTATTGGATAAGTTGCTTGATTGGCTTCATTGGAAGTCAGAATTCACTTGATTAGGCATGTATGCTCAATTAGGTCAAGTAGGTAGGTACAAATAAGCTCGATGTCTATGGATCATTTCCTTTAGTGTTGTTTAGTTTGTTTTCATTTTTAGTTGTAAGTACAGGTTTGCAGTCACAATTGTTCTTAGTTTCAGAGTATGCTTAACAACATAGTTTGCAAATTGACATAAATTTGTTACAGCAATAAATCAGAGCATGTTGAATATTTTGAATAAGGATTGGGGGCAACCCAATGGATTTACCACTTGGTCTACAGGGTTCTTTTCTACCTCACTGGAAGGATAGAATCCCTCGTGGAGCCAGCTGTTATCACTCTGTTTGAAACTGTGGAGTTATGGGCTAGGAAGGATTTGAAAAGGGTCATGTTCAATCAAGAATTATACAAAAACCCCTCAGGTTATCCAATCGACAACTTCCATCAGCTAAGAACGTCATATGGAGAAGAGATCTCGATCTACGGTGGTAGATCCTTCCAAAGGTCAAGACATGTAGCAGCGGAAATGAGATAAAGTGGTGTTGTAGATCAACGACCCAGATTCACAATGGAGAAGATCAATGAGGGAGCATGGTTCCACAGCTTGAAGATGTGAGGAAATATTTAATTTTGGTATTCGTGAATCCTATTAAAGGGGATAAGCAATGAAAGGCCGAGATCAAGGCAAAGCGCGATCAACGGCCTGAGGCGATTCCGCTGGGAAAACGTGCACGGAAGAAGGATATTTTTTGAATCATGAAATGGATTAAAGGATGAAGATATTTGATAGTGGAGATAAGAGTATGAGTAGATCCATGACCATAGATTATTTTGCGATCCATATTGGCGTGGATAAAATCACAATTCCAAGTCACGAAAAGTGGTGCTGGCTGCAGAGATCAACAGTCACTATGAAGGGTCGGGATTGATCAATGGACATGGATGACTCTGCAAATTGAAAGTGCTTTCTTGATTGGACAAGGAAATATTGGTCAAATGTTAATGTGCACACGATCAGACGATCTCCATGAAGGCTGATCATGAATCGGTAGTTGAAGTTTAAAGAAACTTCGGGTTGTCATCCAGGCCGAGGACGCCCACTTATTCCATAATGTCTGTTAATATTTGTAAATTGTGGCAATAGTACCACACTCTAAATCATTAGTGTCTGATTGTGACTGAAAACAATTTCCAGGTTTTGTTTCGTGGATTAGTCTCAGGTCTAAGATAGTATCAATATACTCCTGGTAGAGGGAGACAGGGGTTGGTTGGGAAAATTTCAAGGGCCAACGATTTCCATTGTAATTTGTTTCTGGATTTATATGATGTGAATAAAATTACAGAGGAATGATAATTATTCATGGCAGAGATTCTCGCATCGTCTTTTCTATCAATATGTAACTTTCTTACGTGATTGTTTCTCCTATTTTTCATTCCAATTTGTTATTTTCTTTCATGTTTGGACAATAGTGTATAAGGGACAGAATTCATCCTGTATTATCTCGACCCTTTGTTTCAAGCATTTTTAAATAATTTATTCTAAAGTCACATAGAATTCATCTTGTAAATGCTCTGTGTGATGGACTGTTTCTTCTCATCCACTAGTCACCTGCTAAATATCTCCTAATTGAAAGAAGGGTGGCTACCTTGCCTCTGTTTGTAAATTTTCGCAATTATTTACCTCCTGCAACATGTTCCATACCAGGACTCTCGACTCTATTGAATAATGGTCCCCCTCTCTGATCATCCCACCTACACCTTATAACAACATACCTGCCACATTCAGGAATTTGACCTCCTGACCGTTCTCGATTCAAAATCTTACGTGAGAAAATTTGGTAATTAAATGAGAGATCCCTCTCTGACTGTGCTGGGACAGAAGCACAGTATAAAGTAGTTATGTTGGTACCTGGGAATGATCCTTTCGCAACCTTTGGTTCAATTCTAGTGCTAACATATACTTAGCCATAGGAAGAAAACAATGTTGAAGAAGAAGGTGATACAGATTAGGAGAAGTTGACCATTGACGTAGATAAGTTAGACGAAGAATTCGATCAGGAGTACGATAATCCAAATGATGTAGCAGCAATGATGTAGTCAATGATTATATTTATTATTAATACATAATCGAACATGACATTGATGATGATGGTAATATCAATCATCCTTTCAATGATAGTGATTCTAAAACGTATGATGACACAGATGTTGAGTGAGTTGAAGAAGAATATCAATGACATTGTTGCAATGTTGGAATCTAGGAGGTATGTAACTGATGCGACATGTGATGATTATTCTAGGTAGTTGTTTATGTAACATCTCATTTGTCTTATTTTTTTCACATTGTCATATTTTTTTTTCATTTACTCATAGATATTATTTATATATCTAAAATGGTTGTAATAATTATCTATTGTATATGTTCGAATCATTTAGGTATGTATAAAGTTAAATATATGAATGTAATAATTATGTATCATATATATTGATTGTTACCATCATCATTATCACCATATTAATATTAATCATTATCATGATCATGCTCATCCTCTTCGTCCTCCTCATACTCCTCCTCATCATTCTCGACCCCCTACTCCTACTCCTCCTCCTCCTCATCATCATGTTCATCCACATTAGAATAATCACAATAACAATCATCTTCATCTTTATGATCATCAATGGTATCATCATAGTCATCGTCATCTTCATCCTACTCATCTTCCTCATCTTGCTCCTCCTCCTCCTCCACCTCCTCCTCTTCTTCCTCCTCCTCCTTTTCCTCTTCCTCTTACTCCTCCTCCTCCTCATCATCATCATCACCATCATCATTGTCATCATCCTTATCATCCTCATCATCATCATACACATCACCATCGTCCTCCTCCTCACCATGATCATGATGATGTTCGTCATCATAATCATCATCAGTAGCACTGCTATCATCATCGTTATCATCAATATCCTCATCATGATGTTCATCCTCATCATCACCATTATGTTCATCCTCATTAGAATAATCATAATCATCAACATCTTCATCTTTATGATAATTTATGGTATCATAATCATTATCATCATCAATGGTATCATCATAATCATTATCATCTTCATCCTCATCATCATCCTGGTTAGCATCATCATCATCAGCATCATCATCATAATCATCATCACCATAATCATGACCACCACCACCACCATCATCATCATCATCATAATCATCGTCATCACCATCATCCTCCTCATCATCATCCACATCTTCATCCTCATCCTTATCATAATCATTGTCATCTTCATGTTTAATGTGATCGTCATCATCATCATCAATGTCATCATCACCATCATCATTCATTCGAGCCCCAAAATAGTAGTTACACAAAATACTACACATATTTTGATGAGATGCTTCTTGGTTCAGTATGTATTGTACAGAAAAATCAGTGCTTGTTTTTACTTTGAAATTAAATGCTGTCTTAGTTGAAAATATATATTGTAAGAAAAGTTGTTACTTAGTATTATTATTATATTATATTTTTGTAATGGATCTTGGTTAGTATACCAAGATGATGAAGTGTGATGATCTCCTCTCCTATATGGTTAATTCAAGTTGTTTCTCAAGGGACTTGACATCCCATGATGATATAGTGACATATGTTCATGGAAATAGGGATGAAGTATACCATTTTATATATATTGGAAATGAGTTATAGAAGTGATGTTAATGTAAGAAATATGTAATAATAAAATATCAAAACAATAAACCAATCAAATAATCCCCAATGAAAAGTGAGAAGGGTAACTCATATCAAGACAAAAGACTAGTGAACATAAAGGTTGATCACCAATAGACAAACTATATGGAATCTTATTCATAAAAGAAGAAACAATGAAGATAAATCATATAGTGAAATTACACTAACTAACGTAATCAATCTAAAAGAGTTCGAATCAATGAAACATACCATATATTCAATTATCATCTAATAAATCCTAATCTCTGTACAATTTCTCCAAGTGTTAAATAAATGGTAAAAAGAGTGGAAGTGTCTTCACCTTTAATTTTTCCATCATAAAAGTGAAATATAGAGAAGAAATCATATTAGGAAAAAAAGTCAAACAATTTTAAAATCATCAAGAGATGCCAAAATCCTTCATATGAATTGTCTTTTCTCTCCTTCAAGAGGTTGTCAAGAAAATATAAACATTTAATTTCCATTTTCATGGTCATATTCATCAAAATCAAATAGGGTGATTTCATGTTTGTTGGCAAGTATTATTTTGTCTATTTTCCTTTTGTCTGACTATATATATTTTTGTTATTTAGTATGAGCCACAATTTTGATATCTTGAGTTTTACATCATTTTTCTTTTGAGCATGGGGATCTTCAAGTCATGCAAAGATTAATTTGCTTCATTTCCATCCTTTGTAAATAATGGGCCCAACTTGTCATATGGTAATTTATGACTGGTCCAATTGTCCACCTTTAGGTTACTAATAGTGCCTTTCCATGAGGGTACTATGTAAATCCATTATATAAACAATATAAACCAAAATTTATCATTACTTATATAAAACTAGAATATGTTATCCTGGTCTCGTTATAATACATTTGATACAATGTATTTATAAATTCCTTTATCAATACAACTATCGTGGCCTATTTATACAATTTTAGAAAGTGTTTCTAATCATTTTGAAAAGTGTGAAATTCCCTTCATTGCTCACTAATTAAAGATTGATTATTATTATGTTGATGATGATGATGATGATGACTATAATGACAATTATGATGATGATCATGATGACAATGATTGCATTGATGATTATTAGGATGATGAGGGTGATGAGGAGGATGGTGAGGATGAGGACGAGGATGACAAAGATGATGACAATGACGATGGTGATGATGATAATAGAGATGCTGAACATTATGATCACTATGATGATGATGACCGTGTATAATATAATGATGATGTTCATGATGGTGATTAATAAAATGACAATGATGTTGATGATTGTGATTTCAAAGACAATGATAATCTTGATGATGGTGATGATGATAATGATGATGGAATTGATGATGAATATGATCATGACATGAATGATGATAATGAATTCAATTTTTTTAATTTTTTCTTGAGTATTTATGGGTTAAATGTTTTAGGATCTATAGGGAATGATGACATTGACATTGAAAATGATGATGTTGATGATGATGACAATGTGATGACAATGAGGAAGATGATGACTATAATGGTGAATATGGTGACGATGAAAATGATTATTATTATGGTGATTATTAAAAAGGCTAGTATTTTAGGGTTATATGAAATTCAAGAGAACAATACAATCGGTTTATCATGGTACGCATTATAAAGTTAAAAATTAAGCATGGTGATATTAATGTTCATAGTGGTTAAAAAATTAATGTTTTAGGTTACTAGTGGGTTTAGGTTTTTGGGTTTATATAAGTTAGGGGACATAATATTTAAAATAGAAAATAAAATAATAAACAAAACAAAAACAAATAAACAAAATTAAACAAAATCAAAATTAAATGAAAGTGAAATAATTTAAAATATTAAATAAAACAAAAACACTAAAAAATAAAAACAAATTGCAAACAACATTTACAAAAAAGCGAGCCAATGCGTACCCATATGCTGCAACAGTGTTTCCATCATGGTGAGAACCTCAACCTATTTCCCCTACTCAAACAATGTTGCAATCATGACATCATGGTGGTGTGAACCTAGTCAACCTGTTGTCTGCGTTCAAACAATGTTTCCATGTTTCCCATGTTGGTGATTAGAATATTATCGTATTTCCCCTAATTTAATAGTGTTGCAGTCATGTCCATTATGGTTTTGAGAACTTATTCATCCCATTTCTCATGTTCAAATATTGTTTTCATTCTTTTAAGATCCTCAACCCGTTGCACGTGCTCGAATAATGTAATGATCATGGCCGTCATGGTGGTGAGAACCTTGACCATTTTCTGTGCTTGAACAATGTTTCCATTGTGGTGAGAACCCCATTTTGTTACCCCTTCCCAAACAATGTTGCAACCATTGTCATTGTGGAGCAGAGTCATGGCATAGTTTGTCCCTGATGAGTTGCTGGAGAGGCCCAAAAGTAACCTAGAGAACATGATGAGTTTTCAATGTTACTATCTACTATTTTCATCTGATGGATACAAATAATTATTGAAAACGAATATTTTTATATATATTTTTGGTGTAATTCATCCACAAATTTTAGGGCATAATTCCGTATCAAATTTTAGGGCATAATTCCTCCATAAATTTTAGGTCATAAGCACCAGTCATAGTTTCAATTGCAAATCAGTTTCTCTTCATTCCTTCCCTATTCTGTTATTCTTTCTGTATTCTCTTCATGCATACCGTGTTGAAACTATTTCATTGAAGCATTAGAGAATGTACCATCAAATACAACATGTACAAAATTCCAGGTATTAAAATATATTTTCACTTATTCTAAATAAGAACTAGTCTAATTTGTTTGATGCTTGTGATACTACTTTTGAGACATTGAAATAGGATATTGTTGAAGTGTTGATTTTTGTCTCTCCTACATGGAATATGCTACACAAATTCATAAAAAATTGTTATTGGCATAGTCTTAGTGCAATATTGTGATGAAAATATTGACCACCACATTCAATTTGTAAGAAAGAAGTTGAATTCAATTAAGAATAATTATACAACCATGAATTATGAATCTCTCCAGATTATCTATAGACTCTATATGTTTCACCATTTCCTTATTAATAGAAACCAACACAATCAATGATGCTATGGCTTGTCTATGTGTCCCAACCCTCCACATTCCTACAAATGGCCACCAAAATAATCCCACCATCACTATAAATATACTATAGAAGATCCTACAACACAATCAAGTGCTTAGGATCCCTCTATTGGCATTAAACAAGGTAATAGTTCACACATGGGATGAAAGGTCAGTTGAACAACATTCCACCATTTTCAGTGATTATGAGTTTGTTGGATTAATATTATAGTTTCTAACACCTTATATTAATATATTTCTAGGGTATGCACCTCTATTTAGGGTGGTCTCCATTTTATATAATGACCCCTTTGTCCAACTTCTTAGATTCATTGACAAGATGATTTGCAATGTAACTATTACAGCTTTGAAAATGAAGGATATGATTTTATTTGATATGGTTGAGACACCATAAGATCAGTTCATAAGTTCTAAATAATATGGATCCCTCTTAGATAAATTGATTTATTACATGTTTAATTATGAGGAGAGAGTCACGTATAATGAATATTTTGGGAGCTGAATTTTGTAGATAATTTCTAGTCCTATGTATAAAGCATACAATTCCTCTTGATTGTTAGTTTCCCTTCCAAGGCCCCAATGCAAATAAGTAAGTTTTAAATTATTTATAACAAAGGGGTGGAAGAGCATAATACTTGAGTCTTGTAACTAGTTGAATCACAAACCTAATATTTTATTTTTCTCAATGTACATTAGAAACTTGTATTGTTTCCTATATTCAATTATGCAGGCATATCTAGGTCTGTTGAGGAAAAATAAAATTTATAATTGTTCAATATGAATCCATGCAGAGGGATGAGTGCATATGTTTTCCATGTTAATTAGAGCCAAGTCTTCATTTCCATTTTCCCTATCCCTTTTTTTCTCGTAGTTTCACCCTCAAATTATCCTTTGAGGAATCCCTTGGGATGCCAAGTAAGTCGAGTCTACTGCCGCTATAGAAGAAGCCTTTACCCTCCCCCTGAGATGTTGTAGAGGAATGTTTAAACCAACTTCATTCCCTTCAACACTACATCCTTAGGACTGTTCCTTAAGGATGTTACAACCTCAGTCCTATTGGTGACAGTCCTTTACCCTCCTCCCAGTCTAGTGCAGATCCATTTATTACACTACCTGGCATTTAATCATACCTTAGGGATACCCTTACAGTGGTATCCCTCTTTAATTAAAATCCAACTCTTGTCTCTGTGGTACATACCTTTGATCCCTTCACACAAAACAATGCATTTTTTGAAAGGTCGCATATTGTTTGACACTAAATAGAGGACTAACACATCTTAACTGTTTTGCATATTCACTTACATACATAAAGTATTCAAGTAAATACTTCTACTTCATCCTTTTAAACTATTGATAATATGAAATTGGTTCAACTAAATGAATATTTAATCACTAATTTAATGTCATCATGATTGTTAATACATGACTAATACTTTGATATTACTCTTGTTCATACTTTGTTCTAAATGGTTAATGATGCTTGCAACTAAACTATGGAACTAGTCATTGCATGATAATTATAAGGGACTAATATTATATTTGTTTCATGACATTGGATTTTTATATTGATGATCCTCCATGTTTGTATTCCATTGTGTTATATGTTATGAGTATTGGTCGTTTCCGTATCATTGAACGATTGAAAGAATGCATTGTTAATTGCAGTTATATATTTCACCTATGCACACAGTACACTTTGTAATTTGATGCGTCGTTACCATTGTTGCATGAAATGAAGTTGTGTGACAATGTTGAACTAAAATGAACAAATCGTAATATTCTCATTTCATTCATTCCCCAAAATATTAGTTACCAAAAATATCACACATGTTTCGACTATATGATTCTTGGTTCAGTAAGCATTGTACAGAAAAATCGATGCTTGTTTTTACTTTGAAATTAAATGCTTAGTCTTAGTTGAAAATATATTTGTAAGAAAAGTTGTTACTTATTATTGTTATTATATTATATTTTTATTATGGATCTTGGTCAGTAGACCAATATGATGAAGTGTGATGACCTTCTATCTGATATGGTTAAGTTATGTTATTTCGCAATGGACTAGGAACCCCTTGATGATATAGCCAACACTTAACCTTTAGTAGCAGTAGGAGGAATGAAGGATCACTTCATCCAGTTAGGACCTTCCTATATGGTGATGATTAAAAAAAATATTGTATGGAAAATGTGGACTATATACCTTGAGAGAGAACACCTTGTTGATTACCATTGTCCTTATATTCCTCATTATTCAATTATCCTTTAAGATATTTCCAGCTCTGATCTATTTATGTTTGGTGGCCATGCTAGGGTTTAATGCATGCTAGGGTTTCATTAAATGGTAATTATTCATATCTTTATGAAGTTTATGTGTTTTCTTAAACTGTGAAGTGAACCCTAATGCGAGTCTGTGTTCCCTAAAACTGAGTCGTGAGGCTTAGCTGTGGACTGGACTATTGATTAAAATTGGAATGTGGAATAAACTTGGACTATTGGGATCTCATGAAATGTGGGATAAACCATGTCTACGTTGTGACTCAACTGTGGGATGGAACCATGGACTTATTTGTTGTCCATGGGATGTGTTTCCACCTTTTATTTGCCCGGGCTGGAACCATGAACTGCTTTGTGGGTCGTGAATGTAAAGTGGATTGTGTAACACTATTATTTTACTATACATTGTTATTGTTTAGTTTCATAAGTTATAATATTTTTATTGTACATGGAATTTGGTAACACATTCAAATTTGGAATATATGGCATTAGTGGAATGATCAAGATTTGAATTTGTTGTTCATGAAGCCAAGGTCTTTAAATTTTTGTTGGCCCATTCCCAAAATTTATTTCCCCCTTATTTTCCCAATCAAAACTCATGGGTGGATGATGCAGGAATAAAAAGATATATCTACTAATTACTTACCTACAATTTCACTTTTTCGAGGAAACAAAAAAATAGTGCAAATATTTTCAAGTTATAATGAGAGTTGAAGGAAAACATAATGACTATTAGTGCACACTTCGATTGTTTAAATATTTGGTCTATTTTAAGATATTTTGGGTTTCAAACATAAATTTAATTAGTTGCATGACAAAATCACTATATAAAATCACTATTTGAAATCAATATAATCACCTCTCTTCTAGTTTCCTAAAAGAGACCAGACAAGTTCTTCCTTCTAGATGCAATTTATTCCTTCTGTTCTTGCTTCCATATCTGACCATTTTTTGGAATATTCATATCGAGGTCCAAGTGCATAGGTTGAAAACAAGAAACTTGACTTGTTTCTCTTGGACCATGCCAAGTATTCACTTTTTTGACTAAATTGTAATAATATATTTATCATGTATGCAATCATTGATGAATTCAATAACCAACAAAAGAAACCATTAATAAAAGAGGAACACAACTTGTAATCATGAAAAAATAGAAGAATGAAACAAAACTCAATGTTAATTGAATGATAATCATAAGTTCCTAATAAAACTTTAGCTTCTTTTAGTAAATCCATTAACTTGATTTCTAGAATAAGATATAATTCTTTGTGTGTATGAGAGTTTCTCCTATTTTCCCTCCATAAATTGTAGTAAGGGTTTTATTGATAGTTTCACTTTGCCATATTCTATTACACCTTGTCTACTTTTACCTGTATTAGCAATTAAGAGATAGTAAATTATGTCATACAACAAATCTTACCTGCCATGATGTACATTGATTATCCAAATTCCAAATTTCTCTTTCATTAGAACATTTTATTATGATCACTAATACAGAGGAAAAAAAATAGAGAATTGTTCCACATGAATCCATGTAGAGGTATGAGTGTATATGTTTTCCATGTTAATGAGTTGTTCTAGTTTTAATTGTTGGATAAAACTTTGTTGTCAACATCAATTATGAACAAACTTCACAATTAAGCTGCACAATTGAAACTAAACATATAGCAATTCAAACCAATAATAAAATGCAACACCTTGAATTAAGTTATCCTCTCTCTCTCAAGCTATGTTCTCGTTCCTTGGTGACTTGTTTTTTGAAAGACAAGGTCTGATCCTAAATGTGTTGAGTATTAGGAAGGTATAAGCCCGTATATTTTGATACAAATTTTTGGTTATTTTACTGGTCTTGAATTTGCATTTGCACTATTGTTATTGTGCATCGCAAGGACCGACTTTAGAACAAGGATCATGGAAGAGTGCTAAATTTGAAAGAGATGAAAGTTATGTTTAATTTATCTTACTACTTCGAATTTAGAACATGTTGTAAACTTTACCCAGTTGTTATTGTTGTACTATTGTGCATTTGGATCACATCATCTAGTTTGGATATTCTCCGTATATAGTGATGATAAAAATATATGAAACAATGTACCTTGAGAAGATAAAAGATTAAAGTCCTTGCTCTTGTTGGTCCTATGGGTAAAATGTGTTGGTTTCTTACCCATAGCTAGATTTTTCCTTGGTAGGGGGAATTATTATGAGGGATTCTATGTTTTTTTACAAAACATTATTATATCATCCCATATCTTTGTTTATTAATGGGAATGACTTAGAAAATTCTTCATAATTCACATAGGAAAAATAGAAATTGATATTTTTCCCACATGAATACATGGACAGGGATGAGTGTATATTTTTCAATGCTAATGATTTCTTTCAGTTTTAATTACTTGAGAAAAAATTGTTGGAAACAAAAATGATGAACATCTTCCACGATTAAACTCTCAAATTGAAACTAAACATATAGAAATTCAGAACAACAGTAAAGTGCTTACCTTAAACACACACTCTCTCAAGGTATGATATCATTTGTCGGTGACTTGTTTAGTTAAATATAAGGTCTGATCTATGAGAATTGATTCATCGTAGGATCTAGGAGCCAAGGAGATTTTCAAAATTCAATATTACACATAAATTATGCACAAAAAAATAGGAGTGAAAATAACATACACAAATTTAGTCAATAGCTGAGTTTATTTTGAATTTCCAATGGGTAAATATGCCTAGAACATGTTTCTATTACAATAGGGAGAAATTGTGATTCCTTGCAGGACATTTGGATGCATACAAGTTTCAGACCATGATTTGACCCTCAAACCACCCTAGGTGGACCAATCATCTTCCTAACCATACCAAATGGTCACGAATGCAAGTGTGAACATGGGTGAGGCATGCTCGATCATAAGTGAAGGCATGCTAGGAATGCGTGGGAACATGGGTGAGTGGGAGTGGCTCTAGGATGCAATAAATGCTCAAGGAAGGCCCAAAATGACCACAAACATGCACTAGTTCCTAAGGTCAAACATATCCCTGAATATGGAGATGAGGAGCACATCAAGACAATCCTATTATCAATGAGGGAATCTGAGTTTTCTAATGATAAACCTAGAGTGCCTCAACTGTTAGAATGATAAAAGTGGAGCCCCTCAACTATTAGTAAATGATCAATTAGCCTAATTCTAGACCATGGAATATGGCATAGAAGCTAATGAAATGTGTCCTAGGTGTAATATCAAGTTAATAAGGTGGATTATTTCTCTAAGCCCCCCCCCCCTTAATTCTAACTTATTATAGATTATAGAAAAATATTATTGAGGCCTTGGAAACTAAGGCTCAAGTCACCTCATACAACATAAATTTTATTTTTCCATACAAAACAAGGTAAGGAGGAAAACCACATGGGAACAAAACATACCCTAAAAAATGGACATGGAGCCAAAATATGAAAGTGAATATCATGAATAACCATGTGTCACTCACTACAAGAAGGGATCTCATATAGATGAATTTATTCTCTATGAATATCTAGGTGAAAATGTCAGCAACTTTATTTGAAGATGGAAAATACTACAAGGCTATCACGTGATAATGCGCAAAGCTCTGTATGTAGTGCATGTGTACCTCAATGTGGTTGTTCCTCTGTATATGCACTTGATCAGTGGAAATATTAATTTCACTTTGATTATCACACCAAATTACTATGGGTAAATCAAATTCAAATCCAAGTTCCTGAATAATACCTTGGAACCACACACATTGTGTAGCTACATTCATTGCTCCCCTATACTCGGCCTCAAATGAAGAGAGGGATACAATGTGTTATTTATTTCTTGACCAACATATGGTACCATGTGCAAGAATGAAGATAGAACTTGAAGTGTACTTTCTATCAATGGGATCTCCAGGCCAATCAGAATCACTAAATCCAACTAGTTCCAGTTGAGAACCAACAACATAGTGTACCCCGAAGTGTCTAGTTCCTTGTGCATAGAAAAAGATCCTCTCAGAAGCCTTCAACTGGATATCATGATTCTTCTATATATATATATATATATATATAACCTAAAAAATATTCCAAATCAGGATGCGAGTTTGTAGGATACATTAGACTTCCAACTAGTTGTTTGTACAATTATTTGTCCACCAATGGAGATACACCAAATTCACCTAGTTTTATTCCTGAAAGGAATGAGAATTTGTATGCCTTACATTAAACCATTTTAAAATTAAATAACATGTTTTCAACATAGTTGTGTTGGTTGACCTTGATCCTTTCCTCATATTTCTCAATCTCTAATCCAAGAAATTGTCTCAACAATCCAAGGTCAATCATGGAGAATTCATTGTGCAAACAAGACTTAATCGATCCAATATATTTAGTGCATCTACCTGTAATTAAAATATCATCAAAATACAACAATATCACCATCAATAATTCACCAACATGCTGCAAATACACAATAGGATTTGATTTACATCTTTCAAATCCGAGTAAAAGTAGAAAATTGTCCATCTTGGCATACCAAGCCTTGGGAGATTGCTTGAGGCCATAGAGAGACTTATTTAACCTCAAATTGATGCATATATATCTCCTTTTAAAGGTCACCATGAATATAATGACTCTTCATATCCATGTTGTAAACCTCCCAGCACTTAGATGCAGCAATGGCTAAAACTAGCCTGATAGAGTCCATCTTTACAACTGGTGCAAATGTCTCTGTATAGTCCACTCCTTGGAATTTAGAGAATTCGTTGTATACCAAAATTTCCTTATAATTGATTTTGAACCATTAAAATCCACTTTTTTCCTATAGACCCACTTGCATTGCACTAGTTTCCTCTTGGAGGGAAAGGGAACCAATTCCCAAGTCCCATTGTCTTGTAATGAGTTGAACTCTTGTTGCATGTTTTTTTTCCATATTGGGTCAAATGATTCTTCCTGATATGATTAGGGATCATATCCAACCATCATGAAGCATATTTCATCAATATTCAATTCGCATGCAGAGAAATCATTGTGAAATTGAGATCTAGTCTTCCTAGAGTCATAAGGATCACAAACAATATCTATAGATTATTCAATGGTTTTCTCATCCCACTTTGTCCAAATGGGTGAGTCATGATATTAATTTATTTCATAATAATCATCATAAATACACGAGAATTAGAACAATCAGAAAGAAAATGATCACTTACATCGTCATGGAGTGGATGATGTGAGCATTCCCCATGAGCTAGTTCGGCCTCTTCCATGAGCTCCTCTTTGAAATGAACACTCTTTTCTATGAATGTATTATTAGATGAGGGATATAATATATTGTATCCCATTTCATATCCATCATATCCAACCATGATGTAATCCTTGTTTTGAGTTTGCAAGACCTTTCTCTTGTCTGGAGGAATCCTAGCCTAAGCCTTTGAGCCAAAGACCCTGAAATGAGAAACACTTGGATTGTGACCACTCCAAGCCTCATATGGTGTTTTTCCATCCAAATATATATGAGTATCTCTATTTTTTATGTATGCGAAACATTTTTTGGCTTGAGTTCATAGATTAGGATTCAAATCCTTTGCTTCCAACATATAGGTTTCCATCTCCTTGAGATCGATGTTCTTGCGCTCTGCAACACCATTTTGTTGTGGTGTGTAGGGTATCGAATGCTACATTTGGATGCCACATTCTTTAAAAAGATGAAGAAAAATATTGTTCAGATAATTATTTCCATTATCATTCCAAAGTATATATATCTTGTTCCCACATGCATTCTCAGTGAGGGATTTCCAAAGTTTGAGAGTCTCAAGGACTTCATATTTGAGTTCGAGCAAATATACCTAGCAATGCCTTCAGAAGTCACCTATGAAATTAAAAATATACCTTGATCCCCAATAAGAGGATGTGGGAAGGGGCCCTATGAGGTCTGAGTTAACCAAATCAAGAACTTAGACTTCTCTCCCTTCCTTCCCTTTATCATAGTTGCGCTTTGCATGCTTTCCCACTACACATTCTTTGAATGTGTCATTTGAAAACTTGATAGAAAGGCATTATTATATTTTTATCATTTAAGCAATATGATCATGGGATCTTATCTGAGAGAATAACATGCACAACAATCAACCACAAGAGACAATAGACACAAATATTTTCCTTAGGGAAACCATAAATGAGAAAACCGCCCAACTTCCTCAGAGATAGAATGAGAACCGATGGAAGTAGTATAACCCAAAGACAGAAAAGATGATCTCCAACAACTATTCTCTCTCTCACTTGTGTGAGCAAATCCTCTCTTACTAATGCACCCCAGTTGAGTGAGTGTATATAAAAAATAGAGAGTCTCACTCTCTATTTATACTAGTTTTCGACTTTACAATTACTTACCAGGGTCACCATCTCTAGGATAGTCTAATAACCCTAGTGCCCCTCAACTATGGGGAATTCCCCCCCCTAATCAACACGGAGGGTTAATCTCAACTCAATTGTGGGGACTATTTACCTGACTTACAACAGACGGTTAACTTCAATGACTTTACATGACTTTATTATATTAATGACCCTCCCGATAGAAACTTTAGGGACAAATGAAATACAATATATGAAATATACAAGTGAATACATTGCAAAGTTACAAATACATCAACACTCCCTCCTAACTAGAAAGGTATTCTATTAACACAATACATCAGTACAAGTCTTCATCACTGGATCATCATCAAAATTGGATCATCATTGAAACTGGATCATCATTGGATCATCATCAAAACTAGATCATCATCGAAACTGGATCATCACTAGATAAACATCAAAACTAGATCATCATCGATACTAGATCATCACTGGATCATCATCAAACATGGATCATCATTGGATCATCATCATCACTACTCTGTTATCTCGATCACAAGGTGATATCTCTCAATTGTACTCATCACAGGAGGTTCTATGGATCTAGCCTTTTTTCATGTTGGTTGTAGGCCTAGCCTTCATGTAGGTCTTCATATTCTTTGGAACTTATATCTGACCATGATAGGAACACATCCAACATCCATGTCAGAAAGTCTCATCCAACACTTACATCTGACGATGGGAGGAACACATCCAATATCCATGTCAGAAAGTCACATCCAGCACTTGCATCTGACCATGGGAGGAACACATCCTACATCCACGTCAGAAAGGCCCAACACTCACATCTGACCATGAGAGGAACACATCTATAATTCATGTCAGAAAGGATATATACTTATATCTAACAATGAGAAGAACCAATCTCAAACTCATGTCAGAAGGGTTTTGCACTTACATCTGACCATGAGGGGAACCAATCCAGTATTCATGTCAGAAGGGATCTCCACTTACTTCTGACCATGAGAGGAACCAATCCAGCATTCATGTCAAAAGGGCTCTGCACTTACATATGACCATGAGAGGAACCAATCAAGCATTTATGTCAGAAGGGATCTGCACTTACATCTGACCATGAGAGGAACCAATCCAACATTCATGTCAGAAGGGATCTGCACTTACATTTGACCATGAGAGGAATGAATCTGACATTCATGTCAAAAGGGATTTGTACTTACATCTGACCATGGGAAGACCCAATCTTATATCCATGTCAAAAGGGCTCATGGAATCATCACTTCCCTTTGGAGGGAACCTCGATCTGGAGAACACCAAGCCTCTCCTTGAAGTACTCAAACTTCACTCTGGATAATGGCTTCATCAACACATCAGCTATTTGTTCATCCATCGCAACATACTGGAGCTTCACTGCTCCTTTCTGCACCATATCCCTTATTTAGTGATATTTGATATCGATATTCTTCGACGTGTCATGGAACACTCGGTTCTGTGACAACTTCACAAAGCTCTGGTTGTTGCAATATATACAAGTAGGATCCAACTGGAGATCAAACAAATTCGATAATAGCTTCCTTATTCACACTTCCTCACAACTAGCCAAACAAGATGCGATATACTCTGCTTCGAGTGCACTTAGTGCCACACAAGATTGCTTCCTACTAAACGAAGAGATCACACCTAATCCCATACTGAAGCAACAACCTGAAGTGCTCTTCCTATTAATAGCAATTCCTACCTAATTTGAATCAACATAACCTTCCAGGTTAATCTTCTGATTTTCCTTATACTTGATCCCATAATCAACTGTCTCTTTTGGTACCTTACAATATTCTTTGGAGCAATCAAGTGAACATGTCTTGGATCCATCACGAACTGGCTCAATGCGTTTATAGCAAAGCAAATATCTGGTCTTTTATTTTTTAGGTACATCAAGGATCCAATCATCTAATGATAAATCATGGCATCAATCGACTCTGATGAAGCATCACTCAATAGCTTCAAGTTTGTTGCCATAGGTGTGGTCATGTACTTAAAGTCCATCATCCCGAACCTCTTCAGGATATCCACTGCATACTTCCTTTGTCCAAGGAATATTCCATCTACAATATACCACACCTCCATGCCTAGAAATTAGTGCATTATCCCCAAGTCCTTCATCTCAAACTCGACAACAAGTCTCCTTCTTGAAACTTTAGTGAGTTCCACTTTTTTTGCCAGGAACAAGTCATCGACATAGAACAGGAGCATCACTGGTCTTCCAACTTCAACCTTGAAGTAAAGGTTAGAAAATTCTTTATTCTCAGTAAATCCTAGATCAATTAGTAAGTTGTCCATCCTTTCATGCCATGTCAAACCTTAGGATCTTCTGTAGTTACTCCCTCTGAAGTGGAGCATTATTCTCCCTCTGCCTTTCATACTCTATGTATTGAAATATTATGTACTTGAGTGATAAGTAGCTTCATCTGCTACTAATACTCTATGTATCCATCTAGGTTCACTAGATACCAATATCCTCTATCTTGAAATAATTCTTCTCGCACCCATCTGTGAGCTTGTCATCCTCTATAGGATTTCATCTTCAATCTTGTATAAAAGTTTAAGATCTTCATCACTCTAGGTGATCTTCAAGCTCCTCATGTAGGTGTTATCCCATGAGTCTACATGTCAAACTTCTAGTGGCTGAAAATGTCTCTTTGTAGTCTATACCTTCTTTCCATGAGAAGCATCATACTATGAATCTTGCCTTGTATCCCATGATGTTATCATCTACTACATTCTGGATCTTGTAGATCGATATGGAAGACATTAAGGACTTCCCTTCAGGTCTCGATACTGCATCCTAGACATTATTCTTCTTGAAATGGTACTCTCCTTCCCTTTCTTCTTGGCTACTTCTTCATAGCTCAAAGGCTCTGGAACAATGATGTCGCTCAACAGTGTCGCATAACTACACTATTTTTGAGGCCTCTTGAAGTCTCGTCATACTATTCTTCATTTTGGATTATTTTTTGAACTTGTCGTCACTTGTTCTTCGGAACAAGTCTCATCCTTCTTTTGTAGGAAATTGTATGCGATCTTTCCTACAAGTCAAATGCATTAGTTGTATGGTTAGAAACGTTTCATAAGGTATATTCATAATGATAAACTATTTTGCATCAAGATATAATCATGCAACTATTCTAAACATTCATTCGTATCTTACATAAACTTTCTAGATGCCTTCCATATCTACTAGGACAACATTGATATTGTGCACTAATACAATATGTTAGCAAAGAGGTTTGATTCTAGATAAGTAGCAATGGAGAGTTGTATAGCACCATGGGATACTTACCCATCACACGCATATTAGTAGTATACTGTCATTAATGCAAACCTTATATCATGCATAACACATCAACTGAATATAAACAAATGCATAACAAAATAATATCATGAAATGACAATTGAATACTTATCTTCATTTGTTTCATGGATAGACTCCTTTAAGAGCCTTCCGCTTCATCATGACATCATTGTTTCTTATCCAAATGCTTAGATGGATAAGAGAGTCTTCAATAATTGAGTTCTTCATATTCTTCATCGCTTGAGGGATATTCTTTGAATCACGAGCACTTGATCTTTAGTTTCTCCCATATTCTCTTCTCTTATTGTGGGTCAAGCTTCATCTTGGGTGTACTCTTCCTAGAGTCTGCTGAAATTAATCACTTCCTTCTAGCACACATTCCTCGAATGAATGAATCCCATGATCCTATGAGGCCATTCAAGGTGGTTATCACAACTTTTGCATTCTCCACTTCTTCTTCTACTCCTTCAAGTTGTTATTTGATTTGAGAGAGCCTTGTAAATCATGACTATATGGTCCCTGCATTCTGGATCTTCAAATTCTTCAACTAGTTTCTCGAAGTAATATTCTGATTTATGTTCTTCCCTTCAAATACCTTGGCAAAGGAATCAAACATCTCTTTAGGTGTCTTTAGGGAAGACACTTGTGGTATAAGGTGATCCTCTTTTCCTTGAACAAGTTCTTCTTATGTAAGGCTTTAGCCTCATCTCCCTCTAGAACTGGAACCTCTCCACTTATGTAGATGTCCAATTCATTTCCTTCAAGAACCAGTGAGATCCTATACTTCCATGCTTGGAATTTGTCAGGTTCACCAAGCTTGTCATTAATATGGTCTGATTAGTCAATTTGAAGTGAGAACCTCAAATGTAAATAGAAAAATATTATATCTTACTGATTTTAGGTGTCCGTCCTGGTTCCGGAATTGGTTGATCTAGGGTTTGTTAGAGAAACCCTAATTTTCAAAACTTGGAATCTTTATGATCTGATTGGATGTAAATATGCATGTCTTCAAGGAAAGATTTCCAATGTACTCCTTTTCTGAAAACAATGGAGGGAAGCTCCCTGGAAACAGGAAGCCCTAGTTTTCCAATTTCTTCTGTAGAAATTCCTGATATTGTTTCTAGGTTTATCTCCACAATTACTGCTCCTCTGTGTCTGAAATTTTGTACTAAGGTATCCTATTCTATCCTATTTCCAACACAACAAGTTTGAGAAGAATTGGTTTACCCAATTGGGACTTATGATAGTTCCCCAAGGTGACTTCTTTCAGGACTGTTCAACATAGCAAACTTGTATGGAGTTCCATGTGTCCCTATCTCATCATCAGGGTCTGAAACATTTACAACAGTAATTACCTTCCATTCCCTATCTAGAACATCTTGCAAAATTTCATTTGGACCTTCATATAATGAGATATATAAATTCTCCCTAGGTTTCCTATTTAGGGATGAATCCTGGAAGAGGCTCAAAAACTGATTTGGAGGATTCATATCTCCCAGAATATAGTGAATGTAGAAAAACTACCCTTTTTAGTATTTTAGGGTTTCTTAGGCGAGGGGTCAAACTAGGGTTTGAATTTCCCAGAGTTTTACCCAACCAAAAATATCAAACTTGGTCTCTAAACTTATATATTGATGAGGAGAGATATCCTATGCTGGGCTCACTGAAAAATTCCTCTTCTGTAAAAATCCCTAATTTCCCGCAGCAAAAACAAAAAATGCCCGGAATCAAACTCTACTTTGATAGAAAGATGCGCCCTTCAATGGAGATTTAGCCTAGATTCCGTTTGCTAATGGATTGTGAAGAGAGACCAAAAAAGTAAGAATCCCTAGCTTCTACAATTGCACAGTGTCTTGTTCTCAAGTTAGCTCTAATACCATGTTACAGTTTTATCATTTAAGAAGTATGACATTAGGATCTTGTCTAAGAGAATAACATGCACATCAATCAATCACACGAGACAATAGACAAATATTTTCCTCACGGAAACCATAAAGGAGAAAACCTCGCAACTTCCTCAGAGATAGAATGAGCACCAATGGCAGTAGTAAAACCCAAAGTTAGAAAAGATGATCTCCAACAATTGTTCTCTCTCTCACATGTGTGAGCACTTCCTCTCTCACTCATGTGCCCCTTTTGAGTGAGTGGATATAAAAAATAGAGAGTCTCACTCTCTATTTATACTAGTTTCCGACTTGATAGTTACTTACCAGGGCCGACAGCTCTAGGAGATTCTAATAACCCTAGTTCCCCTCAACTGTGGGGACTTTCCCCACCTGATCAGCAAGGAGGGTTAGCCTTAGCTCAATTGTGGGGAATGTTGCCCCGAATTACAATGGAGGGTTAACCTAAATGACTTTACATGACTTTATTATGTTAATGACTCTCCTGATAGGAACATTAGGGACCAATGAAATACAATATATCAAATATACAATTGAATACATTATTAAGTAACAAATACATCAACGGGCCTTTCCACCATGTCTTCTTTGCTCAATTCTTGGAGGTACTTGTAGTTGAGATGACCATATATCTCATGCCACAACTTTATTGTCTCATTGGAATGTCATAAGATCACATTCACTTGGTAATAGCAGAGAAAATGGGAGAATTTGTACATTCTTGCATTATTATCGGCAAACCCCAATGCCACCACTTTTTTTGTAGATATTTCTCCTATCTCTACTATGTATGGAGTAAATGTTACTCTCCTACCTCCACCAGTGTGATTCATTTGATACATTGAGAGTAGGTTCACTGCTAGATTAGGTAGAAACAAAACATTATTGAATTACCCATCTTCTTGATCAATCCCGTGAATCCCTTTGGCCTAGATTTTTTGAATCATCACCCATATGAGTGGATGGACGAGTTTAAGAAAACATGGACGAGAAGGAATCCTCTATGGAATCCATATGCCTGGAAGCTCCTAAATCTATGATGAAGGAAGAAGAGATTGAACAACCAACAACCAAACCATGGCACCTCTCCTTGTATTTCCACAAAGACTAATTAATTTTTGGAAGTAGAGTTCATGAACTCAATGTCAAACTCCAGCATGATAACAATCCAATGAGAGTATCTTCCCCCTAGTACCCTACAATTCATAATGTAATACATGGGGTTTAGGTCCGCAAGAAAAGTAGTTGTGTGAAGTAAAATGTAGTGATAGAAATTTTGTGTTGAATGAATATGAGCATATCTAAGGACAACTTCTGAACATGTGAGTAACAGGTTTCAAAATATAATAGACTCTTACTTAGATAATATTCCACAGGTTACCAACTATTTGTATCTTCCTGCACTAATACCATACCAATGGTAGTAGTGGAGGCCACAATATATAACAGATAGTCTTTCGAATAATCAAAAGGATGCAATATAGGTGAGTGTGTAATTTCATTTTATAAATTTTCAAAATATTGTTGATCCAGA
This sequence comes from Pseudotsuga menziesii, assembly GCA_001517045.1. Taxonomy (NCBI): domain Eukaryota; kingdom Viridiplantae; phylum Streptophyta; class Pinopsida; order Pinales; family Pinaceae; genus Pseudotsuga; species Pseudotsuga menziesii. The sequence continues at coordinate 71,031 of LPNX010334066.1, read as the reverse complement.
GCATCCCATATGATGAGAGTGTTATTTTTTAACAACCGCATGTATCCATGTTTCTTTTCAGCAAAATTACGTACATAAAAATGAAGAAAGTTTTCTTTCCCTTACAAAATTTGAAGTTTCGCGATATTAGTGGGTGGGGGTAAGGCCACAATGACGACGATTTTCAAATGATATATACAAATACCATCCCTATAAACAAAAAAAACAAGTATACATCTAGTCTCCACACAAAAACAACATTTGTGTGTATTGAGACGAATATTTTAATGATGAAATCTAAAGAAAATGGCCTAAGATGTCCAAAATGATCCTCTCATTGTTATGAATGGGTAGGTATTACATTCAAGTAGGATTCCACTATAGGAATACATTAAAAAAAAGTATCTCATACCGTTACAGTTAATAATTGTAAACCTTTGTAACTTAAAACAGACTTTGTGACTTAAAACTATAAACCTTAGGAACAACTATTGCGAAGATGGATAAATTTATAAGTAATAGTTTTCGTGCATTTTCTATAAGTATTATCCACTGTACTTTCGGAATAAAAAAGTATATAAAATTTAATTGAAGATAATCTTATCCAGTTCTATTTACCATACATATCTACAAATTAAGTATACCACCCTTTATCTCTTCATTCTTATCCACAAATATTAGTTGATCCCACTTTATAAAACATTTAAACTGTGTATACCTTTGCATTTTAAAACCATCCTTAATACATAAGCATTCAAGTGTATTGTTTATACTAAGGGTTACGTAAACAACAATAAAAACAAAATATGACCCTTTGCCTTATCAAACGAACAAATTTGGGCAGATTTACAAATGCAACCATACTCCATATGAGACCGTAGTTCTACCACTCCATTCAATTTAATGTATGACATCACTTACCATCGTGAACATCACATCATGCATTAGAAAAACAATGACATAGTAATTTCATTTACTCGCTTCGGTTAACAAATCGTTGACTACTGAGTTACATAAACCGAATTCCCCATTAGACAAATATATTAGTTGAGAGGTAGTTTGATATTTTCTTACAGTTAACACTACAAGTCCCCACGATGCCAAGGAAAAGTTAATACAATTTAAAGAAAGTTACAGTGCCTCCGCAAAAATTTAGGATCGAGAATCTATTGACTGGAAAATATGAACGTAAACTACGTAACTACATGACCTCCATTTGCTGCTAGCACAAGGTAAGAAACCGTTAACGAAGCATGGATTTCATTCTACTAAAGAAAATCAAGACTGGGTCTTTCCTGCTGGATAGGTTATGACTTTGGTGCTTCTAAAGATGGCCTTGATAACCCTTCAATGTCGATGGAAGAATCATGGAAGATCCTCCATGTATGGAAACATTAGGAACTCCTTCCTCAGAACACAAGAGAAAGGAAAGGAACATTGGTTGACTGGTCTTGGTGACACAAAAGTTATTCGTGGCTACCAGCTTACCAGAGTTACACGATCATCATCTAAGTCTAGGTGATCAATGTATCTTCATTAAATCCAGAAAGGGGGCACACACCAAATAGATAAAAGAAAACGTTGAGGCTACAAACAGGTTTAAGGGAATCTAAAAGAGTGTTAACCTTTACGACGGGTCACTTTAGAGTGTTTGTTGAGAGCTTTAGTAAAAGAAGTTCAAATAAAAAAGCTTCGATGTTTTTTAATAATGGAAACAATACACAGAAATCAATGAGTTCCTTTCAAAATAGAGCAATTAAATCCATTGGAGAAACAACGGCGTTACGGGATAATATGTCATGTTTTAAAATTTTAAGAAGAGAAACTATTATTCTTAATCTGACATGGATTCGATTGATTGATAAAGAATCCAAGTTTTAAATAGAGAATCAAATACTAAGGCAATTTGGAGTTATTGGATTTAAATTTTTAATCCATGTTTAATTTGTGGTTAAAGCATCTTCGATTTTAACCCATTTCCAAGGAATCGAGTCAAGTAATAACTCAATGGTTATTACAGTTTAACTCAATGCAAGTCGAGGTCACTCCTAAAGGCTTCTTTGTTGAGATTTACATAGCTTTTGGCCTAAAATAAATTCATACTATGAAACACCTTGAAAAATAACCCGAAGTTATATACTCGAAATAGTGGTCTATACATCTATGCTCGGGGCGTTTAAAGATCTGGAGGAACACGAACTATATTCTAATGTAAAGAAATGGTGAGTTAGGTTTTTAAATCTGAAAAAACTACTTCATAAAAAAATATCGAATTTAAACAATGATGTACTTAATTGAAAACAAATTCAGAAATATTACTTGGAGAAATCAGCTCCTCCCAACCATTGGAGAAATCAACTCAGTTGTTTGCTCCGCTCCACCCCTGAGCAGGATCACCACTATGAAATAGAACGTAAGCAATCACTTCCTCGCGAAACTCTCTTCTGGATTCCTTACCAGGTAGATGGACTTATGAAAAGAGAGACCACTCAACCATTTCCTCTATGCACAACATGGTGTCCCATGCTATCTCAGTGCACTCTTATATATTTTTTCCCACGTCTTATTCCCTCCCAATCAAATCTCGAATCAATCCATAAATTCCTATGATCTAGGATCTTGTGTGGCTATTGAGTTTTACATTGGATTTGATTGGTAAAGATCTCTCTCTATCTTGCTTACACATTTTCTCTTGTGCCATGGTGGTGTCCCCTCGTGTAGCTGAACTCTCAAGTGTCATTTATTTTTATTTTTATTTTAAAAATATATTTTGTTGTACAAAGTGTCACTTCAAGTTCTTTAACAGCCCCTACATAGAAATAATTGTCAAAAATATTTAAATAAAAAATAAAAATGTCATGGGGTTATCACATATACCATGGCAACCCCTTCGACTAAATTCAATGTATATCATTTTTTGAAACTGAGTAGTAATCTCATAATGTAGATGCAATAAAAGTATTTAATGAAAAATAGACTTGGAACAATTGAAAAATCGATCTCCCCAAATTTTAGAGTAGAGTATTGGACTCCATCGATCAATAATGACCACAAAAGTCCATTCCATCTCTAGAATAGTCCAAATCCATCGATAATGACTAGATAGTCCAAGTCCAAAACCAAATCGATCTCTAGAGTAGTCCGACTCCATCTATAATGACTACAAAAATCCAAATCGTAGTAATGTGGAGATGTCTTTATGAGAGAAGGTCGTTCCAAACTACGATGAATCTACACATGGCATGAATATCTCATAGGAAGTAGAAGAATTCAACGATCAATACACAAAATATGGAAATAACATCCGTAGTTAGGAAGCATCGGTACTTCCAAAATACACCCCAAACAAATAGCACATGAAGCAGAAGCATTCATAATTACATCATCAGATATTCTTAATTGCTCATACTTGTCTTTGGGCAGGGATATGATCATCCGGGTGTAGGAGGACAAAGTATTGATCATCTTGTTTCGATATTGTTGAGCACTAATAGAAATATGAATCTCCTAAATCAATTATATCCAAATAGAAGATAAACCCAAAAACAACACCACGATTAAGTAAAAATGCCATTGTTACCCTATCATTCTCTGAGTAGGAACACCAAAGAGTCGAGAAAGAGAAGAAACCCATGGACTATGTGTTGAATGGAAATCAAGGGCCTTGGATGAACTAATCCTTCCGGAGAATACTAATCTTTATTCATTTTGCATGTGCTTTTATATAGCTATCAATTGATTGGTTAATACCTCAGTAATCCAAAAATGCTATTCATCGTCATTCTATAGGTAAACGTCTAGATTCCTTTAACCGCCAAAATTTGCTAAGTTCTTACGATTCCTTCTTTCACCATTATCTGATTTGCTTAAAACATAAACTTCCTCATATAGTTAAAGCACAATGTGTAAGGTGGTTAATTAACACCATTAATGCGAAGGAATTGTGTATAAATTTTTCTTACCCAAGGTCTAACTTAATTTATCGATGACATTAATGTGAATTGATTGTAGGCCAACTTTGTTGAATACTACTTTGGATTTCTTTCATATTTAAGAAATAAGAGAGCATAAATATATCCAAAACTCAATGAATTGATATATTGCGCAATATCACAAAAGTAACTATCATGCATACTACAATGAATTTGTGGAAAACGATTTCCACAACAAACAATATTTTTAATTTTTATATACTATGTGGTTCCCTCCAAACCCTACATGGAAATCAACTAGAAAACTTTTTGAAAAGGGTTTTAGTGTTACAAGATTGGGAAATATGGGCATCAAATGATTGGCCAAAAACTCTAACATTAGTAATGGAGGTTTTGGAAAATTTTGTATCAGATGGTCGTTATAGTTAAAAACCCCAAGCAGTTAGAGGTTATAGTGAAAATATTTTAATCACTGCACAAATATGAACTCGTACACCCCACGTATTTGCATCGATGTGTAAAATTACAAAATCTTGACGCGTTGGTGGTTAGAAGATATACATGTCATCCGAATAAAGGTATCTTGTGTTCGAAGTCCCACTGATGATTATTCCTTGAATTTATTGATGTGATTTTCTCTTTCACACTTATGGAAAAATGTTCCCAACGCATACTCTATACAAATACACATTCGTGAGTATATTACGATACACGCCAAAGTGTCCTATAACGTTGGCAATGTCAACGATGACATCGGCTCTTTTTATATGTATAAACATTGATGGGTTGACATCGAAAAGCACACCGGTGCTTACAATTTTTCAAAATCACCAATGCATATACTACTTTCTGCACCATTATATATTGTAATAGCAACATCGACATTATCATTCATGAAATTTTTATTTCCATTGTTAAAATAAATGGTGCATATATAACATGTATGTGCACCGATGTCAATTGGGTCCAACTCAAGCGGTTGTGGGATAGAGGGTTCTCCCCCACAACCCAAGAGGCATGTTGAGCTCGCATTGAAGATAATGCTGATTTTTTTGTCAAGCGCCATTTTTTATTTGACATTATTCTTTAAATAATCTAAAATTTATCCCTTGTACCGTATTCAAAAAGAGGGGAAGTGTTCAGAAGGTTTTCCAAATAAATTTACCTGGAAAAAGGTTTTCTCTACATTGGTGTTGTTAACTCATCAAAATGAACCAATGTAGAAAATAACTCATCAAAATAACATTGCTTACGAAAAGAGCTATAGTTGTCCGCTTAAATATATATCGGTCAATTCAAGAAGACTCGTGTTTATCAATGACAAATGAGGGGCGCAGGTGCAAGACAAATATTTTTCGGCTGATTATTTTTATTTCTTCGATTGAATAAAGAATCTTGTTCTCCCTAGCAGACTCTTGAATTTTTCGGCCGAACGTTAATTTTGGAGAAATAGGCTTCCACTAGTACAAGATGTTCTCTACACATGCGGACAAAATTACAGTAATTTGGTTGATATAATGTCGCACACGCACATACAGATATATTATGTTGTGATAAAAATTCAAACAGGCAATTAAAAAAAAAACAAATTTAGAAGTGGCTACCCAAAATTTCTAAAAGTAAAATTGATATATTTCAAAATCTTATCGAGTTTAGGACTACATTTTGTGTTTTTACATCGTCTTTAGATTCATTTAGCAATTACCTCTAATTTCCCATTGAATTCAAATAATCCCTAATTTGCATACTAATGTGGCAACTAAAGTGTCTTTAAGGGAGTTCATTATTGGGCATCGTCCCTTCACTATTTTGTCCAATTACTCGAGTGATATGGATAAGTATTTCTACGATTTCAGACTTCAAAGAATGTTATTATGTACATGTAGTCTAGTGCACGTTCTCTCCCAAAAGCATAAATAGGTTCCCTTGTAGGAAATAAATGTGTTGCAATCTAAAACGGTCTTAAATTCCATTCCAATAACTCAAAGAAAGAATAAAAGGGTTTGCGACTCTACTTATGTATGTGCAAGCAATGCTTGGAGCATATGGATATGGAATAGAAGCTTTTCTTAAAAGAATGGAAAGAGAAATTCACTAGAATAAATCAATTGATGGGATAAACTTAGGATGAATCGACCATGAAAAAAATAGATTGGTTCTACGGTCTTGAAGTTTCTATCCTTCGATTTCCGGATGTTGATACGGGTTGTGTGTTATGATTCAGGACACAACTGAAGGAAAGAAAACATTGATTCTACAAACTGGTTGAAGAGAATCTAAAAGAGTACTAACCTTTACGTCGGGTCACTTCAGAGTGTATGTTGAAATTTTTAGGAAAACAAATTCAAATAAAAAAGATTCGATGTTTTTTAATAACGGAAACAATACACAAAAATCAACAAGTTCCTTTCAAAATAGAGAAATTAAATCCATGGGAGAAACAATGGCATTACGGGATAATCTATCATGTTTTAAAATTTTCAGAAGAGAAACTATTATTCTTAATCCGACATGGATTCGATTGGTTGATAAAGAATCCAAGTTTTGAATAGAGAATCAAATACTAAGACAATTCAGAGTTAATGGATTTAAAGTTTTAATCCATGTTTAATTTATGGTATTTTAACCCATTTCCAAGGACTCGAGTCGAGTAATAACTCTACGGTTATTACAGTTTAACTCAATGCAAGTTGAGGCCACTCCTAAGGGGTTCTTTGTTGAGATTTACACAGCGTTTGGCCTATAATAAATTCATACATAAAACACCTCGAAAAATAACCCAAAGTTATTTACTCGAAACAGTGGTCTATACGTCTATGTTCGGGGCGTTTAAAGATCTGGAGAAACACGAACTATATTCTAATGTAAAGAAATGGCGAGTTAAGTTTTTAACTCTGGAAAAACTACTTCATAAAAAAATATCGAGTTTAAATAATGACGTACTTAATTGAAAACAAATTCAAAAAGATTACTTGGAGAAATCAGCTCCACCCAACCATAGGAGAAATCAAATCAGTTGTTTTCTCCTCTCCACCCCCGAGAAGGATCACCACTATGAACTAGAACGTAAGCAATCACTTCCTCAAGACACTCTCTTGAAGATTCCGTACCAAGTAGATGGACTTATGAAAAGAGATACCACTCAACCATTTCCTCTATGGCGTCCCATGCTATCTCAGTGCACTCCTATATATTTTTTCCCACGCCTTATTCCCTCCCAATCAAATCTCGAAGCGATCCATAAATTCCTATGATATAGGATCTTGTGTGGGTATTGGGTTTTGCATTGGATTTGATTGGTAAAGATCTCTCTGTAGCTTGCTTACACATTTTCTCTTGTGCCATGGTGGTGTCCCCTCACATAGCTAAACTCTCAAGTGTCATTTCTTTTTATTTATATTTTAAAAAAATAGTTTGTTGTACAAAGTGTCACTTCAAGTTATTTAACAACTCTTACATAAAAATAATTGTCGAACATATTTAAATAAAAAATAAAAATTTCATTGGGGTATCACATATATCATGGCAACCCCCTCAACCAGATTCAATCTATATCATTTTTGGAAATTGAGTAGTAATCACGTAATTTAGATGTAATAAAAGTATTTAATAACAAATAGATTTGGAACAATTGAAAACTCGTTCTCCCCAAATTTTATAGTAGAGTATTGGACTCCATCGATCAATAATGACTACAAAAGTCCATTCCATCGATAATGGCTAGATAGTCCAAGTCCAAAACAAAATTGATGTCTAGAGTAGTCCGACTCCATCTATAATGACTACAAAAATCCAAATTGTAGTAATGTGGAGATGTCTTTATGAGAGAAGGTCGCTCCAAACTATGGTGAATCTACAGAGGGAATGAAGATATCGTAGGAAGTAGAAGAAGTCAGCGATCAATACATGGGATATGGAAATAATATCCACATTTAGGAAGCATCGGTACTTCCAAAATACACCCCAAAAAAATAGCGCATGAAGCAGAAGCATTCATATTTACATCATCATATATTCTTAAGTGCTCATGCTTGTCTTTGGGTAGAGATATGGTCATCCTGGTGTAGCAGGACAAACTCTTGATCATCTTCTTTCGATATTGTTGAGAATTAATAGAACTGTGAATCTCCTAAATCAATTATATCCAAATAGAATATAAACCCAAAAACAACACCACGAGTAAGTAAAAATGCCACTGTTACCCTATCATTCTCTGAGTAGGAACACCAAAGAGTCAAGAAGGATAAGAAACCCATGGAATATGTGTTGTATGGAAATCAAGGGCCCTAAATGTATTAATCATTTTGGATAATACTAATCTTTATTCAGTTGCCATGTGGTTTCATATAGCTATAATTGTTTGATTCATACCTCAATAATCAAAAAATGCTATTCATCATCATTCTATAGGTAAGCCTCTAGATTCTTTTAACTGCCAAAATTTACTAAGTTCTTACAATTCCTTCCTTCACCATTATCTGGTTGGCTTAAAACATAAACTTCCTAAGATAGTTAAAGCACAACGTGTAACGTGGTTAATTAACACCATTAATGCGAAGGAATTGCATATAAATTTTTCTTAAGCAAGGTCTAACTTAATTTATTAACAACATTAACGTGAATCAATTGTAGGCCAACTTTGTTGAATACTACTATTGATTTCTTTCATATTTAAGAAATAAGAGAGCATAAATAAATCCAAAACTCAATGAATTGATATATTGTGCAATATCACAAAACTAACTATCGTGCATACTGCAATGAATTTGTGAAAAACAATTGCCACAACAAACAATATTTTTAATTTTGATATACTATGTGGGTCCCTCTAAACCCTACATGGAGATCGACTAGTAAATTTTTTTTAAAGGATTTTAGTGTTACAAGATTGGGAAATCCTAGCATAAAATCATTGGCCAAAACAAATGGTCATTATAGTTAAAGTTTGTAAAAAATGACCATTGGAGGTTTTGGAAAAGTTTGTAACAAACGGTCATTATAGTTAAAAAAACCCAAGCTATTAGAGGTTATAGTGGAAATATTTTACTCACTGCATAAATATGAACTCGTACACCCCACATATTCGCATCGATGCAAATCTTGACGCGCTGGTGGTTAGAACATATATATGTCATCCCAATGAAGGTATTTTGTATTTGAAGTCCCACTGATGATTATTCCTTGAATTTATTGATGTGATTTTCTCTCTCACACTTATGGAAAAATGTTCGCAATGCATACTCTATACAAATACACATTGGTGATTATATTACGATACACGCCAAAGTGTCCTATAACGTTGGCAATGCCAATGACGACATCCACTCTTTTTATGTGTATCAACACTGATGGGTTGGCATCGAAAAGCACACCAGTGCTTAAAATTTTTCAAAATCGCCAATGCATATACTTCTTTTTGCACCATTATATATTGTAATAGCAACATCGACATTATCATTCATGAAATTTTTATTTCCATTGTTAAAATAAATGGTGCATTTATAACATGTATGTGCACAGATGTCGATTGGGTCTAGCTCAAGCAGTTGTGGGATAGAGGGTCCCCCCCCACAACCCAAGAGGAATGTTGAGCTCACATTGAAGATAATGCTGAATTTTTTGTCAAGCACCATTTTTTATTTGACATTATTCTCTACATTGGTGTTGTTAACTCATCAAAATGAACCAATGTAGAAAATAACTCATCAAAATAGCATTGCTTATGAAAAGATCTATGGCTATCCATTTAAATATATATGGGTGAATTCAAGAAGACTCGTGTTTATCGATGGCAAATGAGGGGCGCAGGTGCAGGACGAATAATTTTCGGCTGATTATTTTTATTTCTTCGGTCGAATAAAGAATCTTGTTCTCCCTAGTAGACTCTTGAATTTTTCGATCGAACGTTAATTTTGGAGAAACAGTGTTGCACTAGTACAAGATGTTCTCTACACATGTGGACAAAATTACTATTCAAAATTATGGTACTTTGGTTGAAATAATGTTGCACACGCACATACAGATATATTATGTTGTGATAAAAATTCAAACAAGGAATTTAAAAAAAAAAAATTAGAAAGAGCTACCCAAAATTTCTAAAAGTAAAATTTATATATTTCAAAATCTTATCGAGTTTAGGACTATATTTTGTGTTTTTGCGTTGTCTTAAGATTCATTGTGCAATTACCTCTAATTTCCTATTGAATTTGAAGAATCCCTAATTTGCATATTCATGTGGAAACTGAGGTGTCTTTAAGGGAGTTCATTATTGTGCATCGTCCCTTCATTATTTTGTCCAATTACTCGAGTGATATGGATAAGTATTTCTAGGATTTTGGACTTCAAAGAATGTTATCATGCACATGTAGTCTAGTGCACGTTCTTTCCCAAAAGCATAAATAGGTTCCCTTATAGGAAATAAATGTGTTGCAATCTAAAACTATCTTAAATTCCATTCCAATAACTCAAAGAAAGAAGAAAAGGGTTTGCGACTCTACTTATGTATGTGCAATCAATGCTTGGAGCATATGGATATGGAAATAGAATTTCACTAGATTAACTCAATTGATGGGATAAACTTAGGATGAACTGACCATGACAAAAAATAGATTGGTTTTAGGGTGTTGAAGTTTCTATCCTTCGATTTGTGGATGTTGTTACAGGTTCGGTGTTTTGATTCAAGACACAACTGAAGGTTGTATATTTGGAGACATTGTTGAAGGATCTCATGGCTTCTTTCAAGGGTCGATTATACGAATCAATGTGCAGGAGAAAATCAAAGCAGTTTCAAGAGAAGAAGTTTAGAAACGTTGTCCGACTTTGGTTTTCTGATGAATTTGGTTCAAATTCGATGATTTTTTTTTCGAATCCAAATTTTGTGATGTTCAATTTGTGCTTCCAAATTCATAAATGGATTCAACACACTCAAAAACATATGGCCACCCATATTCCACGAATTTAAACACTGCTATTTGGAATGCTAATAATTGCTTCAAAGTTTCGGTTGGATTCTGTTGAAATGACGCCAGAGAAAACCTATCGTGAATGGTTGAAATCATCACACATGTATGCTACATGGTTAACAAATCGTCCATATAATTAATTGCAATATATGTCTAGGTCAACAGGTTGTTAAACAAAATATGCACATCAATGAGTCCACTAAGTGCTTGGTCGTGTTGAGAATATTCCATCTACCGACAAAATGCGTTACAGCAAATTTGTTCAAATGGATTCCAATTTGTTCCATTATATTTCAAGAATCTCTCATGTCTATAGAATAAAACATGTTTCCCACTAGAAGTGATTACCTTGAATATTCTTGTTATTGATTCCCCTAGGAATGTTCAAAGACTTTGGTTTGTTCCGTTGTATTTCAAGCATTTGTTCCATTGTTCCGGTCGTCTACATGGTACCCACAAAACATATATATAATCTTTTTTTTTTTGGTTTTGTTTTCAAATTCAGCTGACCGGATTACCTCCCTAGGATGTTTATAAATTTCAGTTCTCACAAAATTATGTTGTTTTTATAGAAAACCAGAGCCATAAAGTGGCAATTCCCTGGACAACAGATTGAAAGATTTAATGCTATGCAAGAGATTGTTTTATTATTTTTTGCATTGCTGGAGATTCTTCGCAAACAAGGAAAAAACAAACACAGTTAGGGTCTCTCGTATTAGTCCACGAAAAAAAAATTTGATGCAGTTAAAGTCTCTAGGATGAGTCCATAACGAAAAACCCCGACGGAGACACTGTGTGCATGGATCAGGCTAATTAATTATGAACACATGCACCTCCTAAATATGAGAGAGTACAATTCTCACAAGTTGTATCCATACATTAAAAAAAAGTATCTCATACCATTCCAGTTAATAATTGTAAACCTTTGTAACTTAAAACAGACTTTGTGACTTAAAACTATAAACCTTAGGAACAACTGTTGCGAAGATGGATAAATTTATAAGTAATAGTTTTTGTGCATTTTCTATAAGTATTATTCACTGTACTTTCGGAATAAAAAGTATATAAAATTTAATTGAAAATAATCTTATCCAGTTCTATTTACCATACATATCTACAAATTAAGTATACCACCCTTTATCTCTCCATTCTTATCCACAAATATTAGTTGATCCCACTTTATAAAACATTTAAACTGTGTATACCTTTGCATTTTAAAACCATCCTTAATACATAAGCATTCAAGTGTATTGTTTAAACTAAGGGTTACGTAAACAACAATAAAAACAAAATATGACCCTTTGCCTTATCAAACGAACAAATTTGGGCAGATTTACAAATGAAACCATACTCCATATGAGACCGTAGTTCCACCACTCTATTCAATTTAATGTATGACATCACTTACCATCGTGAACATCAGATCATGCATTAGAAAAACAATGACAAAGTAATTTCATTTACTCGCTTCGGTTAACAAATCATTGACTACTGAGTTAGCAAAACCAAAGTATCCACTAGACAAATATATCAGTCGAGAGGTAGTTTGATATTTTCTTACAGTTAACACTACAAGTCCCCACGATTTCAAGGAAAAGTTAATACAATTTAAAGAAATTTATAGTGCCTCCGCAAAAATTTAGGATCGAGAATCTATTGAATGGAAAATATGAACGTAAACTACGTAACTACATGACCTCCATTTGCTGCTAGCACAAGGTAAGAAACCGTTAACGAAGCATGGATTTCGTTCTACTAAAGAAAATCAAGACTGGGTCTTTGCTGCAGGATAGGTTACGAATTTGGTGTTTGTAAAGATGGCCTTGATAACCCTTCAACGTCGATCGAAGATTCATGGAAGATCCTCCATGTATGGAAACATTAGGAAATCCTTCTTCAGAACACAAGAGAAAGGAAAGGAATGTCGGTTGACTGGTCTTGGCGACACAAAAGTTATTCGTGGCTACCGGCTTACCAGAGTTACACGATCATCATCTAAGTCTAGGCGATCAACGTATCTTCATTAAATCCAGAAAGGGGGCACACACCAAATAGATAAAAGAAAACGTTGAGTCTACAAATGGGTTTAAGGGAATCTAAAAGAGTGCTAACCTTTACGACGGGTCACTTCAGAGTGTTTGTTGAGAGCTTTAGGAAAATAAGTTCAAGTAAAAAAGCTTCGATGTTTTTTAATAATGGAAACAATACATAAAAATCAACGAGTTCCTTTCAAAATAGAGCAATTAAATCCATTGGAGAAACAATGGCATTACGGGATAATATGTCATGTTTTAAAATTTTAAGAAGAGAAACTATTATTCTTAATCTGACATGGATTCAATTGACTGATAAATAATCCAAGTTTTAAATAGAGAATCAAATACTAAGGCAATTCGGAGTTATTGGATTTAAATTTTTAATCGATGTTTAATTTGTGGTTAAAGCATCTTTGATTTTATCCCATTTCCAAGGACTCGAGTCAAGTAATAACTCTACGGTTATTATAGTTTAACTCAATGCAAGTCGAGGTCACTCCTAAGGGGTTCTTTGTTGAGATTTACACAGCGTTTGGCCTAAAATAAATTCATACTATGAAACACCTTGAAAAATAACCCGAAGTTATATACTCGAAACAGTGGTCTATACATCTATGCTTGGGGCATTTAAAGATCTGGAGGAACACAAACTATATTCTAATGTAAAGAAATGGTGAGTTATGTTTTTAAATATGGAAAAACTACTTCATAAAAAAATATCGAATTTAAACAATGATGTACTTAATTGATAACAAATTCAGAAATATTACTTTGAGAAATCAGCTCCTCCCAACCATAGGAGAAATCAACTCAGTTGTTTTCTCTGCTCCACCCCCGAGCAGGATCACCACTATGAACTAGAATGTAAGCAATCACTTCCTCGCGACACTCTCTTCCGGAGTCCGTACCAGGTAGATGGAATTATGAAAAGAGAGACCACTCAACCATTTCCTCTATGCACAACATGGCGTCCCATGCTATCTCAGTGCACTCCTATATATTTTTTCCCACGTCTTATTCCCTCCCAATCAAATCTCAAATCAATCCATAAATTCCTATGATCTAGGATCTTGTGTGGCTATTGAGTTTTACATTGGATTTGATTGGTAAAGATCTCTCTCTAGCTTGCTTACACATTTTCTCTTGTGCCATGGTGGTTTCCCCTCGTGTAGCTGAACTCTCAAGTGTCATTTCTTTTTATTTATATTTTAAAAATATAGTTTGTTGTACAAAGTGTCACTTCAAGTTCTTTAACAGCCCTTACATAAAAATAATTGTCAAAAGTAGTTAAATAAAAAATAAAAATGTCATGGGGTTATCACATATACCATGGCAACCCCTTCGACTAGATTCAATGTATATCATTTTTGGAAATTGAGTAGTAATCTCATAATGTAGATGCAATAAAAGTATTTAATGAAAAATAGATTTGGAACAATTGAAAACTCGATCTCCCCAAATTTTAGAGTAGAGTATTGGAATCCATCGATCAATAATGACCACAAAAGTCCATTCCATCTCTAGAATAGTCCAAATCCATCGATAATGACTAGATAGTCCAAGTCCAAAACCGGATCGATCTCTATAGTAGTCTGAATCCATCTATAATGACTACAAAAATCCAAATCGTAGTAATGTGGAGATGTCTTTATGAGAGAAGGTCGTTCCAAACTACGGTGAATCTACACATGGCATGAATATCTCGTAGGAACTAGAAGAAGTCAACGATCAATACACAAAATATGGAAATAACATCCGCCATTAGGAAACATCGGTACTTCCAAAATACACCCCAAACAATTAGCGCATGAAGAAGAAGCATTCATATTTACATCATCAGATATTCTTAATTGCTCACACTTGTCTTTGGGTAGAGATATGATCATCCGGGTGTAGCAGGACAAAGTCTTGATCATCTTGTTTCGATATTGTTGAGCACTGATAGAAATATGAATCTCCTAAATCAATTATATCCAAATAGAAGATAAACTCAAAAACAACACGAGTAAGTAAAAATGCCATTGTTACCCTATCATTCTTCGAGTAGGAACACCAAAGAGTTGAGAAAGATAAGAAACCCATGGAATATGTGTTCAATGGAAATCAAGGGCCCTGGATGAACTAAGCCTTCCGTAGAATACTAATATTTATTCAATTTCCATGTGTTTTTATATAGCTATCAATTGTTTGGTTGATACCTCAGTAATCCAAATATGCTATTCATCGTCATTCTATAGGTAAACCTCTAGATTCTTTTAACTGCCAAAATTTGCTAAGTTCTTACGATTCCTTCTTTCACCATTATCTGATTTGCTTAAAACATAAAATTCCTTAGATAGTTAAAGCACAATGTGTAAGGTGGTTAATTAACACCATTAATGCGAAGGAATTGTGTATAAATATTTCTTACGCAAGGTCTAACTTAATTTATTGACGACATTAACGTGAATTGATTGTAGGCCAACTTTGTTGAATACTACTTTGGATTTCTTTTATATTTAAGAAATAAGAGAGCATAAATATATCCAAAACTCAATGAATTGATATATTGCGCAATATCACAAAACTAACTATCATGCATACTACAATGAATTTGTGGAAAACGATTGCCACACCAAACAATATTTTTAATTTTTATATACTTTGTGGTTCCCTCCAAACCCTACATGGAAATCGGCTAGTAAACTTTTTTAAAAGGATTTTAGTGTTACAAGATTGGGAAATATGGGCATAAAATCATTGGCCAAAAATTCTAACATTAGTAATGGAGGTTTTGGAAAAGTTTGTATCAGATGGTCATTATAGTTAAAAACCCCAAGCAGTTAGAGGTTATAGTGAAAATATTTTAATCACTGCACAAATATGAACTCGTACACCCCACGTATTCGCATCGATGCGTAAAATTACAAAATCTTGACGCGCTAGTGGTTAGAAGATATATATGTCATCCCAATGAAGGTATCTTGTATTCGAAGTCCCACTGACACTACTACATTTCAATCCAAAATCCGACGGCGCGTGGATTTCCTTTTTGAAACCTACCAAAAATCACAAATATTTTTTTTTTTGAAAATGTGGCCATAAGCGTCGCTTAAGCGACGACTATTCTCATAAGCGTCGCTTAAGCGATGGATAGCCTCATAAGCGTCGCTTGAGTGATGATTCCTTGAGTGAGTGGAAACTTAGAATAAGTCATATAGTGAACACATGAATTTCCCATAAATTTCTACCTTGATATGAATTTCCCATACATTCCACTATGAGTCATATTGCTCAATCTTCCTTAAGAAGTTTGGCCATTAACAACCTTTACCATTATTGACAATTATGTAGGCACTTTCATATCCATGGCTTCGAAAACTAATAATTATACTTCCATTTCATATACAAGGTTTGCATTTATGCATATTTGAGCATAGTCTTCTTGACCACATTGTGTTTGCATGTGACCATTAAAGTTGGACTACAAACTTGTTGCTTTTTAATGAATACATTTCTTTGAGCATGGTCATATGTGGTGGTAAAAAATCATCTTCAACACCAAAAGGAAAGATTATAATCCCTCTTGGACCTACAACTAAAACACCATTGGGTAAATCCAACAAAGGCTTCTTACGATCTTGAGCCTACACCTTCAAAAATTGTAACTCCATTAGTGCTAGAGGGTAGTGGATGAGTCATTATTATTGCTACATCTCAGGAACCATCTCCCCTCCCATTGATTTCCATGCACAAAAGTCTAATTGAATTGAGAAAGAGGAGACATGAATCCGAATCTCAAGGTCACCAAGAAAGGGAACGAGCTTTATTGTCCTCAATGGATGTAAGAAAGAAATTGATGACGATAAAAATTCAAACAATGCTACAACTAGACAAAAGTTAAAAAAATACAAAGAAAAACAAATAAATGAATTAGTATAATCTATATATTCAAATGCATGATCATATTGCAATTCATACAAAGATCGTACTTGTGTATACAAGGTTCTCCCATAATTTATATAGTTCTTATTTCCCAACATAAACATTATCCATAACTTTATCAATGGATAGGATAACCCTAATAAAACACACTTTTAGTCACTTTCAAGTTTTCATGACTGAAAACTATAGTTGAAGGATGAACCAACCACCGCCTTCAAAAATCAAAGATTCGGTCAAATCTTACAAAATAACTAATTTTTCCATTTCATTACAGATTCGGTGGGACTGGAACTCTTCTTTCCCTAGTGGGTTGGGAATAAACTCCCCAAAAAGTAGTATAGATGAAGGACATTTTTAAAGTTTATATTACTAATGTGCATGTGCTTTTTACTTAAGCAAATATTATGTAACTAACTTACCGAGGATCACTCTGGCTCAGACTTACCTCATAAACCAGGGAGTCATTATTTCTTAGATTTATCCCGGCCCTAATTGACTATTTTTGGTTTCTTTACACAGACTCGTGGGAGGGGGATCATACTGTTTACCTAGGGGGGAAACCCTGTACTTTCCTCCTTCACATAGACTGTAAGGCGAACTTGCATCACATTATGGCGCCAATATCTACTTCATTTCCAGTAGTCTTGTTGGGGAAGGGCGAAATTCTATATTTCAGAATTTCGATCGACTTTTTCTGCTGCGAATCGAGGTCGGCTTGTATTTTTTGTTACAGTTTGTGAAAAGCTGGTTTCCAAGATCCCGGATCGAGTATCTTCAAGGGTATTTTATTTAGGGTTGGGGGCGAATCCGAAATCAACCCAGGGCCAAATGGGTTTTCCGATGGCGGGCAGATCCATACAGATGAGTATAGCTAGCGTCCTGTTTATTGTTATTTTGTCATTTGCTAATGTCTGTAATGGGTTTTATTTACCAGGAAGTTTGTGATGTATCTAACTATTGTCAGTGTTATTGGACGTCACTACGCTATTAGGTCACAATCAGAGTATTCCAAGAGGGATGCTGCTTGTTTTATGGTTGTTCTAGAATAACCTAGGTTAACCTTAAAAATAATTCTCTGCTATCTCCAATCAATGTGTCTGTAACTTCCTCAATTATATGCACAAGAAAAACAAGATATAGGATATATAATTGTATGCACTTCCCCTGATTGCATGAATAGTAGGTGGAGGAAAGGCAATCTTGATGTAATATTGGGTTTGGAGGTATTTTTTTAGGAAATGATAATTGCATTTGCATCCCTCACAGTAATGTAAGTAGGTTGTTGTGAAAGAAACTATGCACAAGCAACGATATTATATCTTGTATGTCTGGTTCCAACTTAAGACGTCACATATGTCAAAAAGATAGATGATGCAAACAGAATTTGCTTCTGTACTTGATCTGACAAATGTAACCAATAGAATGCACCCATTTCGAATGACCAAAAGTCAAGAAAAACCAAAGTCTGACAAGACCTTAGAAAACATGTCATTCAGATGGACTTCAGCTGCATTACCCAAAATCAAATAATATGGCAATTAGATCAGTAACTTGTTTATTTATTTACAGTTGTAACATCTGAAACTGAAACATTGGAAACCAGCACGCTTTCAATAGACATGAAGTCACTCAACAGCCTCAGTGGTGATACTGGAAAAGATTTTCCTGTCATAAGAATAGGCTTCAAGTGAGAAGGTCCATCAGATGCAAAAATTAATCTAATATTGGCAGCATGTTTCTTTTGCCATTAGATCCTTGGTAGGCTCAGCATCTGTCATAAGCTTCACTGATCCATCTTAAACATGTGCATCCTTTCTTTGTAGTTATCATATAAAACTAAGCAGTATGTTGTCCATAGAGCTTTCATATGACTCTCCACATCTTTTTCTGCTTTCACTACTGCTCTGAAATGAGATGTGTCCAGGCAGCAGGAGTTTCTACAGTCTTATTGTCCTCTAAATCTGGCTTTCTCCAACCCTTCCATCTACTGGTAGTTTTTTTTTCACATGAGGAAGTCAGTACGGATAAGCCATGAGACTCTCCTTTAAATCCCAGGTACATATATATTCTCATCATGGAGACAAACTATACCATCACTGACACAGTAACCACCTTACAACAACGCCACCTCAACCAAAATGTCCTGAAATTCTATGCTTGCAGCATCGTACAGAAACCAATCCTTTTACAATCCCCGAAGTGGAACGTTGAAATTTAGGGTTCATTGGTTTCATTCATTCAAAATAAAATCTTGCAGTATAATAAAACCCAAGGAGTCCATGCATACAGATCAACATCTAGTGGTGAATGTACAAACTTTTGATGCAAGTGACCATTCACTGTTACTCTCATCATCATCTTCTTTATCCATACTAGCCAGTTCTCCATTAGATGTGCCATCATCCTCATCATCATCTGCTGATGTGGAATCACACTCAATCGCACTAGAATGGACTCCCTGATTGACTGGATTAACCAAAGCCTCCGAGTTCTTTCTAGGAACACTAGGCTTCAACTTACAGCTAGCAGAATCATTGTTAGAACTAGTGTTTGACCAAGGATTCTCTGTTAATTTTTCAGAAACATGCTTGTTAGCACCATACGAACCCAGTGCAGAAACCAGAAAACCCAAGACAAACTTCAAACCCTCCAGATGGGTTTCATCGGCAGACAACTTGACAACCATATCAATTTCCCTCTTGATAATAGGCTTTATTGTGGACTCACCATTTGCCAACTGAACTACAAAAATGAAGTATGCTTTCACAGTAGGAACATCAAATGACAGGAATGCCTTCTCTAGACCCACAAGCAATGCATCAAGAATGTGATCACAAAGTTCTCTTGATTTTGAATCAGATGAAGGTGACACTAGAGCATTGATGAAAGTAATAGCTGAATCTCTTACTGAATTAGAGACTCCTGTTGGAAAATTACCTATAGCTGATTGAGCAGTATATCCTAGCAGCATTTTTCCAGCCATGAAGCCAAAGAAGATGAATCCATCAATAAGAAATTTTCTTGCAAGGTGTTTTTCAAGTTAATATAACTCGGATCACCTGTTAAAATATTAACAAACAACTGTAGCACCTTCGTATTCACTGACTCATTATGGCATCCATCCAAAGCATCAATTAAAGGCAAAAAGTTACCATTGACTCCAAGAAATTCCCAGAACTTGTTGGATTGGTTCAACATCAATGAGTCCTCAGTGTTCCCCAAATAAAACTTAAGCAAAATGACTTTACTAGGATCCGTTCTCAGGCATTCCACCATATCAGTTGCACTTGTAAGTAGATGCTCTTTAATAGATAAGTTAACCTCCTTGCTTGAGTTCATTTCTTTTACCAGGGTTTCCATGTTCTTCAGAAAAAATAGATCACTATACATACATCTCTCTTCTATAGAGGGAATTAAATTATTGAACAGGATTCTACATTTATCATGTATACCCTCAAATAGCCTGTCAAACTTTATGGTCATTATGACCTCAAGCAAACTATTGAAAACTTCTGCATCAACCTCAATTCCCCCTAATGCATCTCTTGCTCTGAAAAATTGCTCAATTGTATACAAAAATCCCAGGTCTAACTGGTGATTAAGGTTTGAAATACACCCATATTACTCATTCATTGTTGTTTTACTGCTGCTCTAGCGCCCAGAATGCTTGTTTAGGACTATTAGCCGATTACTGCTGGTTAGGGCTAGAACAACTTCTAAACTCCACCCAGAATTAAAGTTTAGGTTGATAAAATGGCTTATACAGCTGTCTTGCCGCCCAAAATAGCCCAGAGATCATGAGATCATGACTTAGCTTGGCAGTCCATACAGAGGTCACGCCCAGTCTTTAGCATCCCACAAAGAGGTCATGCCCAGTCTAAGGAACAACAATAAGGTCACAGACCAGACTTAGGAGCAGCAAGAAATTCACAGCCCACTCCAAGGAGCAGCAAGAACCCTGGAGGTCAAGCCAAAGCAACAGTAAACCCTTAGAACATTCACTTAATCGGATCTCGAATTTTCTCTTGTCAAGACACACACTAAATGAAGTTTAAGACTTGAATTCATAATCTTAACATGTCTTCTAAAATGGGTCTTGTAGTTGCATTATCTTTAACAAGTTTGACAGCTCTTTGCTATAACTTCTTTTTGAAATAGGGATCTTCGTCAGCATTTACCTTCCTTTTCTTACCTGAAGGATGAACCTTGACTTGGAAGGGCGCATTCCTTTCTCTCCTTTCCCTTGGCTTCTGCATTACAATATAGACAAGGTTTTTGTCCACATCAGAGTTGTCTTCTGTCTCTTGAGTCTGGTTATTAATAAGGTGCTGGATGGTTATGAAAACCTTGTTGAGAAAGGACGGAAAATAAAGGTGGAATTGATGGGATTAGAGTTCCAAGACCAGGATGACCCAAATTGGGAGGTATCTCCCTTCAATACTTTTGGGATGATTATATATTGCATTGAAATATATACATACTTGGTGATATGGATTCTATACTTTGTGCATATTATTCAGTCAATGGCAAATTTATAACATATCACATCTCATCCCATAAGTTAAGAGTTTTACTTACAAAGGGCAGGCATCAAATTTACCTACTATGTTTGAATTTACGTCCTCTCTTTGATTCTTTAAGCTTCATAACCATACCTAGTTTCTGTATTCAAGAACTTCTTAGAGGAGTTAAACATGGGTACAGGTTAGTATTGTGACGAAAATGAATCATATTGTTAAACAATAGTGTTATTTCCTTCACAACCTTGTCTCTTATTTGTCGTGTGTGATTAATTGTGTTAGAAATTTTGACTGCTTCTACCTCCAACCTGGTTTCCATGCTCCTAATTCTTCTTTATGCCCTTTGTGATTTGATTAATTTCCGTTGTCAACACTTTTCTGTGTTAGATGTTAACATGTCATTGGCTGTTACTCGTCATTGGGACATGACATCAAAAACATCACATTTTGTCACCTTTGTGGACATCAATCTCTTGTGATGTTGATTTACATTCTTTTGGTTCTCATGATCTACTTTTGGAAGTTCAGGTTCTGTTGATTTGTGAACAATTGTTACTTTTAAAAGTATCCTTGTATCAAGCCTGTGCAAGATGAGTTTTTTTCTGTTGTGATTTTCTATAATCAAATTGTACATGCTGTCTTGGACTTGGCATTTTTGTCACTTCTGTTGACATCAACTTCTTGCATTGTTGGATTCTTGCAATCTACTTTTGGAAGTTAATGTTCTTCATGGCCATGTCTTGTCATTTTGTGAACATTTGTTCCTTTTAAAAGTATCCTTGTATCAGGCCTTTGGAAGATGAGTCTTAGATGGTCTTAGTGATTTGTGTAAGCTCAAAAATTCTATTGGCTACGCACTTCTGATACAGAATAGTACAATATTTTGAATTTTCCAAACCTAGGTTCACTTAAAGCAATTTTTGCAGCTTTGCCTCTACTCTATCCAAAATGTATCCTCTCTTGAAACTGGGATCTTTCTCAGAGACACTTTCCACAGACCTGTTTGGAGCAATGATAAAATTAAAGACAGCCATGCACTATGCCTTAAGAATAACCAACCCCTTTCCTTCACACTATGCTCTTTGTATAATGTTTGAAGCTGAGAGAGTATATCTAGAATGATATTTTCCAGCTATGATAGCTCCCCTGTATGGACAAAATGAACATTATGGCACAGAATTCTGCTAAAACTTATGAAGTATTCAATTTCAAGCAACTTGTCTCTGCCCAATTCAGGACTCCATGGCAAAGAACCGGCTTCCTTAACATCAATATCTGATAGAGTGATCCAGCCAAGTACAAAACAATATCTTTCAAGTATAAGCTCATGACTAATATAGTGGACATTATTTAATAGCATAGTGGGTCTTTTGTAATGATTAGGCCAACTTACATTAATTATAATCTTAATTTAATGACTAATATGGGGGGACTTATTTAGTAGCATAGTGGGTCTTTCTAAATGATTAGGCCACCTTACATTAATCAGTCACCAATGCCAACTAAGAGGTGTTTGTCTCCAGCTTATAATGTTGTTGGAGATCAAGAAGAGCAAGCAATGGTGTGATCCATAATGCATACTCATGTTGCTGAGAAGCTTCATAGAGAATTGTTTATGAATTGTATGTCAATAATAGGATGAGGAACATGAAGATCTGAAAGTATGTCGAGCACAAGCACATTAATGATACCTTCTGTTGATGATTTTGACCATCTAAAAGTATGTCAAGCTTCTGAAGAAGGACTCAATAAGAAGCTACAAATAAACAAGTCATCATCAACAAGTGTTCTTTCTGAAGGCATCAGAGAGAAGCTACGACAGTAGGACATTACCTTTATTGCCAATGCTATAGATTTGGGCAGTGGTAATTTGTGGTAGCATAGTAGGAAGTCAGCTAGGAATTTACTCTTGTAGGGAGAGGAGACCATCCAATGAAAATCATATTGATAGAAAAGCTAGTGAAAAATTACACTCAACTTAGAGAAGAAGATGACTCGGCAGAGGTATAGCCTTGGAACCCAACAATGTATACTTTGTCAGTATCGGACACAAAGCTATGTTTTTTTATAAGGCCCCAACTAAGTGTTGGTGGTCAAAACCACTTTGGAATTTAAGGCTCTAATCAAATCTAGGATTTCTTTTTGGTTAGCTTTGAATAATAAATTTGTAACTTGAGATCATTTTTATAAGAGAACCTAGAATGGACCAGGATTCTATTATTTATACCGAATAGATGAGGAGACCATCCAACATATACGTTTGGACAGTCCCTTTGCAAAACAGGTTTGGAAGGAGGTATTATGTTTATCTGGAGAAGTTGGGAAGTAGAATAATAATTCTTTGGTTGAATGCTCAAAAAACTGGATGAATGATCCTTCTGTTGTGAGCCAAAAAAACCCTCCCATGCATTGTTGTTTGGGTGCCATGGATCACCTGAAATGTAATCTTGTTTCAGGGGAAATATTGCTCTCTACTGGTAGTATTCCATAGCATCAGACATATCTATCGGGAATTAAAACAGCCTCCTCTTTAGAAGACCTCCAAAATTTGCAAACCACATGAGGTAGATAAGTCATATGCTTGGATTATTTTGATGGTTCCAGCCAAGGTAACCCAGCACCATGAAGGGCTAGAGGTGCCTTTTATTTACCTTATAGACAATGGTGGATGCATTCATTTTTATTTAGTCATCTAATTTGATTATAGATGAAAGAAATAGAAAGAAAAAAGTTTGATTTCAGACTTACTGTTGATTACTTTTGGCAGTAATGCTACTGCTGTTCCAGGAAAATAGCCTTGCACACAGCTAACAATGTTCTATGCTCGGATGGTGAATGTGTATGATAATGTCCCTGTAGAGAAGGTATGTTCTATTTCTGGTGTATTGTTTGTTGTGTGTATACATTGATGCATTCTTTCCTTAGTGTGTGTATGAGAGAGAGAGAGAGAGCATTGTACAAGGTTGCAGGGTATTAAGTTATCCCCTTGTTAGCTGCTTTTTATTTGAGAACAGTGTATAACCTGTATTGAACCTGCCTTTTGATTATGACAAGAACACCCTTTCTCAGTGTTTGGGGTTGATTATCTGGTCTCTGTTTCCATTTGATGTGTGTGTATGTTCGATACGACTTTTACCAACCCTCATGTCAATGCATCGCAAGTGCTTAGGTATTCATTTTGTATTTTTTGTGTTTGTAACTTTTATAGCCATTGCCAATATGTATTTATTCCTGCTTTATGAACATTGAGCACATCTTGTAGTATATTTTAGATAAGTGATGTGTGGTTAAGAATCCCATTAGGTAAAAGAGAGCTAGTGTGGATGTAATGTTAGTGAGTTCTGAATTTCTCATGTATTGTCTTAGTTTCAATCCTGCAATTATCAGTAAGTCACATAAAATATGGTGTTTTCTGTAGGCTCAAGTGCTCATGCTTTTGGCTGCCAGTGTGAGGTCTACAACAATGACAAATATTTCTCCATGAAGTTCAGCAATGGCAATGCCTATTGCAACTGTTGGTCATGCTCTGCCAATCACATTTCCTTTTTCCTCAAACCAGCCAAACTGAGTGTTTCCTATGACTTCACAAGATCCTCTACAAAAGACACAGGAAAGCATTTAGCCAAACCCATATCCTGCAGTAACCTTGAATGCTGATGATTCTCAATCAAATCAAAGTATTGCATAGAATTAACAAGTTCATGCTCTTTTTACCATTACCAAATTATGTATGGACACTCTTTGAAGCTATTATTAATTTATTACATAGCATGAGAACATGCATTCTGATTTAGGTAGTTGAAGACATGTTTATTGAAAACAGATTTTGCATTTTCATTGTTTTTGAATCTACTCTGTTCAATGAGCAGTAAGACTTAGGTAAGGATGTTACAAGGATTATGTCAAGGAAAATCTTTAAAACCCAATAGAAGTTGATAACATCAATTCATATCTGGTCAGATATAGATCCTCAGACAGAGATTTCCTTGTGTCCTCCTTATAGATGTGCTATGCCCTCAGGGCCAAAACTTTCTATTTAATCACATGAACAGTTAGCAATTAGGTCATAATCTGTATATTATGCATTACACTGTGGACAATAGGATTTGCATTACATTTGTGTTGTATAAATTGGTACTTACAAATATCCAGATTCCCTTCACATTGATATTCTGGTTGTCTTACAGCGGATGGCTTGCGTGCTAACAAGTTATTTGAGCTAGAGAGTGATGGAAACCCTAGGGCCCCCTTCCTAAGAAGAATAATCCATAAGAAAGGGCACTGAGGTGTTTCACATGCACGACCTCCTACATAATCAAGGCTTGGACATGTGGCAATAATTGCGGGCTTCTATGAGGATCCTAGTGCAGTCACAAAAGGTGAGATGTTAGTATATCATTTTTAATATGTTGTTTGCAAAAGTATCCAAGTACAACTGATGGTGCATACTCCAAATTTTTTACTATCCATCAGATTATTTGATTCTGGCATGCCTTGTAATTTGTAAACTGTGACAATCACCCACATGATGGAACATAAATAACATGTTGGAGTGACTGCTACAGCAAGAAATTATATGGACGGGATTTGATGGATAAATGCCCATCATAATGGATAAATGCCCATCATGATGGATAAATGCCCATCATAGTGTGAATAAAGATAATTGACACATCATAATCAGTATAATGACCAATCATGTGCAGACATGAAATCAAAACAAGAGAAATGCTGGAATCCAAAATTTTCTCTGGCTGCAAAATATACAGAAATATCCCAGATTACATTGTTGGGCACTAGAAACTGAACAACAGTCCACATGAATTAACCAGAAGAGTTGGATTTCAGCTATAAAAGACACTTCTGGTCCAATTTCATCCCAAGAATCATGTCACTACCTTTTATAACCAGCTTTTCGTGTTTAGGACTCTTATGATTTCTTAGCAGGTTATATCATTTACAATATAGTATTTCTTAGCTGTCATTAAGGGCATGGTTTATCCCTTATGACGTACCTCTACATGATTAGTGCGAGGAAAGATAATTGCCACATCATAATTAGTATAATGACCACAGTCATGTGCAGACCTGAAATCAGGTCCACTGGTTTGAAGCATTATCACACATTTCTAAATGTACAGAAATCTTAGCTGATAGGAAAGCAATCATTGCAAAGAAGATGATTATTTACTTGGCTTCTTATAATTTCTTAGCAGGTTGTATCATTTAGCATGCAGTATGTTTTAATTATAGACATTGGATACAAGGACACAATATTAGATTGTGTTTATACCATTTGTGGTTCATTATTGGTCTTTTCTGAGCATTTTTTTGGTTTTACCATTGTTTTTGTCATGTTTGATTGTATTCTTCTTTCCTGCTGTCATTTTGAATGAAAGTTCATTAACATTCCTAATGACCATTTGTTGTTGATGCATGCATCAGGAATTTGCTGTTATTGCTAGATCTTCTCTTCGGATTGATTTGTCATGTGTACTGGAGCATGTTTTTGCAGAACTAACAACATTTTTGTGAAAGGTAAGCTTTACCTTTACATTGCAGTCATGCCTCGCCTTTGAACATTTTTTTAATACAAGCCATTGGGATTGACTTTGCTTTAATTTTTTATTTTACTTCCTAAAACATTTCTTATTGCATTTGAACTTTCACACAGGCCAATCGTGCATTAAGGCAAGCTTCATTGGGGACTCTTAATTGTTTAGTTGTTGCTTATGGTGATAAAATCACTTCATCTACATTTGAGGCTATTATCACAGAGCTTCCCTCACTTATCAGGTTTGGGCCCATGGACAATTTAGTGCTTGCCCCACATAATGTAGTCGTAGGGCTATTTTATTTACTTGGTTGGGTTCTGATGGTACGTTAATGGTTTCCAATGATGCAGACCTACATATGAATGCTTTAGCATTGGAAGTTTGCTGTACAATGATGGATGATCAAAATAATCACCGAAATGTTGGTGTTGTAGTACTTGACAGGGTTCTTCCACAAGCTCTTGTTCTAGTCAGGAGTTCATTGTTGCAGGGTCAAGCTCTGCAGGCAAGCTTTGTACCTAATAATTTTATCATCATTTTTATGTGGGGCATTATAGCAGATTACATGTTTCTTGCGGTTGGTAAGTATGGTTGTGTGTTTGAACTTGTAGGATTTGCAAATTTTTTTTGCATCTTTGGTGCAGTCAGCAAACACAAGCTTTGATGCTTTATTGGATGCTCTTCTTTCAAGTGCCAAACCTTCTCCACAATTGGGTGGTCTTACAAAGCAAGATCTCTATTCAATTTCTCAGTGTGTGGCAGTTCTTTGCCTTGCTGCAAGAGATAAGAAATGTGCATCTACTATAGAAATGCTGATGAACATTCTGAGAGACAGTAGTGGTGCCAATTCGGTTAGTTCTGCCACTGAAACAATGTTGTATTGACACATTTATATGACTTATGAAAATGGCAGGATTGTTCTCATGCAGATACTACTGCATCTTCCTTTGTTATAAGTTTTCTGAGGGTACTTTGTTTTGGTTTCCTAGAATATGTTTTTGAGAACATTAATATTGTTAGATGTATACATAAACAATCAAAGTTTATATAGTGCCTGAATATAAGTTTAATATATGTTAACTGATAGTTTCTCCCAACTGTAAAGTCTTATGTTGATTCATTGTTTTATATGCTTTATGACTTAATTCTGATTACATTTTCCATACATTACATGCATGACTGCTAAATATATACCCCTGTTATAAATATACCCAATTTGCAAATTTTTTTTTTTTTTAAATTCACTTCCGTCGCTTAAGCGATGGCTCTTTATGTCGCTTATCCGACGATTACAGCTTATATACGTCACTTCACCGACGGCATGAACGTTATTTTTTTAAATGACTAACTGTCGCTTATCCGACGGCCCTGTTGTCGCTTAACCGACGGCATGAAGGTTATTTTCTTAAAAAAAATTCACTACCGTCGAGGAACAGCTGTCGCTTAACCGACAATTTACATTTAATTGACGGTAAACTGAGGTGTCTCTTAACCGACAGTTTCTAAAGATGTCGGATAACAGACGAAAGGTTTTCGACGGTTAAAAAAAAATCATAGTGTCGTACATGCGACAGGAAAGTGTCGAAAATCCGACAATACTGCCGTCGGATGTTTGGTCGAAATGTAGTAGTGTCATGATTATTCCTTGAATTTATTGATGTAATTTTCTCTTTCACAGTTATGGAAAAATGTTCCCAATGCATACTCTATACAAATAGACATTGGTGAGTATATTACGATACACGCCAAAGTGGCCTATAACGTTGGCAATGTCAACGACGACATCAGCTCTTTTTATATGTATCAACATTGATGGGTTGACATTGAAAAGTACACCAGTGCTTACAATTTTTCAAAATCACCAATGCATATACTTCTTTCTGCACCATTATATATTGTAATAGCAACATCGACATTATCATTCATGAAATTTTTATTTCCATTGTTAAAATAAATGGTGCATTTATAACATGTATGTGCACCGATGTCAATTGGGTCCAGCTCAAGCAGTTGTGGGATAGAGGGTCCTCCCCCACAACCCAAGACGCATGTTGAGCTCGCATTGAAGATAATGCTAATTTTTTTGTCAAGCGCCATTTTTTATTTGACATTATTCTCTAAATAATCTAAAATTTATCCCTTGTACCGTATTCAAAAAGAGGGGAAGTGTTCAGAAGCTTTTCCAAATAAATTTACTTGGAAAAAGGTTTTCTCTACATTGGTGTTGTTAACTCATCAAAATGAACCAATGTAGAAAATAACTCATCAAAATAACATTGCTTACGAAAAGAGCTATAGCTGTCCATTTAAATATATATGGGTCAATTCAAGAAGACTCGTGTTTATCGATGACAAATGAGGGGCGCAGGTGCAGGACGGATATTTTTCAGCTGATTATTTTTATTTCTTCGATCGAAAAAATAATCTTGTTCTCCCTAGCAGACTCTTGAATTTTTCGGTCGAACGTTAATTTTGGAGAAACAGGCTTCCACTAGTACATGTTCTCTACACATGCGAACAAAATTATAGTAATTTGGTTGATATAATGTCGCACACGCACATAAAGATATATTGTGTTGTGATAAAAATTCAAACAAGCAATTTAAAAAAAAACAAATTTAGAAACAGCTACCCAAAATTTCTAAAAGTAAAATTGATATATTTCGAAATCTTATCGAGTTTAGGACTACATTTTTTGTTTTTCAATCGTCTTTAGATTCATTTTGCAATTACCTCTAATTTCCTATTGAATTCGAAGAATCCCTAATTTGCATAATAATGTGGCAACTAAAGTGTCTTTAAGGGAGTTCATTATTGGGCATCGTCCCTTCACTATTTTGTCCAATTACTCGGGTGATATGGATAAGTATTTCTACGATTTTGGACCTCAAAGAATGTTATTATGTACATGTATTCTAGTGCATGTTCTCTCCCAAAAGCATAAATAGGTGCCCTTGTAGGAAATAAATGTCTTGCAATCTAAAATGGTCTTAAATTCCATTCCAATAACTCAAAGAAAGAATAAAAGGGTTTGTGACTCTACTTATGTATGTGCAAGCAATGCTTGGAGCATATGGATATGGAATAGAAGCTTTTCTTAAAAGAATGGAAAGAGAAATTCACTAGAATAAATCAATTGATGGGATAAACTTAGGGTGAATCGACCATGACAAAAATAGATTGGTTCTGCGGTGTTGAAGTTTCTATCCTTCGATTTCCAGATGCTGATACGGGTTGTGTGTTTTGATTCAGGACACAACTGAAGGAAAGAAAACATTGATTCTGCAAACGGGTTTAAGGGAATCTAAAAGAGTACTAACCTTTACGTCGGGTCACTTCAGAGTGTTTTTTGACAGTTTTAGGAAAGCAAATTCAAATAAAAAAGATTCGATGTTTTTTAATAACGAAAACAATACACAAAAATAAACGAGTTCCTTTCAAAATAGAGCAATTAAATCCATAGGAGAAACAATGGCATTACGGGATAATCTGTCATGTTTTAAAATTTTAAGAAGAAAAACTATTAATCTTAATCCGACATGGATTCGATTGGCTGATAAAGAATCCATGTTTTGAATAGAGAATCAAATACTAAGACAATTCAGAGTTAATGGATTTAAAGTTTTAATCCATGTTTAATTTATGGTAAAAGTATCTTCGATTTTAACCCATTTCCAAGGACTCGAGTCGAGTAATAACTCTATGGTTATTACAGTTTAAATCAATGCAAGTTGAGGCCACTCCTAGGGGGTTCTTTGTTGAGATTTACACAGCGTTTGGCCTATAATAAATTCATACATAAAACACCTCGAAAAATAACCCAAAGTTATTTACTCGAAACAATGGTCTATACATCTATGTTCGGGGCGTTTAAAGATCTGGAGGAACACGAACTATATTCTAATGAAAAGAAATGGTGAGTTAAGTTTTTAACTCTGGAAAAACTACTTCATAAAAAAATATCGAATTTAAACAATGACGTACTTAATTGAAAACATATTCAGAAAGATTACTTGGAGAAATCAGCTCCACCCAACCATAGGAGAAATCAAATCAGTTGTTTGCTCCGCTCCACCGCCGAGCAGGATCACCACTATGAACTAGAACGCAAGCAATCACTTCCTCGCAACACTCTCTTCCAGATTCCATACCAAGTAGATGGACTTATGAAAAGAGAGACCACTCAACCATTTCCTCTATGCACAACAAGGCGTCCCATGCTATCTCAGTGCACTCCTATATATTTTTTCCCACACCTTATTCCCTCCCAATCAAATCTCGAAGCGATCCATAAATTCCTATGATATAGGATCTTGTGTGGCTATTGGGTTTTGCATTGGATTTGATTGGTAAAGATCTCTCTCTAGCTTGCTTACACATTTTCTCTTGTGCCATAGTGGTGTCCCCTCGCGTAGCTGAACTCTCAAGTGTCATTTCTTTTTATTTATATTTAAAAAAAATAGTTTGTTGTACAAAGTGTCACTTCAAGTTCTTTAACAACTCTTACATCAAAATAATTGTCGAAAATATTTAAATAAAAAATAAAAATGTCATCGGGGTATCACATATATCATGGCAATCCCCTCGACCAGATTCAATCTATATCATTTTTGGAAATTGAGTAGTAATCGCGTAATTTAGATGTAATAAAAGTATTTAATAACAAATAGATTTGGAACAATTGAAAACTCGTTCTCCCCAAATTTTATAGTAGAGTATTGGACTCCATCAATCAATAATGACTACAAAATTCCATTCCATCTCTAGAATAGTCCAAATCCATCGATAATGGCTAGATAGTCCAAGTCCAAAACCAAATCGATCTCTAGAGCAGTCCAACTCCATCTATAATGACTACAAAAATCCAAATCATAGTAAT
The DNA here is from genome assembly GCA_001517045.1 of Pseudotsuga menziesii. Lineage (NCBI taxonomy): Eukaryota > Viridiplantae > Streptophyta > Pinopsida > Pinales > Pinaceae > Pseudotsuga > Pseudotsuga menziesii. The sequence continues at coordinate 39,244 of LPNX010334066.1, read as the reverse complement.
GTGGAGATGTCTTTATGAGAGAAGGTCACTCCAAACTATGGTGAATCTACAGAGGGCATGAAGATATCATACGAAGTATAAGAAGTCAGCGATCAATACACGGAATATGGAAATAATATCCGTAGTTAGGAAGCATCGGTACTTCCAAAATACACCCCAAAAAAATAGCGCATGAAGCAGAAGCATTCATATTTACATCATCGGATATTCTTAAGTGCTCATGCTTGTCTTTGGGCAGAGGTATGATCATCGTGGTGTAGCAGGAGGAAGTCTTGATCATCTTGTTTTGATATTGTTGAGCATTAATAGAAATGTGAATCTCCTAAATCAATTACATCCAAATAGAAGATAAACCCAAAAACAACACCACGAGTAAGTAAAAATGCCACTGTTACCCTATCATTCTCTGAGTAGGAACACCAAAGAGTCAAGAAGGATAAGAAACCCATGGAATATGTGTTGTATGGAAATCAAGGGCCTTGAATGTACTAAGCCTTTCGGAGAATACTAATATTTATTCAATTTCCATGTGGTTTTATTAGCTATAATTGTTTGATTCATACCTCAATAATCCAAAAATGCTATTCATCATCATTCTATAGGTAAGCCTCTAGATTCTTTTAACCACCAAAATTAACTAAGTTCTTACAATTCCTTCCTTCACCATTATCTGGTTGGCTTAAAACATAAACTTCCTAAGATATTTAAAGCACAACGTATAACGTGGTTAATTAACACCATTAATGCGAAGGAATTGCATATAAATTTTTATTAAGCAAGGTCTAACTTAATTTATTAACAACATTAACGTGAATCGATTGTAGCCCAACTTTGTTGAATACTACTGTTGATTTCTTTCATATTTAAGAAATAAGAGAGCATAAATATATCCAAAACTCAATGAATTGATATATTGTGCAATATCACAAAACTAACTATCGTGCATACTCCAATGAATTTGTGGAAAACAATTGGCACAACAAACAATATTTTTAATTTTTATATACTATGTGGTTCCCTCCAAACCCTACATGGAAATCGGCTAGTAAATTTTTTTTTAAAGGATTTTAGTGTTACAAGATTGGGAAATACTAGCATAAAATCATTGGCCAAAACTTCTAACATTAGTAATGGAGGTTTTGGAAAAGTTTGTAACAAATGGTCATTATATTTAAAAAAACCCCAACCTGTTAGAGGTTATAGTGGAAATATTTTACTCACTGCACAAATATGAACTCGTACACCCCACATGAAATTTTGATTTCCATTGTTAAAATAAATGGTGCATTTATAACATGTATGTGCACCGATGTCGATTGGGTCTAGCTCAAGCGGTTGTGGGATAGAGGGTCCCCCCCCCCACAAACCAAGAGGCATGTTGAGCTCACATTGAATATAATGCTGAATTTTTTGTCAAGCACCATTTTTTATTTGACATTATTCTTTAAATAATCCAAAATTTATCCTGTGTACCGTATTCAAAAAGAGGGGAAGTGTTCAGAAGGTTTTCCAAATAAATTTACTTGGAAAAAGGTTTTCTCTACATTGGTGTTGTTAACTCATCAAAATGAACCAATGTGGAAAATAACTCATCAAAATAACATTGGTTACGAAAAGATCTATGGCTGTCCGTTTAAATATATATGGGTGAATTCAAGAAGACTCGTGTTTATCGATGGAAAATGAGGGGCACAGGTGCAGGACCAATATTTTTCGGCTGATTATTTTTATTTCTTCGGTCGAATAAAAAATCTTGTTCTCCCTAGCAGACTCTTGAATTTTTCAAACGAACGTTAATTTTGGAGAAACAATGTTGCACTAGTACAAGATGTTCTCTACACATGTGGACAAAATTACTATTAAAAATTACAGTAGTTTGGTTGATATAATGTTGCACATGCACATACAGATATATTATGTTGTGATAAAAATTCAAACAACGAATTTTTAAAAAAAAATTTAGAAACAGCTACCCAAAATTTCTAAAAGTGAAATTTATATATTTCAAAATCTTATCGAGTTTAGGACTATATTTTGTGTTTTTGCATCGTCTTAAGATTCATTGTGCAATTACCTCTAATTTCCTATTGAATTCGAAGAGTCCCTAATTTGCGTATTCATGTGGAAATTAAGGTGTCTTTAAGGGAGTTCATTATTGTACATCGTCCCTTCATTATTTTGTCCAATTACTACGGTGATATGGATAAGTATTTCTAGGATTTTGGACTTCAATGAATGTTATCATGCACATGTAGTTTAGTGCACGTTCTCTCCCAAAAGCATAAATAGGCGCCCTTATAGGAAATAAATGTGTTGCAATCTAATATCATCTTAAATTCCATTCCAATAACTCAAAGAAAGAAGAAAAGGGTTTGAGACTCTACTTATGTATGTGCAAGCAATGCTTGGAGCATATGGATATGGAAATAGAATTTCACTAGATTAAATCAATTGATGGGATAAACTTAGGATGAACCGACCATGACGAAAATAGATTGGTTCTGCGGTGTTGAAGTTTCTATCCTTCGATTTGCCGATGTTGTTACAGGTTGTGTGTTTTGATTCAGAACACAACTAAAGGTTGTATATTTGGAGACATTGTTGAAGTTTCTCACGGCTCCATTCAAGGGTCGATTATACGACTCAATGTGCAGGAGAGAATCAAAGCAGTTTCCAGAGAAGAAGTTTAGAAACGTTGTCCGACTTTGGTTTTTTGACAAATTTGATTGAAATTCGATGATTTTTTTTTTCGAATCCAAATTTTGTGATGTTCAATTTCTGCTTCCAAATTCATAAATGGATTCAACACACTCGAAAACATATGGCCACCCATATTCCATGAATTTAAACACTGCTATTTGGAATGCTAAGAATTGCTTCAAAGTTTCGGTTGGATTCTGTCGGAATGACGCCAGAGAAAACCTATCGTGAATGGTTGAAATCATCGCACATTTATGCTACATGGTTAACAAATCATCAATATAATTAATTGCAATATATGTCTAGGTCAACAGGTTGATAAACAAAATATTCACATCAATGAGTCCACTAAGTGCTTGGTCGTGTTGAGAATATTCCATCTATCGACAAAATGCATTACAACAAATTTGTTCAAATGGATTCTGTTTAGGCCTGGAAATTCGGAGGCCTCAACAGTTTCTAGCGCTAGAAGGAGGGCCGCCAGTGCATGGCTGGCCGAGGAAACCCGTTTTCCCAAGATTATTCCACCGGTAACAGTTTTGAAAGCAGTGGACTTCATAATCTAGTTCCGGAAGAGAGGAATAGAGAACATCTATATTCTGTTGGCGGCGAAGTTGTTAATGAACTGAGAAGACACACCAGGGCATATGTAAAGAAGATTGGAGGATTTCCAATTATTCCTGAATTTCCCAGAAGAGAATATAAAAAGAAATATCGTCCTATAGTAGAAGACTCAGTGCTAGTTGGAGACTGGGAAGAACTTGTAGAAAGAAGACTTACAGGAAGTTGTACTACCTTTGAATCAAGAAGGCCCAGATACCCCTCGAAGTTCTCCTGCTCACACTCCTATTGGCTCACCTCCTCACTCTCCACCCAGACTCATGGGAGGAGTAAATGCTAATCCACCACCCAACCCACCAAATCCACCACCTTCCTAGAGAGCCAGATCACCTTTAAATCTAACGCCTCCGCTACATGATTTACCTCAATCCTTTGAAAAGATGTTGCCCAAATTCGACCCAAATGAGAAGATACTAGTAGATGATCACCTACAAAGATTTTACTTGGAGATAGAAGGGTTGAGGGCTGGGGAGTATGAGGATGTAGTTTGCAGACTATTTCCGCATACCCTTAAAGGAGCTGCAGCATCATGGTATTTTGGGTTGCCTGCTAACTCTATCCCTGATTGGGATACCTTCGAGAGAATTTTCAGAAGTAAGTATGCAATTCAAAGGACTCATGCAGCCCTCATGAAAAGACTATGTGCCTTGAAGAAAGAGAGAAAGGAGAAGGTGCATAGTTTTACTCAAAGATTTGCAGCATACCTCAATAATTTTTCTGACGATGACAATCCTTCGGACAAGATCCTGATTGAATATTATACCTCAGCTTTAGGCCCTTATTTGGCCATGTTTGCCAAAGGTAGGTCCAAGCCTACTTTGATGAAAACCTAAGAAGAGGTAGAAATAGTGGAATCTGAAAGAGAAAGTATCAAAGATTATCCCGAACAGTCAGGAGAGAAAGGTGGGGAAAGGAAAGCCTTATTGTTTACTAAGCCTAAGGAAGAGAAATCACCAGATTATGAAAGTATGGCCAAAATGATGCAGAAGCTTTCTAATAACATCATAGACTTGGACAAAGAAAAGGAAGCACAAAAGTTCTATAAGCCCTATTATAAGAAAAGAGAGGATACCAATCAGTCCCAACCACCTCCTCACAATTCAACATCTATGAATTTAAAATAAGTAGGAATGGAAAATTTTTGCACTTTCCACCAACAACCACACTCTGAAAATAATTGTCCTCAATGGATAAACTCGATGACGCTGGTTATGAATCAGCTGTTGGATTCTAGATTAACAGAAGATGGAGATGAAGAGAGAAAAGAGAATACTACTTCAACAAAGGAACCAGAAGAGGAAACCATGGTGCTGTGGAATGCTATTTTGTTATTTGATGTTGAAGAGGAAAAGAATCAGGGCTATAAGGACGTCATGGAGACCAATGTAACAACAAGGATCCAAGGGTCGATTAAAGAAGACAGTCTCATACTCCCAAAGATAAAAAGGCTGCAGAAAAATGTTAAGAAATTTCAAAACAAGTCCGCAGCTGATAAAATTTTCGAATTCACCATTACCAGCCAAGATCCTAGGTAGAATGATGCACTAGCCAAGCCCAGTGAAGAAAATATGAATGTTGATAAGCCACATTCTACTAAATTACAGATGGATTATGACATCGTGGAAGATATCAAGAAGGCAAAGGCAAAGGTTTCGCTGTTTGAAATGTGTAAAGTGCCGCAGCAAAAAGAAAGACTATTGAAGGCACTTGAAGAATCGGACGAGAAGCTGCCCACTGACAATCGACCTCAAGAAGAAGAAGAAATCGGAGAAACCAACATTGGAGGTAAGTCTAAAAGCAAACATCCACCTTTCCTCCTCACATTTGAAATTTTCAATCACAACGTGCATAATTGCTTGGTAGACTCAGGGGCGTCGGTAAATGTCATGCCAATATCAGTCTATAAAAATATCAATGGGAAGCCTAAGCCATCCATGTGGAGGGTGGTTTAGTTGGAAAGGAAGGATGTAAAGGTAATTGGTGAGATGGAGGATGTCCTAGTCTGCCTGGCATCAAATGATAAAGTATGCCAGGTCATTAATATCGTGGTGGTTGATATACCAGACGCTTACGGTCTTGTCTTGAGCAGAGATTGGTCGGAAAAACTAAATGGATATTTTGACTCAGATTGGTCGCATCTGTGGCTGCCATACAAAGGAAGTCCGAACCAGATTAAGATTTTAAGAGAGCCTCACATGAAATACAATGTTACTCAACTAGAGGAGAAGAATGAACCAGTGGATTCTGTATTGGGAAATTATTTTATTGAATTAGAACCAGGAAATTACCAAGCAGAAGAAGCCAGCAACACATCTGACACTCAGCCTGATCTCCTTTGATTCTCACAGGCTGATGAGATTGACTGTAACATAGTAAACTTAGCAGTAGGAGTAGATTCACATTTAGTAGTTAGTGATTTTTGGACTTTGTTTTTTGATGGCTCTAAGACGTTAGAAGGGTCAGGGGCCGGTTGTGTCCTGATCGACCCCCAGAAGAATAAACATTTTCTCTCATGTAGATTAGAATTTGAATGTACGAATAATATAGCTGAGTACGAAACGCTGGTGCAGGGCTTGAGGAAAGCGATTGAATTAAAGGTAAGTAATCTAAAAGTTTTTGGAGATTCTGAAATTATTGTGAAGCAAATCCAGAATCAAATAAATTTTGTTTCCCCTCACTTAAAGGCTTACCAAAATGAGGTATGGGACCTGCTTAAATGTTTTAATGCATTCAATATTATTTCATTTCCAAGACTTAAAAATACAGCAGATGACCTGTTGGCCACATCAGCTGCTAGGCTGGTACCTACTAATAATCCATGCTCTGTTGAATTGCTTTTCAGGCCCTCAGTACCTGATATGATTACCAACCTATGAGTGTTCGATGATGACCAGCAGATTATAGAATGTTTAACAAATGACGAGGTATTTAAAGGAGCAATTATAGATGATGAAGAACATCAGGCCAAGCTGAAGTATGATAATTTCATCCCTAAAGGAGTAAGAATGTTAGAAAGAATGTTCAATTTAAATGAGAAGTTCAGAAGACCAACCAATGTGAAGACTCATAGCTCATCTCTACAGTTCGAGCTGATAAATATAGGGACTGAGACGAATCCTAAATTTGTGAATCTTGGCAAATGTTGTTCACCAGCAGAAAGAGATAAGTCCGTCAGTCTGTTTAAACAATATAAAGATGTTTTCTCCTGGACATATGAATATTTGAAAACATATGACACCAGCATCATCAAGCATGTTGTCCCCATCAAAGCCAGCGTCAAGCCATATCAGCAACCTTTAAGAAAAATGCATCCAAAATTGGAACTCTTGATTCAGAGTGAAGTGAAGAAATTATTGGATGCTAGAATCATTTTTAAGGTCAGACACTCTGAGTGGGTATCAAATCTGGTACAAGTGAGAAAAAAATCTGGAGAAATCAGACTATGCGTGGATTTCAGAAATTTAAACCACGCTTCAGATAAAGATAACTATCATGTGCCACCCATGGAGAAATTGCTACAAATGGTCTCAGGTTCTAAACTGTTTTCGTTATTAGACGGTTTCTTTGGATACAATCAAGTATTAGTAGCTAAAGAAGACAGATTGAAGACAACGTTCAGGACCAAATGGGGAACCTTTGCCTACAGAAGGATGCCCTTTGGGCTTATAAATGCTAGAGCAATGTTTAAGACGGCTATGGACATATCTTTCCGCAGATTGATTGGCCGTAGTGCTGTAGTGTACCTTGATGATATTACGATATTCTCAAAGAAGAGAGAAGAGCACGTGTTTCATTTAAGGAATATTTTTTAACGCTGTCAGAAATATGGCATCTCGCTCAATCCCAAAAAGTGTGTGTTCGCTGTCACGGAGGGAAAATTGCTGGGTCATATAGTTTCAAAGAAAGGAATCTCTATAGATCCAGAAATAATTAAGGCCATTGAACAGATCACGTTACCCCATCATAAAAAGGGATGCAATCATTTATGGGAACTATAAACTTCGTGCAAATATTTGTGCATGATTTCGCTCAGATCGTCAAGCTGCTGTAGCAGATGGTGAAGCAAAATGCACAATTCAAATGGACTGAGATTGAGAAGAACGCATTCAGCAAAATTAAAACTGTTGTTGCACACACACCCTCCCTGAAAAGCCCAGATTTCGATAAAGACTTTATTCTGTATACATTTGCATCCGATGATTCTATAGCAGCTGTGCTTACGCAAAAGGAAGATGGAGGGGATGAATTCCCAATATCTTTCATGAGCACTGGTCTACAAGGGGTTGAATTAGATTACCCAACCATTAATAAACAAGCTTACGCAGTATTTAAAGCAGTAAAGCAATTCAGGCCTTATATTTTAAAAAATCGAACCAAGGTGATCGTCCCCTACCCAGCTGTAAGGTCCCTTCTTGTACAGAAGGAGTTAGGAGAAAGAAGGGGCAACTGGGTAACAGCTCTTCAAGAGCACGACCTTGAATTCAAGCCAGCCTCCATAGTTAAAGGATAAGGGTTGTGCAAACTGATGACTAAAAATGGAAGAAATGAAGAACGCGCCTGGGAGGATGAAGTCGAATTACATGTAATGGAGGTATGTCCTTTGTTTACAGCTCCCGAGTCTTGGTATAGAGATCTCGTACATTACCTACAGGCAGGGCTATTGCAAGAACATTAGAATTCTAAGCAAAGAAGAGCGTTCCGTCTTAAATCAGCTTCCTATCAAATTGTTGAAGGAGTATAATTCAGAAAAAATTATGACGGAGTTCTTTTGAGATGCTTAGAGAAAGAAGATGCAGAAAAATTAATGACAAATTTGCATGACGGGCCTACTTGGGGACATTATTCAAGGGATACTACAACCCACAAAATCCTCAGAGCCGGTTACTATTGGCCTACGCTCTTCAAAGATGCACACGCACATGTCAGGAAGTGTGATATTTGCCAAAGGTGTAGTGGGAGACAACCTAAGGCAGTAGCACCCCTGAAGCCTGTGATGATCGCGGAGCCATTCGAGCAATGGGGGATGGATATCATTGGAGAAATTTCTAAAAGTAAAATTGATATATTTTGAAATCTTATCAAGTTTAGGACTACATTTTGTGTTTTTACATTGTCTTTAGATTCATTTTGCAATTACCTCTAATTTCCTATTGAATTCAAAGAATCCCTAATTTGCATAATAATGTGGGAACTAAAGTGTCTTGAAGGGAGTTCATTATTGGGCATCGTCCCTTCACTATTTTGTCCAATTACTCGGGTGATATGGATAAGTATTTCTACGATTTTGGACCTCAAAGAATGTTATTATGTACATGTAGTCTAGTGCACGTTCTCTCCCAAAAGCATAAATAGGCGCCCTTATACGAAATAAATGTCTTGCAATCTAAAATGGTCTTAAATTCCATTCCAATAACTCAAAGAAAGAATAAAAGGGTTTGCGACTCTACTTATGTATGTGAAAGCAATGCTTGGAGCATATGGATATGGAATAGAAGCTTTTCTTAAAAGAATGGAAAGAGGAATTCACTAGAATAAATCAATTGATGGGATAAACTTAGGATGAATTGACCATGACAAAAATAGATTGGTTCTGCGGTGTTGAAGTTTCTATCCTTCGATTTCCAGATGTTGATACGGGTTGTGTGTTTTGATTCTGCAAACGGGTTTAAGGGAATCTAAAAGAGTACTAACCTTTATGTCGGGTCACTTCAGAGTGTTTGTTGACAGTTTTAGGATAACAAATTCAAATAAAAAAGATTCGATGTTTTTTAATAACAGAAACAATACACAAAAATCAATGAGTTCCTTTCAAAATAGAGCAATTAAATCCATAGGAGAAACAATGGCATTACGGGATAATCTGTCATGTTTTAAAATTTTAAGAAGAGAAACTATTATTCTTAATCCGACATGGATTCGATTGGATGATAAAGAATCCAAGTTTTGAATAGAGAATCAAATACTAAGACAATTCAAAGTTAATGGATTTAAATTTTTAATCCATGTTTAATTTATGGTAAAAGTATCTTTGATTTTAACCCATTTCCAAGGACTCGAGTCGAGTAATAAATCTACGGTTATTACGGTTTAACTCAATGCAAGTTGAGGCCACTCCTAAGGGGTTCTTTGTTGAGATTTACACAACATTTGGCCTATAATAAATTCATACATAAAACACCTCGAAAAATAACCCAAAGTTATTTACTCGAAACAGTGGTCTATACATCTATGTTCGGGGCGTTTAAAGATCTGGAGGAACACGAACTATTTTCTAATGTAAAGAAATGGTGAGTTAAGTTTTTAACTCTAGAAAAACTACTTCATAAAAAAATATCAAATTTAAACAATGACGTACTTAATTGAAAACAAATTCAGAAAGATTACTTGGAGAAATCAGCTCCACCCAACCATAGGAGAAATCAAATCAGTTGTTTGCTCCGCTCCACCCCCGAGCAGGATCACCACTATGAACTAGAATGTAAGCAATCACTTCCTCATGACACTCTCTTCCAAAGTCCGTACCAAGTAGATGGACTTATGAAAAGAGAAACCACTCAACCATTTCCTCTATGCACAACATGGTGTCCCATGCTATCTCAGTGCACGCCTATATATTTTTTCCCACACCTTATTCCCTCCCAATCAAATCTCGAAGCGAAGCATAAATTCCTATGATATAGGATCTTGTGTGGCTATTTGGTTTTGCATTGGATTTGATTGGTAAATATCTCTCTCTATCTTGCTTACACATTTTCTCTTGTGCCATGGTGGTGTCCCCTCGCATAGCTGAACTTTCAAGTGTCATTTCTTCTTATTTATCTTTTAAAAAAATAGTTTGTTGTACAAAGTGTCACTTCAAGTTCTTTAACAACTCTTACATAAAAATAATTGTCGAAAATATTTAAATAAAAAATAAAAATGTCATGGGGGTATCACATATATCATGGCAACCCCCTCGACCAGATTCGATCTATATCATTTTTGGAAATTGAGTAGTAATTGCGTAATTTAGATGTAATAAAAGTATTTAATAACAAATAGATTTGGAACAATTGAAAACTCGTTCTCCCCAAATTTAATAGTAGAGTATTGGACTCCATCAATCAATAATGACTACAAAAGTCCATTCCATCTATAGAATAGTTCAAATCCATCGATAATGGCTAGATAGTCCAAGTTCAAAACCAAATCGATATCTAGAGCGGTCCGACTCCATCTACAATGACTACAAAAATCCAAATCGTAGTAATCTGGAGATGTCTTTATGAGAGAAGGTCGCTCCAAACTACGGTGAATCTACATAGAGCATGAAGATATCGTAGGAAGTAGAAGAAGTCAGCGATCAATACTCGGAATATGGAAATAATATCCGCAGTTAGGAGGCATCGGTACTTCCAAAATACACCCCAAAAAAACAGCACATGAAGCAGAAGCATTCATATTTACATCATTAGATATTCTTAAGTGCTCATGCTTGTCTTTGGGCAGAGATATGATCATCCTGGTGTAGCAAGACAAAGTCTTGATCATCTTGTTTCGATATTGTTGAGCATTAATAGAAATGTGAATCTCCTAAATCAATTATATCCAAATAAAAGATAAACCCAAAAACAACACCACGAGTAAGTAAAAATGCCACTGTTACCCTATCATTCTCTGAGTAGGAACACCAAAGAGTCAAGAAGGATAAGAAACCCATGGAATATGTGTTGTATGGAAATCAAGGGCCCTGAATGTACTAAGCCTTTTGGAGAATACTAATCTTTATTCGTTGCCATGTGGTCTTATATAGCTATAATTGTTTGATTCATACCTCAATAATCCAAAAATGCTATTCATCATCATTCTATAGGTAAGCCTCTAGATTCTTTTAACCGCCAAAATTAACTAAGTTCTTACAATTCCTTCCTTCACCATTATCTGGTTGGCTTAAAACATAAACTTCCTAAGATAGTTAAAGCACAATGTGTAACATGGTTAATTAAAACCATTAATGTGAAGGAATTGCATATAAATTTTTCTTAAGCAAGGTCTAACTTAATTTATTAACAACATTAACGTGAATCGATTGTAGGCCAACTTTGTTGAATACTACTGTTGATTTCTTTCATATTTAAGAAATAAGAGAGCATAAATATATCGAAAACTCAATGAATTCATATATTGTGCAATATCACAAAACTAACTATCGTGCATACTCCAATGAATTTGTGGAAAACAATTGGCACAACAAACAATATTTTTAATTTTTATATACTATGTGGTTCCCTCCAAACCCTACATAGAAATCGGCTAGTAAATTTTTTTTTAAGGATTTTAGTGTTACAAGATTGGGAAATACTAGCATAAAATCATTGGCCAAAACTTCTAACATTAGTAATGGAGGTTTTGGAAAAGTTTGTAACAAATGGTCATTATAGTTAAAAAAACCCAAGCTGTTAGAGGTTATAGTGGAAATATTTTACTCACTACACAAATATGAACTCGTACACCCCACATATTCGCATCGATGCAAATCTTGACGCGCTGGTGGTTAGAACATATACATGTCATCCCAATGAAGGTATTTTTTATTTGAAGTCCCGCTAATGATTATTCCTTGAATTTATTGATGCGATTTTCTCTCCCACACTTATGGAAAAATGTTCCCAACGCATACTCTATACAAATACACATTGGTGATTATAGTACGATACAGGACAAAGTGTCCTATAACGTTGGCAATGCCAACGACGACATCCGCTATTTTTATGTGTATCAACACTAATGGGTTGGCATCGAAAATCACACCGGTGCTTAAAATTTTTCAAAATCGCCAATGGATATACTACTTTCTGCACCATTATACATTGTAATAGCAACATCAACATTATCATTCATGAAATTTTTATTTCCATTGTTAAAATAAATGGTGCATTTATAACATGTATGTGCACCGATGTCGATTGGGTCTAGCTCAAGCGGTTGTGGGATAGAGGGTCCCCCCCCACAACCCAAGAGGCATGTTGAGCTCACATTGAAGATAATGCTGAATTTTTTGTCAAGCACCATTTTTTATTTGACATTATTCCCTAAATAATCTAAAATTTATCCCGCGTACCGTATTCAAAAAGAGGGGAAGTGTTCAGAAGGTTTTCCAAATAAATTTACTTGGAAAAAGGTTTTCTCTACATTGGTGTTGTTAACTCATCAAAATGAACCAATGTAGAAAATAACTCATCAAAATAACATTGCTTACGAAAAGATCTATGGCTGTCCGTTTAAATATATATGGGTGAATTCAAGAAGACTCGTTTTTATCAATGGCAAATGAGGGGCGTAGGTGCAGGACGAATATTTTTCGGCTGATTATTTTTATTTCTTCAGTCAAATAAAGAATCTTGTTCTCCCTAGCAGACTCTTGAATTTTTTGAACGAACGTTAATTTTGGAGAAACATTGTTGCACTCGTAGAAGATGTTCTCTACACATGTGGACAAAATTTCTATTCAAAATTACAGTGGTTTGGTTGATATAATGTTGCACACGCACATACAGATATATTACGTTGTGATAAAAATTCAAACAAGGAATTTAAAAAAAAAAAATTAGAAAGAGCTACCCAAAATTTCTAAAAGTGGAATTTATATATTTCAAAATCTTATCGAGTTTAGGAATATACTTTATGTTTTTGCATCGTCTTAAGGTTCATTGTGCAATTACCTCTAATTTCCTATTGAATTCGAAGAATCCCTAATTTGTGTATTCATGTGGAAACTAAGGTGTCTTTAAGGGAGTTCATTATTGTGCATCGTCCCTTCATTATTTTGTCCAATTACTCGAGTGATATGGATAAGTATTTCTAGGATTTTGGACTTCAAAGAATGTTATCATGCACATGTAGTCTAGTGCACGTTCTCTCCCAAAAGCATAAATAGGTTCCCTTATAGGAAATAAATGTGTTGCAATCTAATACCGTCTTAAATTCCATTCCAATAACTCAAAGAAAGAAGAAAAGGATTTGCGACTTTACTTATGTATGTGCAAGCAATGCTTGGAGCATATGGATATGGAAATACAATTTCACTAGATTAAATCAATTGATGGGATAAACTTAGGATGAACCGACCATGACAAAAATAGATTGGTTCTGCGGTGTTGAAGTTTCTATCCTTCAATTTGCGGATGTTGTTACAGGTTGTGTGTTTTGATTCAGGACACACCTGAAGGTTGTATATTTGGAGACATTGTTGAAGGTTCTCACTGATTCTTTCAAGGGTCTATTATACGACTCAATGTGCAGGAGAGAATCAAAGCAGTTTCCAGAGAAGAAGTTTAGAAACGTTGTTCGACTTTGGTTTTCTGACGAATTTGGTTGAAATTTGATGATTTTTTTTTCGAATCCAAATTTTGTGATGTTCAATTTGTGCTTCCAAATTCATAAATGGATTCAACACACTTGAAAACATATGGCCACCCATATTCCACGAATTTAAACATTGCTATTTGGAATGCTAAGAATTGCTTCAAAGTTTCGGTTGGATTCTCTCAAAAATGACGCCAGAGAAAACCTATCGTGAATGGTTGAAATCATCACACATTTATGCTACATAGTTAACAAATCATCCATATAATTAATTGCAATATATGTCTAGGTCAAAAAGTTGATAAACAAAATATGCACATCAATGAGTCCACTAAGTGCTTGGTCGTGTTGAGAATATTCCATCTATCAACAAAATGTGTTACAACAAATTTGTTCAAATGGATTATGTTGAGGCGTGGAAATTTGCAAGCCTCAATAGTTTCTTGCGCTAGAAGGAGGGCCGCCAGTGCATGGTTGGCCGAGGAAACCCGTTTTCCCAAGATTATTCCACCGGTAACAGTTCTGAAAGCAGTGGACTTCATAATCCAGTTCCGGAAGAGAGGAATAGAGAACATCTATATTCTGTTGGCGGCGAAGTTGTTAATGAATTGAGAAGACACACCAGGGCATATGTAAAGAAGATTGGAGGATTGCCAATTATCCTTGAAATGCCCAGAAGAGAATATAAAAAGAAAGATCGTCCTATAGTAGAAGACTCAGTGCTGGTTGGAGACTGGGAAGAACTTGTAGAAACAAGACTTACAGGAAGTTGTACTACCTTTGAATCAAGAAGGCCCAGATACCCCTCACAGTTCTCCTGCTCACACTCCTATTGGCTCACCTCCTCACTCTCCACCCAGACTCATGGCAGGAGTAAATGCTAATCCACCACCCAACCCACCAAATCCACCACCTTCTGGGAGAGCCAGTTCACCTTTAAATATAACGCCTCCGCTACATGATTTACCTCAATCCTTTGAAAAGATGCTGCCCAAATTCGACCCAAATGAGAAGATACTAGTAGATGATCACCTGCAAAGTTTTTACTTGGCGATAGAAGGGTTGAGGGCTGGGGAGTATGAGGATGTAGTTTGCAGAATATTTCCGCATACCCTTAAAGGAGCTGCAACATCATGGTATTTTGGGTTTCCTGCTAACTCTATCCCTGATTGGGATACCTTCCAGATAATTTTCAGAAGTAAGTATGCGATTCAAAAGACTCATGCAGCCCTCATGAAAGGACTGTGCGCCTTGAAGAAAGAGAGAAAGGAGAAGGTGCATAGTTTTACTCAAAGATTTGCAGCATACCTCAAGAATTTTTCTGACACTGACAAACCTTCGGACAAGGTCCTGATTGAATATTATACCTTAGCCTTAGGCCCTGATTTGGCCATGTTTTTCAAAGGTAGGGCCAAGCCTACTTTGACGAAAACCTATGAAGAGGCGAAAATAGTGGAAGCTGAAAGAGAAAGTATCAAAGATTATCCCGAACAGTCACGAGAGAAAGGTGGGGGAAGGAAAGCCTTATTGTTTACTAAGCCTAAGGAAGAGAAATCACCAGATTATGAAAGTATGGCCAAACTGATGCAGAAGCTTTCTAATAGAATCATAGAATTGGAGAAATAAAAGGAAGCACAAAAGTTCTATAATCCCTATTATAAGAAAAGAGAAGATAACAATCAGTCCCAACCACCTGCTCACAATTCAACATCTATGAATTTAAAAGAAGTAGGAATGGAAAATTTTTGCACTTTCCACCAACAACCACACTCTGAAAATAATTGTCCTCAATGGATAAACTCGATGACGCTGGTTATGAATCAACTATTGGATTCTAGATTAACAGAAGATGGAGATGAAGAGAGAAAAGAGAATACTACTTCAACGAAGGAACCAGAAGAGGAAACCATGGTTCTGTGGAATTATGTTTCATTATTTGATGCTGAAGAGGAAAAGAATTGGGGCTATAAGGACGTCATGGAGACCAACGTAACAAAAAGGAGCCAAGGGTCTATTAAAGAAGACAGTCTCATACTCCCAAAGATAAAGAGGCTGCAAAAAAATGTTAAGAAATTTCAAAACAAGTCCGCGGCTGATAAAAGTCCTGAATTGACCATTACCAGCCAAGATCTTAGGAAGAATGATGCACTGGCCAAGCCCAGTGAAGAAAAGATGAATGCTGATAAGCCACATTCTACTAAATTACAGATGGATTATGACATCGTGGAAGATATCAAGAATCCAAAGGCAAACGTTTCAATGTTTGAAATGTGTAAAGTGCCGCAGCAAAAAGAAAGACTATTGAAGGCACTTGAAGCATCGGACGAGAAGCTGCCCACTGATAATCGACCTCAGGAAGAAGAAGAAATCGGAGAAACCAGCATTGGAGGTAAGTCTAAAAGCAAACATCCGCCTTCCCTCCTCACATTTGAAATTTTCAATCACAAGGTGCATAATTGCTTGGTAGACTCAGGGGCATCGGTAAATGTCATGCCAATGTCAGTCTGTAAAAAGATCAATGGGCAGCCTAAGCCATCCACGTGGAGGGTGGTTTAGTTGGACAGGACGGATGTAAAGGTAATTGGTGAGATGGAGGATGTCCTAGTCTGCCTGGCATCAAATGATAAAGGATGCCAGGTCATTAATATCGTGGTGGATGATATACCAGACGCTTACAATCTTGTCCTAAGAAGAGATTGGTCGGCCAAACTAAATGGATATTTTGCCTCGGATTGGTCGCATCTGTGGTTGCCATACCAAGGAAGTCCAAACCAGATTAAGATTTTAAGAGAGCCTCACATGAAATACAATGTTACTCAACTGGAGGAGAAGAATAAACCAGTGGATTCTGTATTGGGAAATTATTTTATCGAATTAGAACCAAGAAATTACCAAGGAGAAGAAGCCAGCAACACATCTGACACTCAGCCTGATCTCCTTCGATTCTCACAGGCTGATGAGATTGACTGTAACATAGTAAACTTAGCAGTAGGAGTAGATTCACATTCAGTAGTTAGTGATTTTTGGACTTTGTTTTTTGATGGCTCTAAGACGTTAGAAGGGTCAAGGGCTGGTTGTGTCCTGATCGACCCCCAGAAGAATAAACATTTTCTCTCATGTAGATTAGAGTTTGAATGTACGAATAATACATCTGAGTACGAAATGATGGTGCACGGCTTGAGGAAAGCGATTGAATTAAAGGTAAGTAATCTAAAATTTTTTGGATATTCTGAAATTATTGTGAAGCCAATCCAGAATCAAATAAATTGTGTTTCCCCTCACTTAAAGGCTTACCAAAATGAGGTATCGGACCTGGTTAAATGTTTTAATGCATTCAATAATATTTCAATTTCAAGACTTAAAAATGCAGTAGATGACCTGTTGGCCACATCAGCTGCTAGGCTGGTACCTACTAATAATCGATGCTCTGTTGAATTGCTTTTCAGGCCCTCAGTACCTGATATGATTAGCAACCTACAAGTGTTCGATGATGACCAACAGATTATAGAATGTTTAACAAATGACGAGGTATTTAAATGAGCAATTATAGATGATGAAGAACTTCAGGCCGAGCTGAAGTATGATAATTTCATCCCTAAAGGAGTCAGAATGTTAGAAAGAATTTTCGATTTAAATGAGAAGTTCAGAAGATCAGCCAACGTGAAGACTCACAGCTCATCTCTACAGTTCGAGCTGATAAATTTAGGGACTGAGACGAATCCTAAATTTGTGAATCTGGGCAAATGTTGTTCACGAACAGAAAGAGATAAGTTTGTCAGTCTGTTTAAACAATATAAAGATGTTTTCTCCTGGACATAAGAATATTCGAAAACATACGACACCAACATCATCAAGCATGTTGTCCCCATCAAAGCCGGCGTTAAGCCGTATCAGCAACCTTTAAGAAAAATGCATCCAAAATTGGAACCGCTGATTCAGAGTGAAGTGAAGAAATTATTGGATGCTAGAATCATTTTTAAGGTCAAACACTCTAAGTGGGTATCAAATCTGGTACTAGTGAGAAAAAAATCTGTAGAAATCAGACTATGTGTGGATTTCAGAAATTTAAACCGCGCTTCAGATAAAGATAACTATCATGTGCCACCCATGGAGAAATTGCTACAAATGGTCTCAGGTTCTGAACTGTTTTCGTTATTAGACAGTTTCTATGGCTACAATCAAGTATTAGTAGCCGAAGAAGACAGATTGAAAACAACGTTCAGGACCAAATGGGGAACCTTTTCCTACAGAAGGATGCCCTTTGGGCTTATAAATGCTGGAGCAACGTTTAAGAGGGCTATGGACATAGATTTCCGCAGATTGATTGGCCGTAGTGTTGTAGTGTGCCTTGATGATATTACGATATTCTCAAAAAAGAGAGAAGAGCACATGTTTCAATTAAGGAATATTTTTGAACGCTGTCGAAAATATGGCATCTCGCTCAATCCCAAAAAGTGTGTGTTCGTTGTCACGGAGGGAAAATTGCTGGGTCATATAGTTTCAAAGAAAGGAATCTCTATAGATCCAGAAAGAACTAAGGCCATTGAATAGATCACGTTACTCCATAATAAAAAAGGGATGCAATCATTTATGGGAACTATAAAATTCATGTGAAGATTTGTTCCTGATTTCTCTCAGATCGTCAAGCCGCTGCAGCAGATGGTGAAGCAAAATGCACAATTCAAATGGACTGAGATTGAGAAGAACGCATTCAGCAAAATTAAAACTATTGTTGCACATGCACCCTCCCTGAAAAGCCCAGATTTCGATAAAGACTTTATTCTGTATACCTTTGCATCCGATGATTTGCTAGCAGCTGTGCTTACGCAAAAGGAAGATGGAGGGGATGAATTCCCAATATTTTTCATGAGCACTGGTCTACAAGGGGTCGAATTAGATTACCTAGCCATTGATAAAAAAACTTACGTAGTATTTAAAGCAGTAAAGCAATTCAGGCCTTATATTTTAAAAAATCGAACCAAGGTGATCGTCCCGTACCCAGCTGTAAGGTCCCTTCTTGTACAGAAGGAGTTAGGAGAAAGAAGGGGCAACTGGGTAACAGCTCTTCAAGAGTACGACCTTGAATTCAAGCCAGCCTCCATAGTTAAAGGACAAGGGTTGTGCAAACTGATGACCGAAAATGGAAAAAATGAAGAACGCGCCTCGGAAGATGAAGCCGAATTACATGTAATGGAGGTATGTCCTTTGTTTACAACTCCCGAGTCTTGGTATAGAGATATCGTGCATTACTTGCAGGCAGGGTTGTTGCCAGAATATTGGAATTCTAAGCAAAGAAGAGCGTTGCATCTTAAATCAGCTTCCTATCAAATTGTTGAAGGAGTATTATTCAGAAAAAATTATGACGGAGTTCTTCTGAGATGCTTAGAGAAAGAAGATGCAGAAAAAAGTAATGACATATTTGCATGATGGGCATGCTGGGGGACATTATTCAGGGGATACTACAGCCCACAAAATCCTCAGAGCCGGTTACTATTGGCCTACGCTCTTCAAAGATGCGCACGCACATGTCAAGAAGTGTGATATTTGCCAAAGGTGTAGTGGGAGACAACCTAAGGCAGCAGCACCCCTAAATCCTGTGATGATCACGGAGCCATTCAAGCAATGGGGGTTGGATATCATTGGAGAAATAAAACCAAATTCCTCCCTACAACACAAGTACATTCTGATCGCGACCGATTATTTCACTCGCTGGGTCGAAGCAGTCCCGCTGTGCAAAATAAATCAAGACGAGGTCATCAGCTTCCTGCAGGACCACATCATGACCAGGTTTAGAGTTCAAGTTTCGTTAGTTTTTGATAATGCTACATACGTTTCAAATTTCCAACTTGTGTCATAGAAATAGATAATTTAAAAGGTCTGCTCTAAAATCAAGTTGCAATAATATGCAAATTTCAAAGTTATTTTTTGTAACGCCATAAATTAAAATGATCGCCTAACAGATTTAATACTCAAACAAATACAAGCCACATTTAGTAAATGCAAAATTATGATATAAAATATAAAAATTATTTATAATTGTCGAGTTGTAAAATAGTTTATGATTTGGAAAACTTGGATTAATATATTTTTGTTAGATAATTAGCAGCTATTGCTGGTGTACTGCTTATCATATAACATACAATTGTCAAGCAACCTTTTGAATATTGACGTCCTATGTATGTCATGATATTATAATTTAAAATCTTGCTTCCTAGACCGCTCGTGTCTCTTCCACTGCAGATCCGACTTCAATTTCTTGCAGCACAGAATGCAATACAACTCCCCAGTCCCACTTAACAACAAGGGTTCCGGTCCCTCATTGCACTTAACATCAGCATACCATCCATCATGGCTTCCTCGACTCCTGTCGTCCTCCACTTCGAAACGCCATTTTGGACGGCCTTGTCGGGGTGGTGTTTCAGTGCCAACGTTCTGTATGCTGCGAGGATTTCGCGGGCTGTGGTAGACAACTCGATACCCAGGGTTTCGTAGAAGCATCTCAGGGGAGCTTCAGCTGCGGCCATTGTTCTGGAAACTCGAGCTCCCAAACTGTACAATGGCAGGAATTCGCTGTACATTTCTTTGGTTGTGTTCTAATGAACCGTTAGGCGCCTAGAGGGGCTCACAGCCGCGGTGCTCTGGATCTGACACCGCAAAAAGATACAGGCAAAGACGTCGCAAAAAACCTTGTCAGTACTGTAGTGTTTGAAAGATCTATGGCGCCTTCAGCCAATTAGGTCTCAAGCTGTAGCCACATAACCAAAGGAAAGAAATATCCTTGCACATCACCAGTAGACTTCTTCCCTTGTTTGTTCTGGTCGTCTACATGGTACCCACAAAACATATATTACCTCCCAGTTCTCACAAAATTATGTTGTTTTTATAGAAAACCAGAGCCATAAAGTGGCAATTCCCTGGACAACAGATTGAAAGATTTAATGCTATGCAAGAGATTGTTTTATTATTTTTTGCATTGCTGGCGATTCTTCGCAAACAAGGAAAAAACAAACGCAGTTAGGGTCTCTCCTATTAGTCCACGAAAAAAAAAATTGATGCAGTTAAAGTCTCTAGGATGAGTCCATAACGAAAAACCCCGACGGAGACACTGTGTGCATGGATCAGGCTAATTAATTATGAACACGTGCACCTCCTAAATACGAGAGAGTACAATTCTCACAAGTTGTATCCATACATTAAAAAAAATATTTCATACCATTACAGTTAATAATTGTAAACCTTTGTAACTTAAAACAGACTTTGTAACTTAAAATTATAAACCTTCGGAACAACTGTTGCGAAGATGGATAAATTTATAAGTAATAGTTTTCGTGCATTTTCTATAAGTATTATCCACTGTACTTTCGGAATAAAAAAGTATATCAAATTTAATTGAAGATAATTTTATACAGTTCTATTTACCATATCTATCTACAAATTAAGTATACTACCCTTTATCTCTTCATTCTTATCCACAAATATTAGTTGATCCCACTTTATAAAACATTTAAACTGTGTATACCTTTGCATTTTAAAACCATCCTTAATACATAAGCATTCAAGTGTATGGTTTATACTAAGGGTTACGTAAACAACAATAAAAACAAAATATGACCCTTTGCCTTATCAAACGAACAAATTTGGGCAGAATTACAAATGCAACCATACTCCATATGAGACCGTAGTTCTACCACTCCATTCAATTTAATGTATGACGTCACTTACCATCGTGAACATCACATCATGCATTAGAAAAACAATGACAAAGTAATTTCATTTACTTGCTTCGGTTAACAAATCGTTGACTACTTAGTTACATAAACCAAAGTCGCCACTAGACAAATATATCAGTCGAGAGGTAGTTTGATATTTTCTTACAATTAACACTGATATTTTCTTACAATTAACACTACAAGTCCCCACGATGCCAAGGAAAAGTTAATAAAATTTAAAGAAAGTTAGAGTGCCTCCGCAAAAATTTAGGATGGAGAATCTATTGACTGGAAAATATGAACGTAAACTACGTAACTAGATGACCTCCATTTGCTGCTAACACAAGGTAAGAAACCGTTAACGAAGCATGGATTTCGTTCTACTAAAGAAAATCAAGACTGGGTCTTTCCTGCTAGATAGGTTACGAATTTGGTGCTTGTAAAGATGGCCTTGATAACCCTTCAACGTCAATCGAAGAATCATGGAAGATCCTCCATGTATGGGAACATTAGGAACTCCTTCTTCAGAACACAAGAGAAAGGAAAGGAACGTCGGTTGACTGGTCTTGGCGACACAAAAGTTATTCATGGCTACTGGCTTACCAGAGTTACATGGTCATCATCTAAGTCTAGGAAATCAACATATCTTCATTAAATCCGGAAAGGGAGCACACACCAAATAGATAAAAGAAAACGTTGAGTCTACAAACGGGTTTAAGGGAATCTAAAAGAGTGCTAACCTTTACGACGGGTCACTTCAGAGTGTTTGTTGAGAGCTTTAGGAAAAGAAGTTCAAATAAAAAAGATTCGATGTTTTTTAATAATGGAAACAATACACAGAAATCAACGAGTTCCTTTCAAAATAGAGCAATTAAATCCATTGGAGAAACAATGGTGTTACGGGATAATCTGTCATGTTTTAAAATTTTAAGAAGAGAAACTATTATTCTTAATCTGACATGGATTCGATTGACTGATAAAGAATCCAAGTTTTAAATAGAGAATCAAATACTAAGGAAATTCGGAGTTATTGGATTTAAACTTTTAATCCATGTTTAATTTTTGGTTAAAGCATCTTCGATTTTAACCCATTTCCAAGGACTCGAGTCAAGTAATAACTCTACAGTTATTATAGTTTAACTCAATGCAAGTCGAGGTCACTCCTAAGGGGTTCTTTGTTGAGATTTACACAGCGTTTGGCCTAAAATAAATTCATACTATGAAACACCTTGAAAAATAACCCAAAGTTATATACTCGAAACAGTGGTCTATACATCTATGCTCGGGGCGTTTAAAGATCTCGAGGAACACAAACTATATTCTAATGTAAAGAAATGGTGAGTTAGGTTTTTAAATCTGGAAAAACTACTTCATAAAAAAATATCGAATTTAAACAATGATGTACTTAATTGAAAACAAATTCAGAAATATTACTTGGAGAAATCAGCTCCTCCCAACCATAGGAGAAATCAACTCAGTTGTTTGCTCTGCTCCACCCCCGAGCAGGATCACCACTATGAACTAGAACGTAAGCAATCACTTCCTCGCGACACTCTCTTCCAGAGTCCGTACCAGGTAGATGGACTTATGAAAAGAGAGACCACTCAACCATTTCCTCTATGCACAACATGGCGTCCCATGCTATCTCAGTGCACTCCTTTATATTTTTTCCCACATGTTATTCCCTCCCAATCAAATCTCAAATCAATCCATAAATTCCTATGATCTAGGATCTTGTGTGGCTATTGAGTTTTACATTGGATTTGATTGGTAAAGATCTCTCTCTAGCTTGCTTACACATTTTCTCTTGTGCCATGGTGGTGTCCCCTCGTGTAGCTGAACTCTCAAGTGTCATTTCTTTTTATTTATATTTTAGAAATATAGTTTGTTGTACAAAGTGTCACTTCAAGTTCTTTAAGAGCCCTTACATAAAAATAATTGTCAAAAATATTTAAATAAAAAATAAAAATGTCATGGGGTTATCACATATACCATGGCAACCCCTTCGACTAGATTCAATATATATCATTTTTGGAAATTGAGTAGTAATCTCATAATGTAGATGCAATAAAAGTATTTAATGAAAAATAGATTTGGAACAATTGAAAACTCGATCTCCCCAAATTTTAGAGTAGAGTATTGGAGTCCATCGATCAATAATGACCACAAAAGTCCATTCCATCTCTAGAATAGTCCTAATCCATCGATAATGACTAGATAGTCCAAGTCCAAAACCAAATCGATCTCTAGAGTAGTTCGACTCCATCTATAATGACTACAAAAATCCAAATCATAGTAATGTGGAGATGTCTTTATGAGAGAAGGTCGTTCCAAACTACGGTGAATCTACACATGGCATGAATATCTCCTAGGAAGTAGAAGAAGTCAATGATCAATACATAGAATATGGAAATAACATCCTTCATTAGGAAGAATCAGTACTCCCAAAATACACCCCAAACAAATAGCGCATGAAGCAGAAGCATTCATATTTACATCATCAGATATTCTTAATTGCTCACACTTGTCTTTGGGCAGAGATATGATCATCCGGGTGTAGCAGGACAAAGTCTTGATCATCTTGTTTCGATATTGTTGAGCACTAATAGAAATATGAATCTCCTAAATCAATTATATCCATATAGAAGATAAACCCAAAAACAACACCACGAGTAAGTAAAAATGCCATTGTTACCCTATCATTCTCCGAGTAGGAACACCAAAGAGTCGAGAAAGATAAGAAACCCATGGAATATGTGTTGAATGGAAATCAAGGGCCCTAGATGAACTAAACCTTTTGGAGAATACTAATCTTTATTCAGTTTCCATGTGGTTTTATATAGCTATCAATTGTTTGGTTGATACCTCACTAATCCAAAAATGCTATTCATCGTCGTTCTATAGGTAATCGTCTAGATTCTTTTAACCGCCAAAATTTGCTAAGTTCTTATGATTCCTTCTTTCACCATTATCTGATTTGCTTAAAACATAAACTTCCTCAAATAGTTAAAGCACAATGTGTAAGGTGGTTAATTAACACCATTAATGCGAAGGAATTGTGTATAAATTTTTCTTACGTAAGGTCTAACTTAATTTATTGATGACATTAACGTGAATTGATTGTAGGCCAAATTTGTTGAATACTACTTTGGATTTCTTTCATATTTAAGAAATAAGAGAGCATAAATATATCAAAAACTCAATGAATTGATATATTGTGCAATATCACAAAACTAACTATCATGCACACTACAATGAATTTGTGGAAAACAATTGCCACAACAAACAATATTTTTAATTTTTATATACTATGTGGTTCCCTCCAATCCCTACATGGAAATCAGCTAGTAAACTTTTTTAAAAGGATTTTAGTGTTACAAGATTGGGAAATATTGGCATAAAATAATTGGCCAAAAACTCTAACATTAGTAATGGAGGTTTTGGAAAATTTTGTATCAGATGGTCGTTATAGTTAAAAACCCCAAGCATTTAGAGGTTATAGTGGAGATATTTTAATCACTGCACAAATATGAACTCGTACACCCCACCTATTCGCATCGATGCATAAAATTACAAAATCTTGATGCGCTGGTGGTTAGAAGATATACATGTCATCCCAATGAAGGTATCTTGTATTCGAAGTCCCACTGATGATTATTCCTTGAATTTATTGATGTGATTTTCTCTTTCACACTTATGGAAAAATGTTCCCAACGCATACTCTATACAAATACACATTGGTGAGTATATTACGATACATGCCAAAGTGTCCTATAACATTGGCAATGTCAACGACGACATTGGCTCTTTTTATATGTATCAACATTGATGGGTTGACATCAAAAAGCACACCGGTGCTTACAATTTTTCAAAATCACCAATGCATATACTGCTTTCTGCACCATTATATATTGTAATAGCAACATCGACATTATCATTCATGAAATTTTTATTTCCATTGTTAAAATAAATGGTGCATATATAACATGTATGTGCATCGATGTCAATTGGGTCCAGCTCAAGCGGTTGTGGGATAGAGGGTCCTCCCCCACAACCCAAGAGGCATGTTGAGCTCGCATTTAAGATAATGTTGATTATTTTGTCAAGCGCCATTTTTTATTTGACATTATTCTCTAAATAATCTAAAATTTATCCCTTGTACCGTATTCAAAAAGAGGGGAAGTGTTCAGAAGGTTTTCCAAATAAATTTACCTAGAAAAAGGTTTTCTCTACATTGGTGTTGTTAACTCATCAAAATAAACCAATGTAGAAAATAACTCATCAAAATAACATTGCTTACGAAAAGAGCTATAGTTGTCCGCTTAAATATATATGGGT
This sequence comes from Pseudotsuga menziesii, assembly GCA_001517045.1. Classification (NCBI taxonomy): domain Eukaryota; kingdom Viridiplantae; phylum Streptophyta; class Pinopsida; order Pinales; family Pinaceae; genus Pseudotsuga; species Pseudotsuga menziesii. Next base: position 13,532 of record LPNX010334066.1, on the reverse strand, counting down.
CAATTCAAGAAGACTCGTGTTTATCGATGACAAATGAGGGGCGCAGGTGCAAGACGAATATTTTTTGGCTGATTATTTTTATTTCTTCGATCGAATAAAGAATCTTGTTCTCCCTAGCAGACTCTTGAATTTTTCGGTCGAACGTTAATTTTGGAGAAATAGGCTTCCACTAGTACAAGATGATCTCTACACATGCGGACAAAATTACAGTAATTTGGTTGATATAATGTCGCACACGCACATACATATATATTGTGTTGTGATAAAAATTCAAACAAGCAATTAAAAAAAAAGAAATTTAGAAATAGCTACCCAAAATTTCTAAAATTAAAATTGATATATTTCGAAATCTTATCGAGTTTAGGCAGTCATTTTGTGTTTTTACATCGTCTTTAGATTCATTGTGCAATTACCTCTAATTTCCTATTGAATTCGAAGAATCCCTAATTTGCATACTAATGTGGCAACTAAAGTGTCTTTAAAGGAGTTCATTATTGGGCATCGTCCCTTCACTATTTTGTCCAATTACTCGGGTGATATGGATAAGTATTTCTACGATTTTGGACTTCAAAGAATGTTATTATGTACATGTAGTCTAGTGCACGTTCTCTCCCAAAAGCATAAATAGGTGCCCTTGTAGGAAATAAATGTGTTGCAGTCTAAAACGGTCTTAAATTCCATTCCAATAACTCAAAGAAAGAATAAAAGGGTTTGCGACTCTACTTATGTATGTGCAAGCAATGCTTGGAGCATATGGATATGGAATAGAAGCTTTTCTTAAAAGAATGGAAAGAGAAATTCACTAGAATAAATCAATTGATGGGATAAACTTAGGTTGAATCGACCATGACAAAAATAGATTGGTTCTGCGGTGTTGAATTTTCTATCCTTCGATTTCCGGATGTTGATACGGGTTGTGTGTTTTGATTCAGGACACAACTGAAGGAAATAAAACATTGATTCTGCAAACGGGTTTAAGGGAATCTAAAAGAGTACTAACCTTTACGTCAGGTCACTTCAGAGTGTTTGTTGACAGTTTTAGGAAAACAAATTCAAATAAAAAAGATTCGATGTTTTTTAATAACGGAAACAATACACAGAAATCAACGAGTTCCTTTCAAAATATAGCAAATAAATCCATAGGAGAAACAATGGCATTACGGGATAATCTGTCATGTTTTAAAATTTTAAGAAGAGAAACTATTATTCTTAATCTGACATGGATTCAATTTGCTGATAAAGAATCCAAGTTTTGAATAGAGAATCAAATACTAAGACAATTTAGAGTTAATGGATTTAAAGTTTTAATCCATGTTTAATTTATGGTAAAACTATATTCGATTTTAACCCATTTACAAGGACTCGAGTTGAGTAATAACTCTGCGGCTATTACAGTTTAACTCAATGCAAGTTGAGGCCACTCCTAAGGGGTTCTTTGTTGAGATTTACACAGCGTTTTGCCTATAATAAATTCATACATAAAACACCTCAAAAAATAACCCAAATTTCTTTACTCGAAACAGTGGTCTATACATCTATGTTCGGGGCGTTTAAAGATCTGGAGGAACACGAACTATATTCTAATGTAAAGAAATGGTGAGTTAAGTTTTCAACTCTCGAAAAACTACATCATAAAAAAATATCAAATTTAAACAATGACGTACTTAATTGAAAACAAATTCAGAAAGATTACTTGGAGAAATCAGCTCCACCCAACCATAGGAGAAATCAGCTCCACCCAACCATAGGAGAAATCAACTCAGTTGTTTGCTCTGCTCCATCGCCGAGCAGGATCACCACTATTAACTAGAATGTAAGAAATCACTTCCTTGCGACACTCTCTTCCAGAGTCCGTACCAAGTAGATGGACTTATGAAAAGAGAGACCACTCAACCATTTCCTCTATGCACAACATGGCATCCCATGCTATCTCAGTGCACTCCTATATATTTTTTCCCACGCCTTATTCCCTCCCAATCAAATCTCGAATCGATCCATAAATTCCTATGATATAGGATCTTGTGTGGCTATTGGGTTTTAAATTGGATTTGATTGGTAAAGATCTCTCTCTAGCTTGCTTACACATTTTCTCTTGTGCCATGGTGGTGTCCCCTCACGTAGCTGAACTCTCAAGTGTCATTTCTTTTTATTTATATTTTAAAAAAATAGTTTGTTGTACAAAGTGTCACTTCAAGTTCTTTAACAACTCTTACATAAAAATAATTGTCGAAAATATTTAAATAAAAAATAAAAATGTCATGGGGGTATCACATATATCATGGGAACCCCCTCGACCAGATTCAATCTATATCATTTTTGGAAATTGAGTAGTAATCACGTAATTTAGATGTAATAAAAGTATTTAATAACAAATAGATTTGGAACAATTGAAAACTCATTCTCCCCAAATTTTATAGTAGAGTATTGGACTCCATCGATCAATAATGACTACAAAAGTCCATTCCATCTCTAGAATAGTCCAAATCCATCTATAATGGCTAGATAGTCCAAGTCCAAAACCAAATTGATCTCGAGAGAAGTCCGACTCCATCTATAATGACTACAAAAATCCAAATCGTAGTAATGTGGAGATGTCTTTATGAGAGAAGGTCGCTCCAAAGTACGGTGAATCTACAGAGGGAATGAAGATATCGTAGGCAGTAGAAGAAGTCAGCGATCAATACACGGAATATGGAAATAATATCCGCAGTTAGGAAGCATCGGTACTTCCAAAAAACACCCCAAAAAAACAGTGCATGAAGCAGAAGCATTCATATTTACATCATCAGATATTCTTAAGTGCTCATGCTTGTCTTTGGGCAGAGATATGATCATCCTGGTGTAGCAGGACAAAGTCTTGATCATCTTGTTTCGATATTGTTGAGCATTAATAGAAATTTGAATCTCCTAAATCAATTATATCCAAATAGAAGATAAACCCAAAAACAACACCACAAGTAAGTAAAAATGCCACTGTTACCCTATCATTCTCTGAGTAGGAACACTAAAGAGTCAAGAAGGATAAGAAACCCATGGAATATGTGTTGTATGGAAATCAAGGGCCCTAAATGTACTAAGCATTTTGGATAATACTAATCTTTATTCAGTTGCCATGTGGTTTTATATAGCTATAATTGTTTGATTCATACCTCAATAATCCAAAAATGCTATTCATCATCATTCTATAGGTAAGCCTCTAGATTCTTTTAACTGCCAAAATTTACTAAGTTCTTACAATTCCTTCCTTCACCATTATCTGGTTGGCTTAAAACATAAACTTCCTAAGCTAGTTAAACCACAACGTGTAACGTGGTTAATTAACACCATTAATGCGAAGGAATTTCATATAATTTTTTCTTAAATAAGGTCTAACTTAATTTATTAACAACATTAACGTGAATCGATTGTAGGCCAACTTTGTTGAATACTACTGTTGATTTCTTTCATATTTAAGAAATAAGAGAGCATAAATATATCGAAAACTCAATGAATTGATATATTGTGCAATATAACAAAGCTAACTATCATGCATACTGCAATGAATTTGTGGAAAACAATTGCCACAACAAACAATATTTTTAATTTTGATATACTATGTGGTTCCTCCAAACCCTACATGGAGATCGGCTAGTAAAATTTTTTTTAAAGGATTTTAGTGTTACAAGATTGGGAAATACTAGCATAAAATCATTGGCCAAAACTTCTAACATTAGTAATGGACGTTTTGGAAACGTTTGTAACAAATGGTCATTATAGTTAAAAAAACCCAAGCTGTTAGAGGTTATAGTGGAAATATTTTACTCACTGCACAAATATGAACTCGTACACCCCACATATTCGCATCGATGCAAATCTTGACGCGCTGGCGGTTAGAACATATACATGTCATCCCAATGAAGGTATTTTGTATTTGAAGTCCCACTGATGATTATTCCTTGAATTTATTGATGCGATTTTCTCTCTTACACTTATGGAAAAATGTTCCCAATGCATACTCTATACAAATACACATTGGTGATTATATTACGATACACGCCAAAGTGTCCTATAACGTTGGCAATGCCAACGACGACATCCACTCTTTTTATGTGTATCAACATTGATGGGTTGGCATCGAAAAGCACATCGGTGCTTACAATTTTTCAAAATCGCCAATGCATATACTACTTTCTGCACCATTATATATTGTAATAGCAACATCGACATTATCATTCATGAAATTTTTATTTCCATTGTTAAAATAAATGGTGCATATATAACATGTATGTGCACCGATGTCGATTGTGTCTAGCTCAAGCGGTTGTGGGATAGAGGGTCCCCCCCCCATAACCCAAGAGGCATGTTGAGCTCACATTGAAGATAATGCAGAATTTTTTGTCAAGCACCATTTTTTAATTGACAGTATTCTCTAAATAATCCAAAATTCATCCCGTGTACCATATTCAAAAAGAGGGGAAGTGTTCAAAAGGTTTTCCAAATAAATTTACTTGGAAAAAGGTTTTCTCTACATTGGTGTTGTTAACTCATCAAAATGAACCAATGTAGAAAATAACTCATCAAAATAACATTGCTTACGAAAAGATCTATGGCTGTCCGTTTAAATATATATGGGTGAATTCAAGAATACTCGTGTTTATCGATGGAAAATGAGGGGCGCAGGTGCAGGACAAATATTTTTCGGTTGATTATTTTTATTTCTTCGTTCGAATAAAGAATCTTGTTCTCCCTAGAAGACTCTTGATTTTTTCAATCGAACGTTAATTTTGGAGAAACAGTGTTGCACTAGTAATCGAAAAGCACACCGGTGCTTACAATTTTTCAAAATCGCCAATGCATATACTACTTTCTGCACCATTATATATTGTAATAGCACCATCGACATTATCATTCATGAAATTTTTATTTCCATTGTTAAAATAAATGGTGCATTTATAACATGTATGTGCACCGATGTCGATTGGGTCTAGCTCAAGCGGTTGTGGGATAGAGCGTCCCCCCCTCACAACCGAAGAGGCATTTTGAGCTCACATTGAAGATAATGCTGAATTTTTTGTCAAGCACCATTTTTTATTTGACATTATTCTCTAAATAATCCAAAATTCATCCCGTGTACCATATTCAAAAAGAGGGGAAGTGTTCAAAAGGTTTTCCAAATAAATTTACTTGGAAAAATGTTTTCTCTACATTGGTGTTGTTAACTCATCAAAATGAACCAATGTAGAAAATAACTCATCAAAATAACATTGCTTATGAAAAGATCTATGGCTGTCCGTTTAAATATATATGGGTGAATTCAAGAAGGCTCGTGTTTATCGATGGCAAATGAGGGGCGCAGGTGCAGAATGAATATTTTTCGGCTAATTATTTTTATTTCTTCAGTCGAATAAAGAATCTTGTTCTCCCTAGTAGACTCTTGAATTTTTCGATCGAACGTTAATTTTGAAGAAATAGTGTTGCACTAGTACAAGATGTTCTCTACACATGTGGACAAAATTACAGTAGTTTGGTTGATATAATGTTGCACACACACATACAGATATATTATGTTGTGATAAAAATTCAAACAAGGAACTAAAAAAAAAAATTTAGAAACAGCTACCCAAAATTTCTAAATGTAAAATTTATATATTTCAAAATCTTATCGAATTTAGGACTATATTTTGTGTTTTTGCATCGTCTTAAGATTCATTATGCAATTACCTCTAATTTCCTATTGAATTCGAAGAGTCCCTAATTTGCGTATTCATGTGGAAACTAAGGTGTCTTTAAGGGAGTTCATTATTGTGCATCGTCCCTTCATTATTTTGTCCAATTACTCGGGTGATATGGATAAGTATTTCTAGGATTTTGGACTTCAAAGAATGTTATCATGCACATGTAGTCTAGTGCACGTTCTCTCCCAAAAGCACAAATAGGTGCCCTTATAGGAAATAAATGTGTTGCAATCTAATACCGTCTTAAATTCCATTCCAATAACTCAAAGAAAGAAGAAAAGGGTTTGCGACTCTACTTATGTATGTGCAAGCAATGCTTGGAGCATATGGATATGGAAATAGAATTTCACTAGATTAAATCAATTGATGGGATAAACTTATGATGAACCGACCATGACAAAAATAGATTGGTTCTACGGTGTTGAAGTTTCTATCCTTCGATTTGCGGATGTTGTTACAGGTTGTGTGTTTTGATTCAGGACACAACTGAAGGTTGTATATTTGGAGACATTGTTGAAGGTTCTCGCGGCTTCTTTCAAGGGTTGATTATACGACTCAATGTGCAGCAGAGAATCAAAGCAGTTTCCAGAGAAGAAGTTTAGAAACGTTGTCCGACTTTGGTTTTCTGACGAATTTGGTTGAAATTCGATGATTTCTTTTTCGAATCCAAATTTTGTGATGTTCAATTTGTGCTTCCAAATTCATAAATGGATTCAACACACTCGAAAACATATGGCCACCCATATTCCACAAATTTAAACACTGCTATTTGGAATGCTAAGAATTGCTTCAAAGTTTCGGTTGGATTCTGTCGAAATGACACCAGAGAAAACCTATCGTGAATGGTTGAAATCATCGCACATTTATGCTACATGGTTAACAAATCATCCATATAATTAATTGCAATATATGTCTAGGTCAATAGGTAGATAAAAAAAATATGCACATCAATGAGTCCACTAAGTGCTTGGTCGTGTTGACACTATTCCATCTATCAACAAAATGCATTACAACAAATTTGTTCAAATGGATTCTGTTCAGTCCTGGAAATTCAGAGGCCTCAATAGTTTCTTGTGCTAGAAGGAGGGCTGCTAGTGCATGGCTAGCGGAGGAAACCCGTTTTCCCAAGATTATTCCACTGGTAACAGTTCTGAAAGAAGTGGACTTCATAATCCAGTTCCGGAAGAGAGGAATAGAGAACATCTATATTCTGTTGGCGGCGAAGTTGTTAATGACCTGAGAAGACACACTAGGGAATATGTAAAGAAGATTGGAGGATTGCCAATTATCCCTGAATTGCCCAGAAGAGAATATAAAAAGAAAGATTGTCCTATAGTAGAAGACTCAATGTTGGTTGGAGACTGGGAAGAACTTGTAAAAACAAGACTTACAGGAAGTTGTACTACCTTTGAATCAAGAAGGCCCAGATACCCCTCACATTTCTCCTGCTCACACTCCTATTGGCTCACCTCCTCACTCTCCACCCAGACTCATGGTAGGAGTAAATGCTAATCGACCACCCAACCCACCCAATCCACCACCTTCCTGGAGAGCCAGATCACATTTAAATCTAACGCCTCCGCTACATGATTTACCTCAATCCTTTGAAAAGATGCTGCCCAAATTCGACCCAAATGAGAAGATACTAGTAGATGATCACCTGCAAAGTTTTTACTTGGCGATAGAAGGGTTGAGGGCTGGGGAGTATGAGGATGTAGTTTGCAGACTATTTTCGCATACCCTTAAAGGAGCTGCAGCATCATGGTATTTTGGGTTGCCTGCTAACTCTATCCCTGATTGGGATACCTTCGAGAGAATTTTCAGAAGTAAGTATGCAATTCAAAAGACTCATGCAGCCCTCATGAAAGGACTATGCGCCTTGAAGAAAGAGAGAAAGGAGAAGGTGCATAGTTTTACTCAAAGATTTGCAGCATACCTCAACAATTTTTCTGACACTGACAAACCTTCGGACAAGGTCCTGATTGAATATTATACCTCAGCTTTAGGCCATGATTTGGCCATGTTTTCCAAAGGTAGGGCCAAGCCTACTTTGACGAAATATGAAGAGGCAGAAATAGTGGAAGCTGAAAGAGAAAGTATCAAATATTATCTCGAACAGTCACGAGAGAAAGGTGGGGGAAGGAAAGACTTATTGTTTACTAATCCTAAGGAAGAGAAATCACCAGATTATGAAAGTATGGCCAAAATGATGCAGAAGATTTCTAATAAAATCATAGACTTGGAGAAAGAAAAGGAAGCACAAAAGTTCTATAAGCCCTATTATAAGAAAAGAGAAGATATCAATCAGTCCCAACCACCTCCTCACAATTCAACATCTATGAATTTAAAAGAAGTAGGAATGGAAATTTTTTTCACTTTCCACCAACAACCACACTCTGAAAAGAATTGTCCTCAATGGATAAACTCAATGACGCTGGTTATGAATTAGCTGTTGGATTCTAGATTAACAGAAGATGGAGATGAAGAGAGAAAAGAGAATACTACTTCAACGAAGGAACCAGAAGAGGAAGCCATGGTTCTGTGGAATTTTGTTTCGTTATTTCATGCTGAAGAGGAAAAGAATCGGGGCTATAAGGATGTCATGGAGACCAATGTAACAACAAGGATCTAAGGGTCGATTAAACAAGACAGTCTCATACTCCCAAAGATAAAAAGGATGCAAAAAAATGTTAAGAAATTTCAAAACAAGTACGCAGTTGATAAAATTCCCGAATTCACCATTACCAGCCAAGATCCTAGGTAGAATGATGTGTTGGCCAAGCCCAGTGAAGAAAATATGAATGCTGATAAGCCACATTCTACTAAATTATAGATGGATTATGACATCGTGGAAGATATCAAGAAGGCAAAGGAAAACGTTTCGTTGTTTGAAATGTGTAAAGTGACGCAGCAAAAAGAAAGACTATTGAACGCACTTGAAGCATCGGACGAGAAGCTTCCCACTAACAATCAACCTCAGGAAGAAGAAGAAATCGGAGAAACCAGCATTGGAGGTAAGTCTAAAAGAAAACATCCACCTTTCCTCCTCACATTTGAATTTTCAATCACAACGTGCATAACTGCTTGGTAGACTCAAGGGCGTCGGTAAATGTCATGCCAATATCAGTCTGTAAAAAGATCAATGGGTAGCCTAAGCCATCCACATGGAGGGTGGTTTAGTTGGACAGGACGAATGTAAAGGTAATTGGTGAGATGGAGGATGTCCTAGTCTGCCTGGCATCAAATGATAAAGTATGCCAGGTCATTAATATCGTGGTGGCTGATATACTAGATGCTTACAGTCTTGTCTTGAGCAGAGATTGGTCGGCCAAACTAAATGGATATTTTGCCTTGGATTGGTCGCATTTATGGCTGCCATACAAAGGAAGTCCGAACTAGATTAAGATTTTAAGAGAGCCTCACATGAAATACATTGTTACTCAACTAGAGGAGAAGAATGAACTAGTGGATTCTGTATTGGGAAATTATTTTATTGAATTAGAACCAGGAAATTACCAAGCAGAAGAATCCAGCAACACATCTGACACTCAGCTTGATCTCCTTCGATTCTCGCAGGCTGATGAGATTGACTATAACATAGTAAACTTAGCAGCAGGAGTAGATTCACATTCAGTAGTTAGTGATTTTTGGACTTTGTTTTTTGATGGCTCTAAGATGTTAGAAGGGTCTGGGGCCGGCTGTGTCCTGGTCGACCCCCAGAAGAATAAACATTTTATCTCATGTAGATTAGAGTTTTAATGTACGAATAATACAGCTGAGTATGAAACGCTAGTGCAGGGCTTGAGGAAAGCGATTGAATTAAAGGTAAGTAATCTAAAAGTTTTTGGAGATTCTGAAATTATTGTGAAGCAAATCCAGAATCAAATAAATTGTGTTTCCCCTCACTTAAAGGCTTACCAAAATGAGGTATGGGACCTACTTAAATGTTTTAATGCATTCAATATTATTTCAATTCCAAGACTTAAAAATGTAGCAGATGACCTGTTGGCCACATCAGCTGCTAGGCTGGTACCTACTAATAATCGATGCTCTGTTGAATTGCTTTTCAGGCCCTCGGTACCTGATATGATTAATAACCTACGAGTGTTCGATGATGACCAGCAGATTATAGAATGTTTAACAAATGACGAGGTATTTAAAGGAGCAATTATAGATGATGAAGAACATCAGGACGAGCTGAAGTATGATAATTTCATCCCTAAAGGAGTCAGAATGTTAGAAAGAATGTTCGATTTAAATGAGAAGTTTAGAAGACCAGCCAACGTGAAGACTCACATCTCATCTCTACAGTTCGAGCTGATAAATTTAGGGACTGAGACGAATCCTAAATTTGTGAATCTTGGCAAATGTTGTTCACCAACAGAAAGAGATAAGTTCGTCAGTCTGTTTAAACAATATAAAGATGTTTTCACCTGGACATACGAATATTTGGAAACATACGACACCAGCATCATCAAGCATGTTGTCCCCATCAAAGTCGGCGTCAAGCCGTATCAGCAACCTTTAAGAAAAATGCATCCAAAATTGGAACTGCTGATTCAGAGTGAAGTGAAGAAATTATTAGCTGCTAGAATCATTTCTAAGGTCAGACACTCTGAATGGGTATCAAATCTGGTACCAGTGAGAAAAAAATATGGAGAAATCAGACTATGCGTGGATTTCAGAAATTTAAACCGCACTTCAGATAAAGATAACTATCATGTGCCACCCATGAAGAAATTGCTACAAATGGTCTCAGGTTCTGAACTGTTTTCATTATTAGACGGTTTCTATGGATAAAATCAAGTATTAGTAGCCGAAGAAGACAGATTGAAGAAAACGTTCAGGACCAAATGGGAAACCTTTGCCTACAGAAGGATGCCCTTTGGGCTTATAAATGCTGGAGCAACGTTTAAGAGGGCTATGGACATAGCTTTCCACAAATTGATTGGTCGTAGTGCTGTAGTGTACCTTGATGATATTACGATATTCTCAAAGAAGAGAGAAGAGTACGTGTTTCATTTAAGGAATATTTTTGAACGCTGTCGGAAATATGGCATCTCGCTCAATCCCAAAAAGTGTGTGGGTGTGTGCAAGAATTTGAGGGACCTTTTAGATGCAATCTTACTTTTTAGGAACATGCTCATGTTACATAGAAAAAGAACGCGCTCCTCTTCCATAGCACTTGGAATAGTAAATCCGAGCCTGACATATCAGCAGACATGTAGGCCAGGTAACAATAACGCGCACGTGTTATAGAACTCCAAAATGCGCTCACATTTTGTAACTCTATAACGCGTGCGCATTTTGTAAATCTAAAAACAAATAAAAAAACACACAGTCCCGACCCGAGAGTCGTTTTCACCAAACAGGATCGCGAAAACGACGGCGTACCCGTGCCCTAGGAGCTTGGAAGAGTGCCCATTCCTCGATTTGAAGACAAATCCTCCGGTGAATCATCATATTAACAGGTAATTCATTCACCCATAGCTTTTTGTCTTCAATTAGATACTTAAATTACCATTTTTTATTTGTAAATGCAATAAAAACCATAAAAAATAAACAACCATCTCATAGCCAAAACACCAACCAACCAAAGATGATGATATGCCAATGCCTTTCCCAAGACTAAACACATAAATTGATCACATACAATTGACACAAATGTTTCTAGGCAATGCGATTGGAAAAAACCCTATTGACATGCATTATGTAGGAAGACTAAACTTTTTATTTTCTTTTTCCCTCATAAAAAACAATTTAGATGCTATTCTATATCTAATCAAATGAAACTCTCTAGTACAAAAAAATAAATAGAATAGTCAATAACCCAAACAATTACATGACCAAAAGAGCCTACCCTTCAAGAGAAATTCACCAACAAACCAAATATTTCCTAAAAATCTACATCATATGCCATACATATGAATTAAGGCCTTTAAAATTACAAGCAAGCCAAAATTCCTAGAGATTGTGAAAACCATAACCATTAGAAAAAAAACCACTCTCACTAGAATCTAGGAAGCATAAACAAACATCTTTTCAATATGACTGGAAGCATAAACAAGCATCTTTTCAAAAAGTGATGAAAGAACTCGTACTCGCTATAGAACCATGGACAATTTCATAATGGCATTCCCTATTAATCTGCCCATATAGAAGAAATATGGAATTTTAGAACATTTATTACACACCTAAAAACTTGTGCCAACTGGGGAAATCGTGCCAAAGTCTATTTTACACTATACAACTTATGTACACATTGAACTAACCTCGAAATCCATGCCAAATTAGTCCCAAATAGAAATAGACATGTATGGCCCAACTTGGAAATAAGGTATAGGCTATATGGCCCCTGAAACCTCTCTTAAATGCTGTTGTACATACCGATTTTTGATGTTGTATGGACAATACCATAACTACCTCAATTTCCATTCCTAGGCTATTGGAAACTTCCTCTTCCTTGATTTCTTGCAATGGATGTCTTGGGAAGTGCACTCTCCTTCCCTCCTTTGGATTTGCGCCCTCTTTTCTCTTGCTACAGTACTCTTCCTCACTCTTTTTTTCTTCGGCTCCAAAATATCTCTCATTCATAATGTGCCTCTTGCTCTCCTTAGATATCCCTTTATAATTCATTAATGACAAAATCCCTAACCCTTCATCTTCAAGAGTCAAGATTAGATATTAACCTCACAAGATCGGCAATTGTGACTTATTCTCTTATTGGGGTCACTTAAATCACTTAAGTTCCTCAACATTATAAAACTCACTTTTGTGATTAAATATAAAGGGTAACATTATAAAATCACTTTATAAAGTGTTCACCAAGAGAGTGTCGCTTGGACAATTCCACATACTAGACACCACCAATGCAGAAGTACATATCCAAGCTACCCCAAAAGATAATTGTCCCTCTTAGTGAGGAAGTTACTCCTGGTACATCCATCAGGATATGTCTCCAATCTCATCATGCCATCGATTTTTGTAATTTCTCCCTATGAAATTGAAATCTTTCATGCTAGTTTCCCTAGATTATGTGACGAAGGCTTGCCTACAACCCATTCTCCTAGGAGACTCCTCTCTCTCCTATGCATGCAACTGTGTCAAATTATACCCACTAACTCTCCTAAAAGTACGAAAGGAAATCTCTTGACCTAATTTCTTGGATATTGGTCTTGACACTAAATCTAATATCCTTCAAGACCTACCCACAAGTTGTCCTAGAAACCTTTCCAACTTCCCCCTTTTAACACTAAGCACCACTATTGTGTCTTGGGTAGCCCCCTATGACAATATAAGCACATGGTTTTCCCAGAACATGTATTTATGCCATGCATCTGCCAAATTTGTCACTGAGATAAAATGTGCCTTCTACTCTGAACCAAACAACACCTTTCCCACCTCGAGCGATCATTTTGACTCTGTTGGAATCTCCACACATCCAACCACCTTCAATGCATGCATGGTGTTGACCCCACAATCCACAAGCTAGTCTGAGTCTATCTCTGAAAAATTAAGGAACACTGACCTCATTCCCATCATATGGAGAGATGACTCACTATTCAGAATGCATGCCCCAATATCCTCATACACTGCATGATTACATCCTGAAAGACAAGTAGAAAATGAACACTCCTCAAAATTCTCTACAAAGTCATCAATCTTAGCTGATGAACCCCGCATGTACATAACATTACCTACATGATACATATCAACTAATCATCAAGGATCATCATAATACACATCATATGATCTACATATATACACATAGGAGACCATCATAAGCTTGAAATTGTACTCATACAATGCCCATTGACA
>LPNX010334047.1:320098-331558 GCA_001517045.1 Pseudotsuga menziesii | reverse complement strand
CTAGCCGTATCACATAAGTATGATGTAATAATATAGTATATACATAATCACCAATATATATGTGCATGTTCCTAGACTCCATGCACCTACTTTAACTCAAGTTTAGTCATTTCAAATTTTCACCCATAATAGAGCAACAAGATCTACATACGTAGTTCAGGCCATGGATAGCGGTTACCCCCATTTTCGAATGGGCATTCCCTAATCCTGTAGTATCAGCAAAAAGAGGGGTGATTCCTCAAGTCCAGGCCTTCCCCTTGGCAATATGTGCATAGTACAGCCATTTCTGAGAATTTTTGGTAATGAGACAGTCCTCAAATTGTCACCTACAGCAACCCTGGTTATGCTCTAAAGCAGCAGCAAACATCCTTCAATTTAATTCTAGGCAGCCTTGAGGCTAATTTGGGCACTTTCAGGCTATTCTGGGCAGCCTTGAGGCTATTCTGAGCAGAAGAAAAGCCAGCTACAGCAAATCTAGGTAAATCCTGAAAAGCTAGCTACAGCAAATCACACAACTCTATAATAAACAATACTATCATATAACAGTGTAAAAATTTCCCCACATGATTTACTTGGAACCATACCTAAGAAAGTTTCATAGCACGATGTATTGTTAATGTTGCATATCTAAAATTATTAACATACATGGAGAAGGTCAACTGTGTAGTGAAATGTGACCTGAAACTCATAACTATTTGTTATCAATAGTACATACCTTTAACAGAAGCAATTCTTAAGCCACTGAAAAATAAATGTGTACATACCAAACTGAGAATCTGAAAACTCGTGGATTCCTCCTTCTGACTGCAATGAACATGAAAAGAAAATGAGTTTATTTTAGTCAAAATCATGTTACCATTCTATTCACCTCAAGACAACTAGAAATTCAAATCCAACATTATTAGTTCCATGCTCATAATGCTTACTGAAGCAAATTCTATATACCTGTAAACGAGGATTCAGTTCTAAAAAATAATACTTGCCAGAGTCCATGCTATAAAGATACTCAACAGTTGCAGCCCCAATATAGTTTACACACTTTGCAAGTCTCCATGCACCCTGCTCTAATTGCTTCACAGTTTCAGGTGGAGCAACTGTAATAAAACCAATACAAACATAATTTTCAATAAAACCAAACAAACATAATTTTCATCTCTTTCATAGCAGATCTCCAACCTGGCAGCCAATGCCTAACAATATTTCAAAAAAGCACTGCAAAATATCACATACAAATGCTAAGGGCTTTGTAATCCAAGGTGTGAATATTCCTACTAACTTTAGTTTGTAAGAATCCTTGATTTTCAAGCCTGATTTCGTAAACATCATGGAACTGACAACTAAAACCATTTACCAAAAAACTGCAGGGCATGCTAAAGCGGTTGACACCAAAAACTACAAAATATTGAACAATAAAAACACCCTAGGGCATTATTTTTCAAACTGCTAATATGACTACTTTTATAAATAGACTGTGGTCTCTTTCACAACAGTAAAGGAAGAGCATTAATTTTGTTTGGATTATTAGGAAATGCAACAATAAGAGAATGAAAGCATGTCTAAGTCCTTTCAACATTGTCAAACTACATTCAAAATTTGCCTAATGGAATTTTTCAGTCATGAAATAGAAAGATCAAAACAGTGAAACTGAACAATGAACAAAATAGTAAATTTGGCTTCTTCAAGCCATGTCATCAACAACTATATGACTAGTCTACAATAATTTTGTAGCATGATTAGGAGGTAAAACAATATCACATGGCCATTTTACAACCAACAATTAGCAGCTTTGAAAAAGATAGGAAAAGTTTTTTCAATTGCATATGAAGTTAAGGTATAAACAATTACACTAAAAGAATGCTACGTCAGTCCTCTCTATGTTGAATCATTTGTAGCTACTTCATTTCTAAAAGAATCTTCAAAAAACTTAAAATAGCTATCATATTTTGTTATTCAAAGTAATTTAATATGCTCTATGGCAAAACTTCTGATTTATTGTAAAATTCCATCTCTAAAAATCTGAAGGAACATAGTCATTTTCACAATAGAAAATGTACTATTAATCACCAGAAGCATTAAGTCAATTTGTATATACAGCACCAACGTCAATATTGTTAATTCCCACTGACTGTATCTAGTCATGGGTCTTCATGTGGAGAAGAAGTTCAATATTTTGCTGCTGTAGATGAAATGATTCATGGGAAGAGTGTAACCTGTAGTTTCCAGGCTGCCATAAATTGAAATATCAATGTGGTAAAATCTTCACTCTTATATTGTGCTTACATACTTCCATTGGGCGCATTGGGAAGAATAAAGCTACTACTGGATTTGTTATACCAGAGTCTACTTCTTCATCCATTGATTGTTAGTCCTAGCACATTCTAAGGCTGCTATAGTACTTTCATAACTCTGTATTGTGAGTCAAATAACTCTCATTTCCAGATCTGAATATTTAAGTAAAAGATGAAGTTTTCCCAATAGTCATCTACAACACATTTAAGATCTCAGCCATTATAAGATTTTCTCACTGCTATCACATTGTATGGCCACATTACTTGGGTATCTCAACGTTCATTTCCAGATCTGTCAACGGGCTGCTACAGGCATGTAAAAAGCACCTTCTTACTATGTTTTTGGGTGTCTGTTTATTAGCCATTTAAATCATTGTTAATGTTAGCTCCTTGCTATAATTTATGAGCATGTTATGTGAAGAATTTCCATTAAAATCTATGATCAAGCAGTGATACATTATTCAAACAAAAATTCAAATCAAAACAGCAGTGAGGCATTATCCGTGTTGAGTTAAAAAGCTCCTACAACCTTTCCATATAAATCTTGGGGTTGAAAATTCCCACCAATCGTATCATAGCTCCTACATATTTGTTTGAAGAAGGATAAATTGCTAGAACTAGACTTCAACTGTGGGAATAAATTGTATTAGTTTGTTTTAGTTTTATATACTGGCCGTACCATAGTCGTACCCAAAATCGAGGTACGCCGTACCATTTTCACCAAACGTACCCAATTTTTTTTATGAAGTACCCGGTATGGAAACACTGTTCATAGTATGTGAGGGTGCGTCTGGGTACGTACCATTGCCATACCCAAGTACCCGATACCGGTACAGGTACCCGACCCCTGGGTACGGGTACCCATGCAACACAGGTACAGACCGTACTTACCAGGTTTTTCCATTTGAATGCATTGTTTAGCCCTAGTTTGAATATTAAAGAAAAATTTACAGATGCTAGAGGGTTCTCCAAGAAAGAGGGAGTTGATTTTGACAAGATGTGAGTTGCCAGGTTTACCACTATCAAAACCATTATGTCCTTCCTTTTTGTTTTGATTGATCTTTATATCAGATGTATGGAAAAAACATTTTTTAATTTAAATTGTGTTATTGAGGAAGAGGTGTACTTAAATCAACCAAAAGGGCTTTGTGATACATGGCTGAGACACCCATGTTTGCATTTCGAAGAATTCTCATTATACCGAGTCATAATTTTAAATAATGAATGATAAATAATTTACTCTTCCCTCCTCTTTTGGAAGCTTAGGGTTTTTTTGGGTTCTTTTTTCAGGTTATTTGTGGGGACGTCACCCCCTTTCCCCTATTTAAGTTTTATGATGGGGACAGTGGCTGCAGTCCCCAACAGATTTTGGCTGCTGGGGATGTCCAATGATGTAGGCCCTGGGGTGTGCTCCCAGAAAATATTGGGTGAACATCCCACACCGGTGTTGAACTTGCACTGCGTATGGAAATTGCATACTACACCAGAGAACTGTACCTTAAGAATGGGTGCATACACCTTAGCAACATAGGATATAACACAAAATAAACCATAGACAAGCCTTGGCATAACCAATACATTCATAGTGGGAGACAAACCACAAACTAAAAATAACTGGTTCATCCCAATTTCATACCAAGTGCCCATGTAACTAGCATGGACCTCACTGTGTTCAATCTCTGTCCATGGTGGATTTCAAATTCAAAGCACACTTGGTTTTTGGTACTATGCAAGTAATGATAAAATATGCATGCTATTATCATAACTAAATGAATAAATATGGTGCCAAAAATAAATGCCCTATGAACCATCACCATGTTAATAGCCATAAACAAGCAGTTGCTCAACAGATGAAAATTATTTGGGCTTAACTTTATGAGCAATTTGCGGAGTATCATTTGCTATTGCATTTTAAATGTAATCATGTCCCTTGCTATATCATTAGCCTATCACTTAAATGTGGACACATTCATAATGGTTTTACACAAATCAGAAACAGAGAAAAATGCAAGGATATTGAAAGTATGTGTTTCATATGTAATGGAATTGGGGGCAGGTGACAAAAGGTAAACTCTAGAGTAGGAAATAAGAAAGGATACTGGGAAATCCAGGGGAAAGTAGAGAGGATGAACTTAAAATTTCTCTCCATTCATTTCATTCTTCCAGGCTAGGTTTGAAAGTCTTAAGTTAATACCTGATTGTATGGTCTATTCTTCGTTTTTATTGTTTTGTTAACATGCAATTGTAGTGGTACTGAAGCAGTGTATTTGGATAAAAAAATCAAAAGATTGGCATGGAAAGGGAGATAAATGTTAATTTTCCACTCTGGAGACACTTCACTTGAATTGATATTGTGGGTGGAC
This sequence comes from Pseudotsuga menziesii, assembly GCA_001517045.1. NCBI lineage: Eukaryota > Viridiplantae > Streptophyta > Pinopsida > Pinales > Pinaceae > Pseudotsuga > Pseudotsuga menziesii. Next base: position 326,907 of record LPNX010334047.1, on the reverse strand, counting down.
TTTACAGAATGGGTATATGACATATTAGATGGAAAATTTATCTGATGTTACATTTCAAATCTGGCTGATTTCATTTGCAAAGGACATTACAATTGTTGGAAGAAACTTATTTTCTTAAAAATTACAAATGAATTGCATGGGTTATAATAGATTTTTGGGCTCAACTCGTTAAGAAGTTTGAAGCACAAAATAGGCTGCTTTGTGACCTCGGATGTGTGTACAAGGATCACAGACTATTATCATTCTAAGGTTACCAGAATCAGTTACCAGGGTGTAAATATTCCTACTAACTTTAGTTTGTAAGAATCTTTGATTTTCAATCCTGATTTCGTAAACATCATGGAACTGACAACTAAAACCATTTACCAAAAAACTGCAGGGCATGCTAAAGCAGTTGACACCAAAAACTACAAAATATTGAACAATAAAAACACCCTAGGGCATTATTTTTCAAACTGCTAATATGACTACTTTTATAAATAGACTGTGGTCTCTTTCACAATAGTAAAGGAAGAGCACTAATTTTGTCTGGATTATTAGGAAATGCAACAATAAGAGAATGAAAGCATGTCATCTAGATATGATAGAGATCTCTAAAGTACTAGTATGCAGCTACAAATACAAGTATGGCTATAGCAGATAAAAGAAGTGAAGTATATGCTGATGTAATTTAACATTGCAAATTCATCCAAGAAACCTCAAGGTTGAGGTGGAATTTCTAAATTTGCATTAAAGGTTGAGGCCTTCCTACGTTCTCACCCAGCATCAGGAAAATCTGTGTACATTGCTCTTCACACCTGTCAATGGTAGCTACTGAAAATCCACAGAATGAGTGACGACAAGGGAAAAATTACAGTGGTGAATTGGATGAGATCGCAAACTTGGGAGTGACCAGATCAGTGATTGAAAAGCATCGTAAGGATTATGTATTTTCCTAGAAGAAATCTTCTGCCCACATTGACCTTTGACCCTTAACCAGATTTTCTAGCAGATCTCCATCCTGGCAGCCAATGCCTAACAATATTTCAAAAAAGCACTGCAAAATATCACATACAAATGCTAAGGGCTTTGTAATCCAGGGTGTGAATATTCCTACTAACTTTAGTTTGTAAGAATATTTGATTTTCAAGCCTGATTTCATAAACATCATGGAACTGGAAACTAAAACCATTTACCAAAAAAACTTAAATGCTCTTTCCCCGTGCTCAGGGATTATCATGAGTTCCAAAGGAGACATAGTTATTTTGAACTGGCTCAGGACAATAGTAGCCATCAATTGGGTTTATACTTTGGAAAAGGCGTATCCACTCCACGGGTAGCCCAGAAAACCACCAACGGCAAATATGCCTTTTCCAAAGTATAAACCAGGAGGAGGAATCCACGAGTTTTCAGATTCTCAGTTTGGTATGTACACATTTATTTTTTAGTTGCTTAAGAATTGCTTCTGTTAAAGGTATGTACTGTTGATAACAAATAGTTATGAGTTTCAGGTCACATTTCACTACACAGTTGACCTTCTCCATGTATGCTAATAATTTTAGATATGCAACATTAACAATACATCGTGCTATGAAACTTTCTTAGGTATGGTTCCAAGTAAATCATGTGGGGAAATTTTTACACTGTTATATGATAGTATTGTTTATTATAGAGTTGTGTGATTTGTTGTAGCTGGCTTTTCAGGATTTACCTGGATTTACTGTAGCTATCTTTTCTTCTACTCAGAATAGCCTCAAGGCTGCCTAGAATAGCCTCAAAGTGCCCAGATTAGCCTCAAGGCTGCCCAGAATTAAACTGAAGGATGTTTGCTGCTGCTTTAGAGCATAACCAGGGCTGCTGTAGGTGACCATTTGAGGACTGTCTCATTACCATAAATTCTCAGAAATGGTTGTACTATGCACAGATTGCCAAGGGGAAGGCCCAGACTTGAGGAATCACCCCTCTTTTTGCTGATACTACAGGATTAGGAAATTCCCATTCGAAAATGGGGGTAACCGCTATCCATGGCCTGAACTACGTATGTAGATCTTGTTTCTCTATTATGGGTGAAAATTTGAAATTACTAAACCTGAGTTAAAGTAGGTGCATGGAGTCTAGGAACATGCACATATATATTGGTGATTATGTATATACTATATTATTACATCATACTTATGTGATGCGGCTAGCATTATTGTTTGTTATATTGTGGTTAATTAAATTCATCTATATATTTTATCCATGGAAAATGTCTTTGGGGAAACTCTTTAGGTACTAGAGGTAAATGTCGCTGGAGTACAACATGCACCCTTAACCCAGACGCACTATACGGGCCTTGTAGCCATGACCTTTCCATGTTCTCTGCCTTGAAGCTAATTGAACTAACCCACTAGGCTGAAATCATAAACACGTGTGTGTATAGCTATACATGCGAGTGTATTTATATATATGAGAAGTTAATTTGAAAGTTAAATTTTATCCTCCAATTTGATAGCAATATGAGACACATGTCTTGTACCTTCAACATGCATGCATGACATCCACAAGGGGCATGACAAACAATTCCATAAAGATAATTCACGATTTGGATTTCAAGTGCATTCACAACATTCAAGCAAATGTTAGAGAAGGCAGCATGACGACTAACATTTTGTCATCTCTGTTTCAAGATTGAATTAGATAATCAGGTCAGATTTCTTACAATCGTTGCATTTTAGTTTTAGTACTATGTGTTTAGGTTTCTGGAAAGTATGTCATGATGATATTGGTGAACCTTGTTTAGTAGAACTAATTATCTAGGAAATTGTATCATAGAAAAAGCCAACAATGTGTAAGGACCTACACCCTTGCTTTGACACTATATGACCAGCAACTATAACACTCATAAGAAAGTATGTCCTCTCTATATTCATGTCCAAAACAGAGCACAAGCAGTGGTGGAGGAGAAGGAACTATAAAGTTGACGAGTAGATTGTCCTGTTTTCTCTTATAATGCTGTCATTTTGGCACTGTAGTTTAGTTTCTATTTCCAAATTTCAAATGGGTGCAAATCCTTTATACAAAGTCACCTCTAAAATTTAAATCATAAGTTGTTGGTGCAGACCTATCAAGCCACAGCGAGAACTAAGGTGCCTAATGATGCAGATAAACTCCAATCTGCAACAATTTATTCTTCAGTATAGTCCACTGGTATGCATATGCTCTGTTTCCAGATATGTAGAGCAACCTCTTCAATACATCTTTAAACCTGCAAGAGTATTGGCAGTAAAACAGAGAAAACCAGACGGCGCAAACACTCTAAATATATATGACAGGCAACAAAATTATTCAGCTAGATGAAAATTTCATAACAATATTCTTTATTCATTGCACACCAGATTACAGACAGTAATAGCCATAGAAACTACTCAAAATCTATCAGCGCCTGCACCTACTTTTCAATCAGCTGGAAAAATACCTCCCTGAGCCCACGCTACCACCTCCTCCCCTTTTTCCTAGCCCCACTTCCTAAAATTATTAACTGCCCTCTTATTTGCTCTAACCCAAAAGGAGTAATTGAATATAGGGCTATTTTTAGTAAAACAGATCCCTATAAATACTGAGCATAAATAACAAACTACTGAAACAAGGAAGAATTCCGTTAAGGAAGATGCTCCACATCACCTAATAAGCATGGGTTATGTTTGAACCTGGAACTTTGCCAACTCAAAATCAAAATTGAATCTTCTTATTTAAATACAGAAACTCACTCCAAAGACAATACTTCATCATCCCTAGCCACTCCGCCGAGATCATGCAGCTAGGCTTCTCAGCCTTGGCCACTCCTTGGAGGATATCATTTGCCAGAGCATTGGAATTTTCACACTCATTGATTACTCCAATGACAAGCATGTCTTGCAGTCACTTCAGCAGCTAGCTCCAACATGCCTTGACATCCTCTCTTCTGCTCAGCACCAAAACTCTTTAGTTTCTAGCAACTCTCTTGCTACTCCTTTGTACTTGCACCTCATTTTATATCTTCTCTTATCTAGAGCATTTAGCCTTTAGCTAGACACTTAGTTTAATATCTTTTTATGCTGTTAGTATTGATCTAGGAGTTGCTTTTGTACTCCCACTTTGTACTTACACTAGATATAATATTTTAGACCCATTGACCAACTTTTGTGGTCATTTGTTGGACATTAATAAAATTATCTATCTTATTTTATGTCCAATTTTGGCAGAGGCAGTAAGAGCCCCAAAGAAATGAATGTTATAGATCTTTGCATCAATATTGGAATTGTTGCATATTTCAAAATGAATAATATTATCTTCATATTTAGTTTATAGTTTGAAATTTGTCCAGTGGCTTATCTTTGTAGTTGTCTTTTATTAGGGCCAAGACCTTGTCATTGCAAATGTTGGAGACTCTCGTGCTATTCTGGGAACAATGTCTGCTAATGGATGTTTGTCAGCCATTCAGTTGACAGTTGACTTGAAGCCAACCTTACCTAGTAAGCTCTCTATTTTTAAAAAAATCTCGCAAACAAATTTGTGAGCTGTATTTAAACTTTACTAAATTATTTTGTGTGGATGTTGTCTCTTGAGTGACTGCAATTTCATATTATTTGTTTTTAGAACTAATATGTATCACTTTAATCATAATGTCAACATTGTCTGAAGTCATGCAAAGAACAGATCAAGGTGATAACTTTTATTTCCAAAGTTTACTCTATAGACTGCACTTTAAGCATTATTTGTATTGTATTAATAACTTTATATCCAGTGGAAAATAACCTCAATTCCCCTGTTCTTGCTTTTCATATTTTTTCATGCTGTCTTCTGCTCTGCAAACAATTTTGGCCATACATACCATCTTTTGAATGGAATCAAGCAGTGGATATAACTGGTGGTGTGGACTCAACAGAGCTCGATTTGAATCGAAAGCATTTCTATCAATTTAGTGGTTCCCTAACCACTCCTCCATGCACAGAGGGAGTGATGTGGATGGTGATGAAAAAGGTAAAGTGACCATATCACAATCTTGCTAAGTACCTTTTCTTGTTTTCAATAGAATGTGCAGTTTCCTGTTGTATCCATGACGTGCTTCACGGATCTATATACATTAGTTATTGCACCATGTAGAGTATGAAGTTGAACCTCAGATAATGTATGCATACCTTAAGGTTTCAAAGGAATCACATCACAACCTTTTATAAGATAGATAACTACCAGAACTGTCTGGTCAAAATGTATATGATGTGTGGTTTCTTATTGGGTATTATTGCTTAATATAAACATTAAGCATTCAAAAGAGATATAAGACCCTTAATGTTGGTTCTGTCTTTGCATTTCTGTATAGCAAGTAGTTTCTTTACTAGGATTTGTCTATGCAGACTTGAAGTTGGATTAACCTTCATAGGTTTGGGATTTACTGATTCCATCTTCTAAATTTTACAGATACGCAAATTCTCTCCCATTCAAGTGGATATGTTATATGTTGCTCTCAAGGTAGAGCACAATTTCAGTTCTGTTTTCTTTAGTTTCTTTCTATTCACTAGAATGAAATGTCTCTACTTATGAAGGAGTGCATGAGTTTATTTACAGCAAAACATTTTAATAAAATGACTTCAATTTTTGAATGCATTGTGGTTTTTATTTTTAAGTAGAATGTATATGTTACGTATTGCAGCATGAAAATTCTCACCCAACTCAAGCTCTGAATGGAAGAAGTGTATACAAGAGGAAATTAGCTTGATTCCTTCCGAGTAATGGAGGAGCACGGGTCTATACATGAAATGTTTTTTCTCACATTTCATGCATTACTCCTATTTCCAAGGAGGTCATCACCCTCCTGCTCTGGGATCAGTTTGCTTAACTATGGAGATGCATCTTGAATAAGCTCCCCAAAATAACCTAGATATGATGTATTCAGTCTTCTTTTGTAGTCCAATAGTAGATGTAATAAAAGATATACATTATATTATTGGCAGATTTCTTGTACTCCTTTTGTACAGGGACTTCTATTACATAAATTTGCAGTCCATCATCATTTTCTCTTGTTATCTCATTTTGCACTATATTTAGTAAAATTTTAAATTAATGAGATTTTCATCTCAAGTTTTTAAGCATCTGATAAACATGACCAAATGGAAAGGCAGATTTAGAGTCAAAAGTGTACTATCAGAATTATATTGGAGGATTCTTCTATATTTTATATTTAGTAGCTCAGAACAATCATTTTATATTAGAGGTAACAAAACCAGTTCTCAACCTAATTTTTTATAACGATAACCTAAACTATGCATGTAGCCGTTTGGCTCATTTGATCAAATTGGGATTGCTCTCTATATTTTTCTTTAGTTATAAGGGATTACTAGTATTGGTGGCTTCACGATGAAGTCCTATTTTGGTTACTCTTATCACTTTGCCATCCTAGAATGAAAGTATCACCCGTTAAGCAACTTTAGGTTGGATGCATGGCGTCTCTTTTTAGTCATCCTTTTGAGTTTATATTTACATATTTTGTAGGCCAATCTAATTCTCTCAGATCTAATAAGAAAACTTACTTTCTGATCTTCCATAGGTTACCTAATTGGAGGACATGCTGGTGTAATTCTGGAAGTTGGTGCAAACATGTTTCTACTTCTCTTGTCCAACTACCAGCTTAATTATTACTTTCTTCTACTTTTATGCTCATATATGTTCACTTATTTCTGTGTGAACTTTCTTCTTACGCTTCATACATGTTCACATATTTCTGTGTGACCAATTCTGTTGCAGCCTATCGTATGCATATTGTTTTCTTTGTTTAACCATATCTGTGATCCAGCTTTTTTTTAAGTCCTGCT
>LPNX010334047.1:302307-318474 GCA_001517045.1 Pseudotsuga menziesii | reverse complement strand
AGGTAGAAATATAAAGGGGTATAAAAAATGTAAATGAAAAAATGGATACATGCAATATATAGGGAAAATAGGGGTTTTTTAAAATAAGCAAGGCATATTGGGAGCGGGTTAAAAAAATGATTTTGGGAGGTATTTTCCAATATTTTTTGAAAATAGGGGTATTGTTTCATATGCCACGAACAAATGTACTATGGCATGGTTTCACTAAGTGAAGACCCCGTGTTTTTATATCAATTTTGGTACATAGACTAATTTATTTAAAAACTTAATTAGGCTCTCGGACACATCTAAGGCCACAAAGGCAAGAATTGAAAAAATCATCAACACAAGCTTGGGCCTGGTGGTTACTCCAACTTGGCGGCCCGATATGTAAGTATCGCAAAACCTAAATCCGCATCCAAATATCATACAGATTATTATTTTTGTTTCGTTCTGACAAAAGGCTTTAAAATTAATGACATCATGCAAATATGAAGGTCGACCGGTTCAAAGAATTGCCCAGTGCGGATTACATGAAGCTTGGCTTCGAACATGGCTTTGACGTCCTTGTTGAACACCGAAGAAGCTTGTCTATGAATACTGCACAATCTTTTGCTGATCCATCTAGTGCCCAGGTATGTGAAAACTGTATAGTTTAATGATAATTTATTAATGCTCATGCAATTTGTTCCTTATAAATAAACTAACATAAATTATTTATTCATTTTTGTGCAGGAAAGTAACGATCCCGTTCATGTCGAGGATGAATTACATGACCAACCAAACGAAGATCATGCTTCTCATCCTAGTAATGAAGTTATTAATGTGCTACTATTTTTTATAGACCATTGCAGATGATGAACATTAATTCTAATTCTACACAATTCAACTACAGAGCATGTAGCTGCAGATCATAACACGAAACAGGTTGGGCCAGTACGAGATAATGTTGAACATGTTGATGTGCACATGGCAGGTAAAAACACACATTCGTAATGTTTTTTTAATGAATTACTCGTATTTATCAAAATATAAATATATTAATGAAAGATTTTGACATTATTGCAGAAATTCATTGCCCCTTGCCTGAAGTTCAGCCTTCTGAGCAGACTAGTAGGGATATCGATGATCAGATTCCTGAAGATGTGACTCTAACTAAATATTTAAAGAGAAGAAAAGTAAAAAGGAAGTGACTAAACAAATTTTCAGTAATTCTTATTTATAAAAAAAATTAATGCTTTTTCCTCTGTTTTATGAATGAATGCTTTACTGAATTGTTTACTGATATTTTGTTTCTGCCATTTACTAAATTAATGTTTTAATGAATGAGTTAATGAATGGTTTTTTCAGCTATTGAATGTTTGAATGGTTTAATGAATGTTATAAAGAATGATTTAATGAAAGCATTTTTCAACTATTGAGTGAAATAATTTGCATTGTGAAATAGTGAAATAAATTGTTATTTGCAAGTATAGGCATTGGGTTTGGGGAGTTGAGAGTGATGTGAGGGGGGGGAGTGGCCATAAGAGCTTCCACCTTCACGTGGTTGGTCCTATTTAGTAGAGAATATTAAATTATTCTCGAAACAGAGAGGAGCTCAACTATTGGTAAGGAAGAATACATTAAAAAACATCTATTTCTATATTTTTACTGTGTAATTTTCACTATTGCTATTTGACTCCTCCATTGGAACTTGTTGCAGATAGCGTTGAGAAACATTTCCATAGTTAAGAGGCAAGAAATGGAGTTTTGATTAGATCGATGGCCTTATATACATAGTATTTTTGGTTATCCATGTTTTATCAGGTGATATATTCTTACTAGTTATAATTTTTTGCTTACATAATTTATGTTAGATCATTATATTTTAAATTCCTTGATTAGATTAAGCAATTGAGTGTCATTTAATGTTGCTTGAGAATTTTAAAGGACTCAGTTACTTGAATTGAATTCGTAAATGATAGATGTTATATAACATGTTTATATAAATGGTTGGGCATGATAGCTTCGAAGATAGATTGTTTGAATACTTGGTCAATTGTAGCAGGATGCATTTATTTTCGCAACACACTCATGTCTTCATTTTATGTTTTCAAGATTCTTTTGAACAAATAATGGCTTGTTTTTACATTATAAGTCCACATTCAATGTTTTCAAGATGCTTTTGAACAAAGAATGGCTTGTATCTACATCATAAGTCCACATTTAACAGCCTTTGCAGCAAGAGTTTTTATATACCGAAAAACTAACATTCATTCTTTACTTGTTTATGGATTTTACAATCCTGCAGATGCAAGATGTGGACAATGGTACACTGTTAAAGTGGACTCTTCAAAGGTTACCTTGGAAAATAGAGTAGATCTTCTTCAACGAGCTGAAGTTCGTGTGTGTGCTTTTGATATAGAGACAACCAAGATTCCTTTCAAGTTCCCTGATGCCGAATATGACATGATAATGATGATTTCACACATGGTGGATGGGCAAGGCTATCTTATTAAAAATCGAGAGGTAAAAACACTTGGCATTGTTTTATGCCCATTGGTTAGCCTATCCTTTATTTTGGGATTTCTTTCAGCTATGTTTTGGGATTTTTATTGTTTACAGATTGATGTTGCATTGATTGTTATGAACATCGTTGCTCTTCTTTAGTTTTCCAATTCCTTTTGTTTGTTTCCTGAGTGTGTAGGGGTGGGGCATTGAAGACTTAGAGTACACTCCAAAACCAGAATTTGAAGGAAATTTCAAAGTAGCAAATGTGCCAAATGAGGTATATCTACCATTTACTGTTTACCCTAAGACTACAATTCTGAAAACAATTATTAATCCCCTGGAAGTTTGCTAGACTATTCTATTGTACTATTCTACTGGTTGTTTGGAATTTGCAAGAGCAAAGTTAAATATCTACTGTACATTATTAATAATGATTTAAGGTAACATACTCTGTTGTTTCTTTGTCTCTTTTCTATATGAAGTGGTTATGTATTTGTAGGATTCAATCTTATTCTATATCCCTTCCTTGAGCAAAGCTAGACTATTCTAAAAGTATTGAATGCCTCTTGGTCAGCAAGTTTATTTTTGTTATTTTTTTATCTAAGTTGTTTCCTTTGGTCCCCTCTGTTTAGAGACTCTATAGGTTCAATGTCCTCCATTATCACTTATTAAGATTGGGGATGTAAAGCACTCTTTGCATGAGAGCTCTTTCTTATATAGGGAGAAACTTATGCAGATACTTATACAATTAGCACAATGCATATGAAGGATAAACGCAATTCTTTAGACCCATTTCATCTTAATCATGCTATAAAATACCACCCTTTAGAACTTTAGTCAACTCAAAATGGAGGTCAGGGACACAGACAGTGTATGGGGACTGCTTCATTCCACTTTCCAACTAATAGTCTCACCCAGAGAAGCACTGCATTGTGTTCAACTAGGAAAACTTGATTGCAAGCAACCTTTCTTCGACTCTCTCGAAAGCCAAGTCACATAGGCCATTTCTAAGTGGGTAAGTTGGAACATGCGGGCATGGGATTACATGGCCTTTGTAAATGTGGTTCACACTACCGTGAAGTTGTGTTGTAATCACCTACCCTTAGCACATGTAATGTCCCTAGTTAAGGAAAATTCTCTTAATGTGTTCATGGATTGGTTAGATTGGACTTTGTCTTGTTAAGTGGTCCACTTGTAGACTTAGTACAGGGTTTGCTTGTAATTACTCTCTTCCTTATTCTATAAATAGAAAGGAGGGTGCTTCTCTTGAGGATATTGGGTTTTCTATTTTGCGAAAAGTAAAGTTAAGAGTAAAGTAGTTGTGATAACTATATGTGCAAGGATGAAATATATACTTGACATAGAATCCTCTAGTTTGCTACCAGGCTTCCTTCAGTGGTCAAATTCTAGGCTGAAACCATGTGGTCGTAAGAGATATCTTTGGATTTATTTTTTTTAAATCCATCAATAGGTTTTGATTTTCCGATGTTTTTCCGACACTCTGGTCAACCCATCCGAAGGTCATGCCATGTCTCCGACGCTTCCTCCCGTCGGACGACCGATGGTTAAAGTGTTGGACTGTGTCGAAAGGTCGACTCTTCTAGTGTCGGAGTGTGTCAGAGTACCGACACTGTCTGAATTAAAAATAGATGACATCGCCATTTCTCAGACACTTTTGTTCATTGGATGGCCGATGCTTCAGGGGTCGGATGACGTCGGATTTTCGATGGTTTATGCAATTTTGGTTGGCACTTCTGAAGGAATAACGGTCGAATATGCGACACAATTGTCTGTCAGAGCTTCGACCCTTATTATTCGATGATCGGAGATCCGATGTTACGCCACCGACGGTAAAAAAAAAGTGTATGTGTCAAATACCCGACAGGTTAGTGTCGAATTTCAGACATGGTAGCCATCGGATTTTGGCCTCAAATTCTGTAGTGGTTGTATCTCTTCATTTTTTTGGACGGTATAATAAGAAAGGAATAGAAGTTTCTATGTGGATTAGGCCATATTAGGTGGACCACATTATATCTGTGTCTCTCTTGTAATGTGTTTTAAGATTTGCATCTTGTTTAATTATTTAATTGTGTAATTGTTATTGCTTTGCGATCTTATTTTTCTAACAGATTTTGTGTTGGATCACACCAGTATCATAGTTTCTCAAATATTCATATTTCCACATCAAAACATGAAGGTATTCTTTAAAAAGAGATGCATACTTGTGTTATTTTTTAGTTGGAAAATATTAAGAGAGATTCATATACTTGGGGTCCTCAGGAGTGCTAATGTTGATTTCTTCAATACCTTCTTGTTGAAATAATGTAACTGCGGAAGATATTCTATTGTACCTATTATTATGTTATTGTTGTCCCTCCCTTCCATAGATGTTTTTCCTCTAATTAGGGATATCATTGATGTAATTGGTAATGTAAAGTGTTGAGGTAAAACCTCCATTGTAATTTGGGTCAATAATACCTAGAAAAGAATTATTAAAATGTATTTTTGTGTCTCCTATAACAAGTTGGCCATGTTGGGAAGATGAAGTCGGACTTATTGGGTTATTAGAACTCATAGTTGATGTGTATAAATAGATGAGACACCCTAATTTGGACACTTACAACTCAAGCAAGTTCGCTAGAGAGAGAAAGAGGAGTCCATCTGGAGGAGAAGCAGTCTATCTTAGTCTTGTGGTCTTGCATTGTACTTGGTTGGATTCTATATCGAGGAATTTTTGTTGGGTTTTCTTCCCCATGAGGGTTTCCTAGGATAAATATTTGTGTCTTGTTTGTCTTGTTGTGCCTTTAATTCTTTTAGTGATCTTCTTATTATCAGGCATAAAACCTTTAAAAATATAACATAGAATCATAGCCAACCTGAAAGAAGACATTGTGCAGTTGTTTTTCTCGCAGTACAAGAAACTAGGGTTTTCTATTTCGGGAAACTCCCTCATCATATCAGTAGAAAAAGAAGGATAGTTCAACTCACCCTAGGAGGGTGCATCTTTATATTGTGGTATAATTCAATTTCGAATATTTTTAGTTTTTGACTTGTCACTATTGTCGGGAGGAACTTGGGCTTGATATTTTTAAAGGTTCCATCTCCAAATTCAAGAAAATAAAGATACAGTCTAGCTCACCTTGTGGAGGCACATATTTTCCACCATTCATCCCTAGAAGTTTTCACAACTAAAAAATTAGGGTTTCACCATCAAACCCTAGGTCATCCTGAAGGAGGTTCCAGAAGCAGTCCTCAAATTGGCAAGTGCTACTTTCTATATTTCCATTTGAAGTTCTCATTCCTTAAAGCTGACAAACAAAACCAAGCTTGATGAAAATATTGAAGGAGAAGAAAATTTTAGAGCATCAAAGTATAGAATCATGGTCATCCTTGAAGAAAATGACCTAGAATGCTACATCAAAGAAGAGGTCAAGGAGCTAGGGGATGATGAAGAAAATACCAAGCACATGAAGGACATGATCAAAGCCAAAATTTGCATAATTGAATCCATCAAGGATCTTTAATTCCTCAAGTATCATCAAATAATGCTTCAAAATAAATGTTTGATGCTCTGAAAAATCTATTTGAAGGAAAGAGCATTGATAGAAGAATGATCTTGAGAAATCAACTCAAGGGAGTGAAGATTCAAAAGGAAGAAACCATGTAGTCATAGTTTACGAGAGTGTCTCAAATCAAAGAACAATTGGAGTCTATCCGTGACATGGTGGAGGAAGCAGAAGTTGTGATGACCACCTTGAATGGTCTCCCATGGGATTGGGAATATTTCATCAGATTTATATGTACTAGAAGAAAGCTAACCAAGTTTATCAGACTTTGTGAGGAGTGTGTGCAGGAAGAAGAAAGAATATCCAATAGAGAATAAAATTTAAATGGTGATGAAGATCAAGCCTTGGCATATCATGCGAAAAAAAAAGGATCAAACAAGAGAAAGGTTTGTGATCAATCTCCCAGAAGAAATCAAAATTTTCAAAGGAACTCAAGAAACAAAAGATATTTCTCATATTTTGAATGCTTCATGTGTCATAATATGGGACACATTGCAAGAAATTGTCCACTCAAAGTAGAACAATTCAAGAAGGGAAATAAGAAGTTCCATTCCCATGCAATATAATATGATAACTTAGACAAAGAAAAAAACAATGAATATGGAGACTCCATTGAAGAATATGTATTTATCTCAGCCTTTACTGGATTAGTCTCTCATGGAAGTGACACTTGGCTTGTACACAATGGAGCTTCCAGATATATGACAGGTTAGAAAGACTCTTTTCAAAGTCTTGTCCAGAAAGACTCTCCTTATAAAGTAAATCTTGGAGATGACTATCAATATCCCATCAAGGGAATGAGATAATCCTTTTACAAATTGGACTAGGGGAATTCTATGAAGATGAAGGAAGTCTTATGTGTCCCAAGATTGAAAAAATATATATTTTCTATCTCAACTCTAGATAAGAAGAGCTTCAGAGTTGCTTTTGTAGATGGAGAAGTACTTATGTGTCAAAAGGGAAAGAAAATAGATGATGCAGTTGTGATTGGAGTAGACGAAGGAGGGATTTACAAGCTAAAGGGACATACAGACTCATCCCTAACAATGTGTACAATCAAACCATGTGAATTATGGCACATAAGACTTGCTCATGTGAACTACAAAGCACTACCAATTGTGAGCAAGGTTGTCACATGTTTACCATAAATTCAAGTCAATAATGAAGGAGTTTGCAAAGGATATGCTCAAGGGAAGAACACCAAGAGGTCCATTTCCAAGTAGCAACAGTAAATCAAAAGGAATCTTAGATATTGTTCATTCAAATGTATGCAGTCCAATGTCAGTCACTTCACTGAGTGGGTATGTGTATTATGTTTCATTTACAGATGACTACTCCCATGAGACTTGGATTTACTTCCTGAAAGGAAAAGATTAAGTTTTCGAAAGATTCAAATAGTTCAAGGATATTGTGGAAAACTTATCTAAAAATAATATCAAGACCTTGAGATGTGACAATGGAGGAGAATTCATTTCCAATGAATTCAAATATTTATCCAAGGAAGTTGGGATTAAGAGGGAGCTCCATACACTATAATCCTCAATAGAACGAAGTAGCAGAAAGAAATAATAAAATCATTATAGAAGATATGAGATCCATGATTCATGACCAAGACTTACCCATGCACCTATGGGATGAAGCAACTAGAACCGCATTATATGTTTAGAACATAATTGCTCGTAGTACTCTTGGGAACAAAACTCCATAAGAGATGTTTATTGGGGAGAAGCCTGAATTCATCCACCTAAATATTTTTTGTTGTCGTGTGTTTATACATGTTCCCAAGGAGAAAAGAACAAAATTGGACCTTTCTGGAAAGAAGGGAATATTTGTTGGATATATTGATCATTTGAAAGCTTATAGAGTGTACATTCTAGGTTTTTTCTAGATCGAAATCAATAGAGATGTTATATTTGATGAAGATGCAGATTTCAGTAAGTCCAGACAGAACCATGCTGATGAAGATCAAGAAGAAGAACATGAAGCCCCCATAATTCCAGTTTGCAATGTTGAAGAAGAACCAATACCAGAATACCATGACATGGAAGAGCCTCAAAGGCCTATGGATATGCCTCAAGAGATGATCCAACGGAAAAGAAGACTAACTTGGTATTGTGATGTCATTCAAGGTGCAGAAAAATATGGAGCTTGAGAAGGAATCAAGAGATCAAGGATCTATTCCAATTGTGTGCCCTTGATGTGTAATCTTGTTGATAGAGAACCTAAATGTTTTGAGTAAGCTACAAAGAAGAAGGAATGGATGGATACAATGCTTGAAGAATACCAATATATCATAAGTAATTATGTTTGGGATGTTGTACCAGTACCAAGAGACAAGTCAATTGTTTCTTCAAAATAGATATTCAAGACAACACATTCAGCAGATGGGAGTATTAAGAAGTACAAGGAAATATTTGTAGCTCGAGGATTCTCATAAAAAAGAAGGAATTGATTATGAAGA
Organism: Pseudotsuga menziesii; assembly: GCA_001517045.1. Lineage (NCBI taxonomy): Eukaryota > Viridiplantae > Streptophyta > Pinopsida > Pinales > Pinaceae > Pseudotsuga > Pseudotsuga menziesii. The sequence continues at coordinate 309,978 of LPNX010334047.1, read as the reverse complement.
GACTTCTTCACCAGTAGCAAGATATACCTCAATGAGAATTGTTCTTGCCTTGGAATCCAAGATACAATGGAGGCTACACCAAATGGATGTAAAGACAACATTTCTAAATGGTGTGATAGACGAAGAAGTATACATTGAACAACCTCTAGGTTTTGAAACCCATGATAGAAATTCACATGTGTGCAGATTGAAGAAAGAAATATATGGATTAAAGCAAACAACCAGAGCATGGTATGGAAGAATTGATGGATTCTTGATGAGATTGGGATTTACCAAGAGTAAAGTAGATTCCAACCTATATTATAAGGTTGTTCTTGAAGGTCTTAGTTCCTAACAGGAGAGGAGAAGCTCATTGATGAATGCAAGAAGAAGCGTACTACAAAATTAGAAATGAAAGATCTTGGCATAATGCATTATTTTCTTGATCTTGAAGTATGGTAGCTTCCATACGAGATATTCCTAAACCACGGAAAATGTGTTGTTGAAATACAAAAGAGATTTGGGATTGTATATTGCAAATATATGAACACTCCTATGGTGACTAACTTGAAACAATGTTGATTCCTCAAATACAGTCGATGTTACATTATACCAATAGATTATTGGCTCTCTGGTGTATCTAACGAATACTCAACCAGATATATGTTTTGGTGCGAACACATTGAGTCAGTATATGGTGGATCCCCAACATGTTGATCACTTAGTTGCAACAAAACATGTGATGAGGTACCTTAAGGTATTGTTGGGTATATGTTATATTCTGTGCATGTGTGTATGTAGGGGAGTTTCCCCTTTCAACGCTACGTCAGACGATCCCTGTCAACACTTTCATGGAAACAAGCAGGTAGACCGTTTCCGACGTGAGCACAAGCGAGCTAAATTTTTTTAGTTGTTTTTGGCTTTTTGGGGGAATTTTCTAAAAATATTTAATTTAATCCTAGTCAAGGGATTGGGGTCTATTTTCTAATATGGGTTAATGGATTAGGGTATTGGAGGCTATTGAATACCTATATTGTATTGTGAGCTATTCATAATGATAATGAGAAAATAGGAGGCGTGGCTCCAAGGTTTTTTTGTTTTCTTGGTTAAGGGTTTCCAGGGTAACTCTATGTGTTATGTGTGAATGTTGTGTTGTAATATCTATTTTTCTAAAAATGTTATGTATGCTTTACTTCTCTACACAGGTTTAAAACTTACATGTGGTATCAGAGCTTGATTATTGGCATAAAGGGAATTCCTTTGTTGTTGAGGGTTCGACGTGGTTGATATATCTTGGATCTGTGATAAACCTTGGTTTAGTGGGAGATTTGCATCGTTGATTTGTGCATTGAAAGAAAATGGCAAGCATTTTGAGAATGAAGATCGAGAAATTTAACGACCAAAATTTTGAGCTATGGAAACTCAAAATGGAGGATCTTCTTGTAGACCAAGAACAGTGGATTATTATGGATCTGGATATGAAACCAACTAGAACGTCACAAGATGATTGGGATAAATTAGAAAGAAGGGAGAGGAGTACAATACGATTATTCTTATCAGACTCAATGTTGTTGAATGTATCTAGTGATGATAGTGTGGTAAAGGTTTAGGAAAAACTAGGGAGTCTGTGTCAATCAAAATCCCTTGTGAACAAGTTGTTTCTACAAAAGAAATTGTTTGATCTCATAATCGATGAAAATGACACAGTGACAGAGCATCTAGATGTCTACAATAATCTAGTAAGTTAGATAGAATCTAATGGAATTTAAATGGATGAAGAAGATACATGTATCACATTATTGTTTTCTTTTCCAGATTCTTGGGACAACCTAGTTGTTGCTATAGGTAGTACTATTCAAGCTACCTTAAAATTTGGTGAAATAGTATCATCCATACTATTAGAAAAGATGAGGAGGAAAACCATGGATAATCATAGCATTGATTCCTTGTCTCTGAGAGGTCGTCCCAGGAGAGAAACAAAAATAAGAGATTCGGGGGATCTAAATCTAAGGGTAGGTATAAATCCCCAGGAAAAATAATAACAAAGTGTTGGAAATGTAGGAAAGTTGGGCACTATAAAAAGGATTGCAGATCTAAGAATGTTAAGAAAGCAAAGGGATATGAGGATACCCCTTCCATATAGGCAAAGAACTCCTTAGAATAATGAGGGGATGTGTACCTAGATTCCACTGGTAATCATTCATAACATGATGTATGGTTGATTGAATCAGGTGCATCATGTCATATGACCCCTCATAGGGAGTGGTTTTGTGAATATGAAAAGTACAATGGAGGATATGTGCACTTGGGAGATGATTCACGAGCTAGTATCATTAGACATGGTAGAGTTAAGATGAAACTCAAGGATGGAAGGATTAGAACTCTACCTAGAGTGATACACATCCCAAATCTAGCAAGAAACTTGATATTAGTTGAAAAATGGATGTTGTGGGAGTAGAGACTGTGTGTGGAGATGGTGGTTGCAACATGGTTCGAGCATCAATGGTATTGATGCGGGGAGTTTGGTATGGAACTCTATACAAACTATTGGGAAGAACCATCATTGATGAATGTAATAGTTATATTGTGATTGAGGAAGGAGGTAAATATGATGGAAACCTCACTGCATCAAGAGGAAAGACAATTTTATGGCATCAAAGAATGGGGCATATCGGATAAAAGGGCCTTCAAGCATTACAAGCTAAAGGTATGGTTGAAGGTATCACTGATTGAACCCTGTATTTTTATTTATGTGAACATTGCATATATGAAAAACATAGCCAAGTAAGATTTTCATATCGTGCTACATGAGCAAAGGGAATTCTAGAGTTAGTGCATAGTGATGTATTTGGACTTGTACGTGTTCCATCATTAGGTAGATCTGTGTATTATGTTTCATTTATAAATGATTTCTCAAGAAACACATGAATTCATTTCCTTTGAAAGAAATCTGAAGTATTTGCTAAGTTTAAATAATTTAAGGCTCTTGTAGAAAATCAGTAAGAAAAGAAAATAAATGAGGATAGATAATGGTGGAGAGTTCTGCGAGAATGAATTTGAGGACTTATGTAAGAAGTGTGGTATAGCAAGGCAGAAGACTACTCCATACACACCTCAATAGAATGGAGTTTCCGAGAGGATGAATATGAATTTGATGAAAAAGGAAAGAATCGTGCTAAGTAGTTCTAGAATAGGACAAGAATTATGGGCAGAGGCAGTGGAGACATCATGTTAATTGGTAAATTGATCACCCACATCAGCAGTGGTTGACAAAACTACACAAGAGGTATGGACTGGTAAGAAAACCTCTATTAAGCATCTGAAATGTTTTTGGATGTGATGCTTATGTACATGTTTCAAAGAAGAAAAGGAGCAAGTTGGATAACAAATATGAAAAAATGTATCCTTATTGGTTATATAGACGACATGAAAGGTTATAAGCTTTGGAATCATGTAACTGAGAAGATTGTTTACAATCGATATGTTGCGTTTAGAGAGGTAAAAGAAGTCCCCATACAAGAAGTGACTCCAATGGAAAAGGAACCATAGAATATAGAGTTTGAGTTAGAAGGTGAAGAATTCGACTCAATAGAAGAATTTGAATTAGAATAAGAAGAACCTCATACCCTGATTTTTAGGAGATCATCTTGAGAAAGAAGGAAACTAGAAAAATATTCCCCTCCTGATTTTTTCTCTTATTTTTCTTTGTCTATTACTGATGATGATCCTAGAAATCTGAAGGAATCTGTTGATTAAGAAGATAGTGGTCTTTGGAAGAAGGCCACGGTTGAAGAAATGGATTCCCTGGACAAAAATGAATCTTGGGATCAAGTCCAATTACTCGTTGGAAGAAAATACGTTGGGGCAAATGGTTGTTTAAAAAGAAGTTGAATGTAGAAGGTAAAGTGGAGAAGTAAAAATCCCGCTTGGTAGTAAAGCGATATTCTCGGGTAGACGGAATTGAGTTTGGTGAGATATTTTCTCCATTTCCAAAATTAACTTCCATTATATTTCTTCTTATTATTGCTACTATTTTTTAAATTTTGAAGTAGAGCATATGGATGTGAAGATATTGTTATGACATGGATATATCAAAGAAGAAATATACATGAAGCAACCAGAAGGGTTCATAGTAAAGGGGAAGAAAGATTTGGTATGTAAACTAAAGAGGTCCCTTTATGGTTTAAATAAATATCCAAGGATGTGGTACCAAAATTTTGACGCATATGTACTTGTATTGGGGCTTATGAGAAGTAAGGTTGATCACTGTCACATCACTGTGTATAATCCAAAGAGATTGGTGATCACATCCTTAACATAGTATTGTATGTTGATGACATGTTACTGATTGGGAACGACAAAGATGTTACAAAGGAAGTGAAGTCTCAGTTGTCCTCCAAATTTGACATGAAGGATCTCGGTGCTGCAAACTTCATTCTGGGATTGGAGATAAGAAGAGATCATGAAAACATGAAGATCTGGTTGAATTAAAGAAAACATGTTGAGATGGTACTACAGATATTTAACATGTAGGAAGTTATGTCAATCAAGGTTCTTATTCTTGTAGGTGTAAATTTATCTTCAGAGTAGTGTCCCAAGACATAGGAAGAGGAAGAATATATGTCACAAGTTCCATATGGAAATGAAAATGGAAGTTTTATGTATGCAATGGTCTGTACTAGACCAAGCATTCCTCATGTTGTGGTAGTTTTGAGCATATTTATGTAAAATACATGGAAAGAGCATTGTGTAGTTGTAAAGAGAGTCTTCAAATACTTGTGTGGCACCACATATTATGCAATATTCTAAGAAGGAAGACCTAGACCAGAAAGAGTAATAAATGTACATGGATTCATTGATGTAGATTTTAATCACATAAGATGTATAGGTGAGTATTTTTTTAACCTATTTGGAAGATCTATCAATTGGATGAGCAAGAGATAGGTTTCGTTGCACTCTCAAGTACGTAAGTTGAATACATGGAAGCCACACATGCCAACAAAGAAGCAGCATGGTTGCAGAGAATGTATTAAAATATTGGGTTTGTACATAAAGTTGTAGGGTTAGATTACAATAGCGAAATTGTAATCTTCCTTGCAAAGAACCATGCTTATCATGCTAAGAAAAATCATATTGATTTGCAATATCACTTTGTGAGAGATATGGTTGAAGACAAGAAGGTGCTACTAGAGAAGGTTGACACCTTGAAAAATGTTGCAGTCTCATTAACAAAGTCTATCAGTACAAAGAAGTTCTATTGGTGTAGAGAATCTATGGGCATTGATTCCCTGAACCTATGAAGTTACGAGTACATGAATAATTGTTATGCAAAGAAAACAACAAGTGGGATAAATTCAAGTATATGTTATATATATGTACGTGTGGAGGGTAGGTGCCCCTATCAACACTGCGTCTTACAACCCCTATCGGCGCCTTCACAAAAATAGGTCGGTAGGCCATTTTTTGATGTTGAAAATAGACATTAGGTTGTTTCCTATGTTGGAAATTGTCATTAGGACATTTCTGATGCAAGCACAGGAAGGCCAAATTTTTGTGGTTGTTTTTGGATATTTTGGGGGAATTTTCTAAAAATATGTAATTTAAACCCAGTTAAGGGATTGGGGTCTATTTTCTAATATGGGCTAATGAATTATGGTATAAGAGGCTATGGAATACCTATATCTTATTATGAGTTATTCATAATGATAATGAGAAAATAGGAGGTATGGCTCTAAGGTTTGTTGGTTTTCCCGGTTAAGGGTTTCCAAGGTAATTCTTTGTTTTTATGTGTGAGTGTTGTGTTGTAATATCTATTTTTATTAAAATAATTTGTATTCTTTGCTTATCTACACATGATTAAAACTTACTGGTACATTTTATTCTGGCCTTAGATATGAAGTCGATGGTGAGATACATGGCTATACCGATTCAGATTGGGATGGGAGCACTGATGAAAGAAATAGTACCTTTGTATGTTGTTTCAGTTTGGGATCAGGTGTTATCTCATGGCCCAGAAGAAAACATACGTTTGTTTCTCTCAGTACATCTGAGGCTAAATACATTGTCGCATGTTCAACCTGTAGTGAAGTGGTGTGGCTCCGCAAGATGTTGATATGATTATTTGATACATAGATGGATGTGAATTATATATAATTTGATGTAATGTACCTTTTTGGAGAACTAGGCACACTATCCAAAATATATTTCAAAGAGGATTCAAAACTTTGTCATCGAAAGCATTCTTTCTCAACACCCTCATTGGCAATGGATTTCACACTGACTCCATGGTTATGAGACAACTGGGGAATCTCAAGAGAAGTGATATTAAGTTCTGATAGGATTTGAAAAACTGATATATGTGGCTGAGTAATTTTTACAAACAATTAACATGCATCCTCCTTCAATACTTTGTCTAGTTTCAAAACTAGGAAAAAGTAGTAAACTGGTCTTTCTTGGTTTGATTCCAAACACCACCAAACCTTTCCAAATTTCTTATGGATGGATCCTATTGGATTTAAAACATACTAATATATATCATTCACTCAATGGTCGAATCAGAAAACTCATTTTGACATGTTATTCAAGTTTGCACAATTTTGGTCAATTTCGAGCTTTGCTAGTCATGACTGTAGGAGGTTCCAACTTACTCCAAATGGTCTCAAATTTGAAAATAAGGGATATGGTGAGTCTTATAACATTAAAATATTACCTATTACCACTTTATATCTTATTTTAGGCTTCTGTAAATTTTTTTGGAGCTAAGGAGAAAAGGGTTAAATGTCCTAGTAAATTGTGGTCAAAATCCCCCAGGGGTGGAGGCCAAATTGGCCCTCCAACTCAAGTAAGACCCTCCCAAATTTAAGAAAATATTATGGGGATGTATATAATACATAAATTGAATTCATTATTCATGTTTATTAATGTTGGTTAATAACTCCCGATTCATCTTATTCCATTGCTAATGCATATATTTATACAATTCATATGTCGGTTCAACTTCCGACCAACCTATTCATATTCCTACATGACTATTCACATTCATAATATATTTACAATATTTACATATTTTATAATCCCGATGGATTATATTCCAACAATCCCCCCCTTAATCCGAAGGGGTGTTAGTAAGTCCGAGCATGTTTCTGAATCTTTCAAACTTTTCTTGTCCAAGCACTTTAGTGAAGATGTCTACAACTTGATCATTTGTGGAACAATGTCGAAGATGGATTGTCTTGGCCTCTACATGATGTCGAATCAAATGATACTTTGTGTTGATGTGTTTGGTTCGATCATGGAATCTGGGATTCTTAGCCAGCTTGATTGCAGAAGTATTGTTGATCAATAATGGAGTGGAGTTCTCTTGTTTTTCTTGCAAATATTCAAGTATCTTCCTAAGCCATACTATTTATTTTTTTGCTTCAGTTGCACCCACATATTCTGCTACTGTTGTTGAATCTTCCGGAACTGACTGTTTGTGTGATCTCCATGAGACAGCTGCTGATCCAAGACTCATAGTGTATCCAGAAGTTGATACTCCTGTCTCCTTATCGCCATCAAAATCTGAGTCTGAGTACCCAATAAGTTTGAAGTCATCCACTTTAGAGTACTTGAGTCCAACATCTTGAGTCCCCTTCAAGTATCTTAGAACTCTTTTTGCAGCCGATCAGTGTCCTTCACAAGGTTTATGCAGGA
>LPNX010334047.1:285566-301207 GCA_001517045.1 Pseudotsuga menziesii | reverse complement strand
TTTTTCTATCAATGCATGAAAGTCTTTGAATGTTTGAAATGCTTCTGATTTTGTCTTTAAACAGTAAATCCAGCACATTCTTGAGTAGTCATCAACAAACGTCATAAAATACTTATTCCCATTTGCAGAAGGAGTTGGCATTGGGCCACATAAATCAGAATGCACTAATTCTAATTTCCTACTTGCTCTGAAATTAGATTCATGGAATGGCAGCTTACTGTGTTTCCCTAATATACATGCATCACATTTGCTCTTTTCTTTGGGAATGGTGGGAAAACCAAATACACCATTCTTTCTCAACAAACGAAGACTGTTATAATTCAGATGACCAAATCTTGCATGCCACAATAAACTTGATGACAAATTACCTTCTCCATGCTGAGAGAAGTAGGCATAGTTCTGAACTCTTGCAGATGAACCCTTTAGCTTCAGTAGCTTCCCATCTTCGTATCCATTCATGATGACTTGGTTGTCAGAGGACTTTCTTATTTCTACGATTCCATCAAACATGTGGATGGAATGGCCTCACTGTCGAATCTCCACCAAGGACAGCAGGCTTCTCTGCAACTCTAGAAGATAAAGAACAATCTTCAACAAGAAATCAGGGAATCCAGGCATCTTCAGTCGAATGGTGCCCATTCCCTTTGGTTTAAGACTTGACTTATCTGCAAAGTACACTATGCCATTTATTGTTTCATTAAGTTCTTCAAAACAGTCTTTTCTAAAAGTCATGTGTGATGTTGCACCAGTATCAAGCAGCCAACAATCTTTGTAAGATGAAAGTGAATTCATTTCATTAATTCCAATATTACAATGTGCAACAATACAATGAGTAGAATCAGAAGATTTACTAGCATCTTGGTTTTTATTGTCATCTTTCTTCTGGTTATGTCTGTCTTTGATGGAGTCCCATGAAGCCTAACACTGATCTGCTGTGTGTCCAGTCTTTCCACAATGCTTGCACTTCAAATCTGATATTTTGCTGGAGTTGTTTCTGCCTCCTCTACCTCTGAAGTTTCTTCTTCTTCTGCCTCTCTCTTTTCCAGAGAGAGTGGCACCAACTACAAATGCTATAGATTGCATCTTTTGCAACTGCTGGTGTAATTTACAATAATGAACTTAATATGACAAAGATAATGAGATAATAGAAAAACAAAAACCTTGCAGGTCTACAGCCTCTGCCAAGGTAATTTACAATCTTAATATGCTGTCAATAAGTTCATAAGAAAATTTAAGCACTAGAAGAACTGCTCAGTAATACGCCAAAGGAAATACCATTGTTTGTGAACTGTTACAAAATATAGGGTTTTGAACAGCACCAGTCAACGATCTCAGCTATATGAAAGAAGCAGGTCTAAGTCTCTGCTACTTTTTACAATGCAGTCTATGTAGAATAAGAACTACACTAACTAGAAACAATGTCTTCAATGAGCTCTCTTTACTATGTAGGTCTATGTTTCTACCATAGTATTTACATTAATCTAAGACAATTCTGCAGCAGCACAACTTATATGGCAGTGCACAAACTTCTCAATTTGCAACAATACACAACCTTCAAAAAATGTATAGCAAAAATATTGAGCTTCACTCACACGCAGCACAAACTGGGTTTTGAGGATATTGCAGTCTCAAACTAGATCACAGCAGCTTCAGGACAGCTGAAGGATGTCCCAGCAATGTTCCAGGGTTGAATTCAAAATCGCAGCATTTCAGGAAGTAAACAGCAGCATGTATCATTAAATGGAGTCTCCAATATATCATATACACTAGTAACATGAATGAAAATGTTTATAGACTCCACGCAGCTATATACTCAATGCATATATACCACAATCACAGGCCCATACAACAGCCTCACCATTCAGCCACGCCATTCATAAATATGAAAATATTTCACTTCAAACTTCACGCAAAATCTAGGGTAAATTTAGGGTTTGTGTAATCCAACGATCACAAAAGATATCAACACCAAAATTTTACCTCCACGCTCATGATGAGAACAGTCTTCACACAGTTGAATGAGGGCGTGAATCTTCACCTCCACGCACTTGAGAAACAAACTTTAAACACAAGAGTGCCTTCACGCACAGGTGGCAGCTACTTGGTCGATGGGCAATCACCAGCTTTCTTCATTCTCTAATTGTTGGGAGATGATTAATGTTCACACATTGAACCAGTCGATGGGTAGTATTTTCACTTCACCGCTTGACGTGGAAATGTGCGTAGATGCTCATATGATCCCAGCAGTCTCTTGAACAATGACAACACCAGAGATGGTATTCGATATTTCTTTTCCTAAAGGTTCTTGCAGGTTCATTTGAGCATCTCACAGTATTCTTGTCAACGCAGTCTTCATAAGAGATATCAACACAGTCTTGAATCTCACATTCACCTCACGTGGAGTCTACAATTTCAATCATAGACAGCCTATGCTTCGTCTGAATGCAAAGAGGACCAGGTGACATAGAGAGAGATACCAACTAGGTGGAACTAGGGTTCACACTTCAAATTCAATGCAACACCAAAAGAAAGACGAGTCATGAGGAATGAAGAGTGCAGCCGCAAAATTTAGCGTTACACTAATACGACGAAGAGAAGAACGGAGAATTTCTTGCAATTGTTGATATCAGTAGTAATAAACCAGAATTAGAATCTCGCGGCATTCAAGAGGATTCCCGAGCTCAGGATGAGGGCTTCAGAGCCGTAAGTCGTATCGTGAAACCAGACTCAATAGGATTTATGGAGGATCAGGTAGCCTGGCTCAAGCACCGCCAAAATATTTTGGAGGAAAGGTATCGCCAGGTTGAAATAACACAAACTACGCAGATATGCAGAATAATACACATACAAAATGCTCGTGGGATTAGGGTTTCACGCATAGTGGAAGACTCTCAATCAAAACTGGAGGAGTCTCTACAAAATCGCAGCACAAAAAAACTCAACGTGAAGGAATTGTAACGCATACAATGAATGTATGCAGGCTGGCAGGAGAAATGAATGCGACTGGCAGACTGATGGAGCAGGCAGCCTGAAACGAATTTGGTAGAACGAAGGTCTGGCAGAATGCCAGGATTGAAACACAGGCAGGAGTTATGGCAGGTGGTGCTCTGATACCACTGTTGGATAATAACTCCCAATTCATCTTATTCCATTACTAATGCATATATTTGTACAATTCATATGTCGGTTCAACTTCCAACCAACCTATTCATATTCCTACATGACTATTCACATTCAGAATATATTTACAATATTTACATATTTTATAATCTCGACGGATTATATTCCAACAATTAATCTCTGCAAACTGTTTATGAGGCACAACATCTATTTGGTAACTTTCATAGAATTTGCTTATGGGGAAATTGCATTACTAGTTTAAATTGGACACATCAAAAGTAGAATAAATGGTTTAGATGAAACATAACATATAATTTCCCTATAAATAATACAAAATACTGTCCAATCATCTTCCAACTCACAGAAAAACTCTCATACAAACCTGATATAAACTCTTTCAAGCTTAAAGCCAATTTCATTAAAACTAGTGACTCAAAATCATGAGAATGCAAGAATTTTACATATGGATTTATGATATTTCAAATTAAAGAGAATATGGAAATAATATTACAGATCCATACATAATATACCCAATAATTGGCATCAATATATTCAGCAAAGTGCAATCACCACTCCAACAAGCGTGCCATCACATGGGAGTATGGGGGAATGAAGAAGGAATGAGAGAATAGGTAGATATATGAGAAATAGAGATGTATGGAACTAAAACATGAAACTAAACACCTTCATTCATCTCCAATTATAGTTCTGAATTGCCTCTCCATCAACCATCTTGGAAAGGAATCCAACTCCCTTGAAATTGGTTCACAAGCAGGGAGAGTGAACACTCACCATGCAATGGACAAGAAAAAGCTCTCCAAAATGCCAAAGTCCAATTAAAAAAAGATAAAAATACATTATCCTTCCTCATGAAATAATTTTATTAAATTCATGAGGCCTCCTAATTTCTAATTTCCCTCCATGGGATTCCTCCAACTCATCTTAGTGGTTTAGTAACTCATATGACACTTGTCTTATTCTTCATGCTCCAATTCTTTCCCCAATTCAAATGGTTGTCTCTAAATCAAAAATGTGCCTTCTTGGTGTCTATTTTTATCACTATCATGTCATATTTTTTGTAGGTCTACAATCAATTCTGAATTTTTCATAGTTTTCATAGAATCTTCCATCACTAGTTGTCATAGAGTGCATTGGATCTCCTTCCAAGTGGCACACATTGTCTTCTTAGTCTCTTACTCTTCCATGGGAGTTACTCTCCCCTCCTAATTTGAATTCCTTGGATCATGATAGAGCATTTGACACCAGATCACCCTCCAAGATTGTTACATTCCTCATGGATTCAAATTTGGATGAAGATCATGCCAAGTGTGTGGGGGACTCTAGTCACCCAAAGACTCCACAAGCTTCCAAATGTCTCTGTGAACCAATGCCACCTTATTTTATTAACATTTATTATTTATGTGATCCATTTTAATGTGAATATGGTAAAATAAGGTTCTTTTTGGTCCTATATCTCCCTTATTACAAAATTTATTTCTCCAAAACTAACCTAGGGAACTAGTAGGTTGGTGAAACATTATTTGCAAGTAGTTTATTTATACGGGGACATGATAGTCCTCCCCACCCAATATTTCTTGTCCTCGAGCAATGCTAGCTTTAGATTCTTGAAAATTTGTTCATCTTCCCAAGTGGCATCCTCACTTGGTAACTCCTTCCATTGCACCAAGTAATCTCTTATGGTTTCACTCCTTAATTTTCTTTAGATGCCATTTGAGTAGTGGCACTCATGTGCTGAAAATTTTGTGCTTACAAAAGTAAAGAGAAATGGATTTTTCATATTGATATATCTTGTGACATCACCACTAAACACCAAAATATTAATTAATTTCATTAAAACAAAACTTGCACAAATAGTCTTTACCTCCATATTTTGGAAACCTTTTTTGAACTTTCAACCCCCTTTTTGCTCATGTATAATTCTTTGAAGTTGTTACATAGTTACCCAAATTTGAGTCTTTTTAATATATTAGGAAAATTTTAGAGAGGAACCACCATGCTTGTTGCTGCACTACTCTGATTACAATCACCTTCTCAAGTGGTGACTCAATATCCCATACTGCTTGTTGCCTCCAAAATTGAAACCAAGTAATATCAGGATCTCATTGCTTGTATTGCCCCCTTCCAAACATCACGACTACAAAAGTTAGATCATTGAAGTACATAACAACATCATAAAAATTTACATCATCAAATAATCATGAAAGTGCTTGCACATCCAAGTTAGTGGATCATCATGTGGCCCATACACACAAGCATAAAGTATTATATCAAATATGCTCCAATGAAATAGGTCAGGATCCCATGTCCTATAATGGTGCTTGAAAATAATGTAAGATGCATAAAAATAATCAGCCATGTGTTCTTCATCCAAGAAGTGAATGAAGAACATCCACCAAAATCCAAACCAAATAAGGGGCAAAGAAAACAGGAAGACTTCAAGTTGCTCAAAGAAGTCTCATCAATATACCCATGAATATGTATATCATAAAGAAATAAAAAAATGACGTTGCTTCCAATAATAATGTGCTTCAATCATATATCTCTTCACCCAAGTGTTGCATGAAGTTCCTCCAACATCAAATGGAATAAGCAAGCAGCAAGGAAAATCATGATTCTTCAAGTGACTCAAGTGAACATCATAGGTGCATCCATGTAGATGTGTATCATAATAATGTAACAAGGGATGTTGTTGAAAATGTAAATAAGATGGTTCTCTAGTCATGTCATCATCAAAAGGAGATATCAAAGTTTCATACTCCTCATGTGGGACCATAAAAAATAAACCTTTCACCTAATTTGCATCCCTAATTGATGTGGTTGAAAATGAAGTAGGGAGTGAAGAATTGCAAGCCAACGTTACCTCTTTGTAACTCTTACCCATCAAACTTTTTAATGCATATTCTCCATCATTGATTGGTCCAATTTTTGTGAGATTGTGTGCCTCCTAGAAGGTTCTTCGAATCTCACCAAGAGGCAACTCATAATCCCTCTAAACAAGAACAAGCACTTGGTTTCCTTCTTCTTTGAATGTAGCCTCTTCAAGAACTTGCATATACATATGTACCTCATGTTCCACCATCGCATGAGGTTCCTCCTTTGTAACATAAATTATTTCAGACATTGAATGAATTTTTTATATATAGGAGTGTGTAAAGGACCCTTGCAACCTCTCTTGAAGTTGCTCAATCTACACCATAGATTTTTAGAGTGTGTTTTGGGTGGACTCCAAATCATTTGAGAGATTATCATTATCTGCTACATTATTCAAGGTTATTCCATGATACAAACCAACAAGCTCAATTAAATAATCTCTATCAGAAAGCAAACTCAAAAAATTACCTTTGATGTTGGATATTTCCTTCTGAATTTTCTTAATGTCCTCCATGGAATATTTCTCCTCCGTGCTCCAACAAAATTTCGAGACCAAATCATGCATGCCATGGAAAATATTTAGGGATTCTTGAATCTTCTTTTCAACCATCATGTTAACAATAAAATTAACACCTTTGAGAGTGTTGATCTGAAAACATATTTCTATTTTTCCCACAACATGAAGATCAGAGTTATGGAATAATTGAGAGCTTCAATTTCTCATTTGACCACTGCTTCCACAAAGGAAGAAATGTTTGAATACAAAGTGGCTCTAAAGAGTCCAAGTCCATGACCACTTAAGGGCCAAAACCTAACTCATATAACTCACACAGTGGAAAAAATTCCTAACATGGGTATTAATTGTCTTGGAAATACTGAAAAATCAAGTTGAAATGCCTAAAAACTAGGTAAAGTGGGTTTTTTGAAGGAAATAATAAAAAAGATTCAAACTCCTAATCCCACATTCTGTTAGTATTATAATCCTCCCTTGTCCAATTTGGTCAATTATGTCTAAATATGGAGTATGTCTAAATCAGAAGTCATTTCAGCCTATTTTTAGTCACTAGCACCATTGGGTCCACTTGGTCTAATTGGGGCACATGTACCAGTTACTAAAGTGTGGGTAACATTAATTGAGGCCAACTGCCACTGATTACACTTGCATGCATTATTTTAGGAGCCTCCTAGATCAATCCCTACAATTTAGGAGCCACTGGGAGTGTCGAAACCAACCTCCTTCAGTTGAATTCAGTTAGTGACTAGTTAAGCCTAGTTAGGAGTCAGTTACATTCAGTTAGCACCAGTAATTAATTAATTGCATGTGGGAAGGTGCAATTCCTCACCTTCCACACTCAATTAGGCTAGTTAATGGATTCTAACTGACTGGTGCACTGATTGAGGCAACTGGGGTTAACCAGTTGAGCTTCGGTAATGATTTAGACATGTCCAGTTATCCATGCAGTAAGGTAGATTCATTCAATCCGAATTCCTCTCTCATGCATTCAAATTGACTGGTTATTAATACCAGTGTTTCACATTGTAATTATTATCCAAATACTTTTGATTAGTGAAAGCATTCACAGCTGCAAGCCATTTTTTGCACTGTTTCATTCTTCAATTCCTGAAAAAAAATTGTGTGATATATTCTGTGAGTTGTGTGTTGATCCATAGATCTATGTGCTCAATTTAATATGGTATCAGAGCCTTGGCAGGGCAAGGCACTTATCCTCCTCATATCTCCTACTGGATCATTTTTTTTATTGAAATTGCTCCTTCCAGCACTGCACCAGAAGTCGAAGGTTTACCACTTAATACCCCAAGTAAAGGAATTGTTGATCAAGCTTTCTTGATCAACTATGATGGGTGTGATGAAAACCTGAAATGTGGAGGCTGTCCAACCTTGCTTTGTCTTTTTGTGTAATTTCAGGTACAACTTTGAATGGATTCATCAGTTCCTCTTCTCACCCCATTCACAAGCTAATTAGAATGGAAGATGAAGATGATTGCATATCTGAAGAGACAAGGTCTCTATGAGGTGTCTATTGGACTCAGTGAAGATTATTTTGAGAGTGAGAATGATTGGCTGAATGAATGTGATGTAGATGTTGGAACAATAGCACTGGCTCTTTCTCCTAGCTTGCATTACCTTAGTAGATCTATTGAATACCCAAAGGAACTCTGGACAAGATTGGACATAACCTTTGGAAAGATTGATGAGGATCATAATAGCACTTTGGAGAGCACATTCAAAACCATAAGAGTTCCTAATTCAAAATTCTCATCCTCTACTCTCTCTGATGAAGTTTCTCAAGATGAAGAAGAAGCAAAGTTCTCCTCCGATGATTTTCCTTTGAATTCTATGCAAAATTTGCCAGTAGTTGCTTCCGAAAGTGAAGAGAAATTCGTTTTCTCTCCCTCTAATGTTGTTGCTGGTGTGAAAATATATAATACCTTGGATATTTTGAAAAAAATATCAGATTAACAGAGTGATCCATTCACTCCCATTGATATATATCTTCCAGCAAATTCCTGCAGGATTGCATGCACAAATATTCAAAATTTTGAAAGAAAAAAAAACAGTGCATCTACTGTCTCAGTGGACCATACTATTGGATATGATATGAAAATTATTGGATCTGATATGATATTATTTGGATCTGATATGATATTACTTGGTTCAATATTTCCGTTTCATGAGCTTTCAGTACTGCGTGTAGCTGTTCTCATTGATTTTGTGAAGAAACAAGCACTGCAAGTCTCCTTCAAAACTGTTGCTGGGGATTTGATTTCATTTCACAGTTTTGGATATGATATGAACCTATTTATATCTGATTTATTTTCTGATCTGATATTATTTGGTTCAAATTTTAAAATCCAAGATCTTTCAGTCATGCTTGTAGTTGCTCTCAACAATTTCGGTGTGAAAAATCAAGTGCCTCAATTCTTCTTCAAATTTACTATTGGGGATTTGGTGTTAGTTTCCTCTTATGAGGTTGCTGATATTTTATTTTTATTTTTATTAGATATTTCTGAAGCTATATAATATTATGGAGCTCAAGCATTTGCTCTCCATAGTCCCAGGGCTTCTCTACCTTTGGTCGCATGCTCATCTCCTCACATAACTAGTAAAGAGGAAGACATTCTGCATCCGCCTAGACACTTACTCCTAACAATTGGGGCTGTTTTTACCACTCATGGTTTGATGTTCATGGCTGCAACATATCAGTTTCTTGAGTGTTCCTCACATGGTTTGAATCCTCAAGAACATTTTCTCACTTATCAGTTGATTTCAGTTGCTCTACATGGGTCGAGTCTTCATTTAGCAGCTATCTATATTTCTGATTTAGTTGAGCATATTATTATTCTTCCAAAGAGGGAGATTCCTCCAAACATAATGATGGAGAAGCTCACATGCCATGCCCCGGGATACATGTGCACGTAACAACTAGATTGATCCTGATTCTACCTACTTAATTAGAGGGGGGGATTTTTTCCCATGTGGTTTTTTCCCCGGCTCCTTATATTGAGCAGTTACTTTAGTTTGATTTAATTGTAATGGGTGACCTATGGTCTTAGTTACCAAGGCCCACAATTTTCCAAGTTAGCATTTATGGGAGGTGTTAGGATTATAATCCTCCCTTGTCCAATTTGGTCAATTATGTCTAAATCTAGAGTATGTCTAAATCGGGAGTCCTTTCAGTCTATTTTTAGTCACTTGCAACATTGGGTCCACTTGGCCTAATTGGGGCACATGTACCAGTTACTAAAGTGTGGGGAACACTAATTTAGGCCAAATGACATTTATTGCACTTGCATGCATCAGCTTAGGAGCCTCCTAGATCAATCCTTATAATTTAGGATCCACTGGGAGTGTCAGAACCAACCTCCTTCAATTGAGTTCAGTTAGTGACTAGTTAAGCCAAGTTAGGAGTTAGTTACATTCAGTTAGCGCCAGTAATTAATTGATTGCATGTGGGAAGGTGCAATTTCTCACCTACCACACTCAGTTAGGCTAGTTAACTGATTCTAACTGACTGGTGCACTGATTGAGGCAACTGGGGCTAACTAGTTGAGCTTCGATAATGATTTATACATGTTCAGTTATCCATGCAGCAAGGTAGAGTCATTCAATTTTAATTACTCTCTCATGCATTCAAATTGACTGGTTATTAACACCAGTGTATTACATTGTAATTATTATCCAATTAATTTTTTATTAATAAAAGCATTCACAATTGCAAGCCATTTTTTGCATTGTTTCATTCTTCATTTCTTGAGTAAAATTGTGTGATCTATTATGTGAGTTGTGTTTTGATCCATAGATATATGTTCTCAATTTAATACATTCATGGTTAAGAGATTGGGTGCTCAAAGCCCAACCCTATAAAAGGAAGGCATATGAGGTGAATTAGAGGAGACAAATTAGATAGCAAAGGCATGCTGGAGGAATTGAGGGCTAGAAATCACTTTTCTACCACAAAATTTTTGGGCATCAAAGGCATGGATGATAGAGGAGAAGGTCTAGGCTATGGAGGATGGAGACACTTGCAAGGGCTGTAAGTATTTCTCCATGTTCATTTATTATGAATCAATTCAATCTTTCTCCCAATTCTTGCACAATGTTTTCCCTTCAAAGTTTCATGTTGATGTAGAATTGGTAGGAAATTAGATCTAACCCATATTTTCTCAAATATAGTTTGGAAAGATAGTAGGAATAATTTTGTGGTGAGGTTTGCAGGTTTGAAGGAGACTCAAGGAGCTGCAAGGAAGTTCATCAAGGGACTCCATCAAACAGAAAGGCTACAAAGAGGTATTCTCCTCTCTTCCTCCCCTTCTTAAACTCCATGAAAGAAGGTTTTAGATCTTACGATTATTGTGATAATTGATTTGTTTTTTGTCAAATAGGTTTCACCCACCACATAGAAATAGGAGAGTATTTGATTGATTCAGCTGTAGAATAATCCACTAATAGAATGGCGACTCCAATGGCGAGCTAAGTGGTTCTTCTCTTGAAACTAGTTTTCTTTACAGTTTCCCCTTATTTGGGTGTTTATTTACTTTTAAATCCTTTTATGCATGCTTGATCTTTGTCTTTAGAGGTTTTAGTTCAATCCTAGAGTCTAAAACCTGTCGAGTTTAGCCTTTACCCAGCCAAATCTTGAAATATTTGGATGGGATCTTGGGTTTATTGGGAAAACGTGGGTACACGCTATGTAGGGTGATGATGCCCTCAGAAAATTGTAGGTACAGTATATGCAAAGTCACAAATTCCTTTTGTAAACTTGCAGGTTCAGGTCATACACAGTCATGAATGGCGCAGAGTTTAGTATTTTGGGCATAAAAACTTATTGTCTTATCTTTTTTGAATGTTTTTTTTCTATGGAAAGCTTAGGAAACCCTATATATGATTTTATATTCTAATTGCATCTATTTTTTTCAATATTGGATGATTTTTTAATATTTCAAGGATTTGTGTGTTTATTAGCTTGAAAATTGTCAAAAAATGGTTAAAAAATAGGAATCGCAAAATCGTTGTTTTAGGCCTATGTTTAGGGATGATTTTGACCTTTGAAAACTTGTAGATGATTGTATATACCTGTTATATCTTGTTAGGAGAATATTGGAATAATTTAGGATCAATTTCACTTGAATTTGGAAGTCTTAGAAACCTCCTTAAAAAACTAGGAAAATCACTTTAATTAGTAGTTTTTTTTAGTGTTGTTCAAGTTTTTCTTTAAAAAGAATGCTCAAATCTGAAAGTTTATGACATGTTTACCATTTAGGTCCTTTATTTCATTCTTGAACGTCTGAAATTTTATCTAACTTGGTCATTTTAATCACATATTTGCATAAGGAAATTGTTGAGAAACTAAAGAACATGACACAT
Source organism: Pseudotsuga menziesii (assembly GCA_001517045.1). NCBI lineage: Eukaryota > Viridiplantae > Streptophyta > Pinopsida > Pinales > Pinaceae > Pseudotsuga > Pseudotsuga menziesii. The sequence continues at coordinate 289,308 of LPNX010334047.1, read as the reverse complement.
TGTTTCAATGTATGAACCTTTTAGGTCATGAATTTTGAAGTCACATGAACTTGCTGACCTTCCACACAACTTAAGATCACAACTAAGGCACTTTCAATACTATCATTTAAGAAATAAAATTGACATAAATTCTTAAAAAATGGAACTATCACTTAAGATAAGTTCAAACACAATGATAGGATATTTTCGTTATTTTCAATCTTCTTAAAATAAGTTGTGTTCAAGCCACGAGTATCATCTTCGATTGTGCTTTCGGGAGGGCCTCTAAACGAGAAAGTGGATCTCAAGTGTAATAGGAATTTTTGAAGTTTTGTAAGCATAGTGTCGAGCTACGAGTATCATCTTCACTTGCTCTTTCGAGCGATCCTGTGAACAAGAAAGTGGATCTCAAGTGTAAATGTTTGTCATGAAAAATCAAAATTGAATCACGATCCTACATGTAAACATCAGTTTAAGAGACTTATTAGAAACAGGAAACATTGAATTACATTCAAACATTTTTTTGTTTCTAATTAAGGATAGTTGAATCAAATTGAACACATCTTATGTTTGAATCCAACCTCTTGAACCCTTGCTAAAAAATTGAAAACTTCTTTTTCTCAAATTTGTAAAAGTGATTCTATTATGCAAGATGCATGTTTGAAGGATTATTGACAAAACCTCTTACCTTGATTCTAGTATAAAGAGTTCATTGAATGAAAATATAGGTACAAAAGCATATGTGCATTGGTTTGGTTTAGTAGCATAAGTCGCAACACCATCAATTTCACCACAACTGCTTGAAAATAATTGAATTACCTTTAAAATCAATGCTTAATGTAAAAACAACCAAGACTTTATCTTTGATATCACCAACAAGATTAGGCTAGGGGTTTGGGTTAAGATGGTGAGTTAACACTCCAAAGCCACAAAACTTTGAAACTAGTATTGATTAAAGAGATTCAAATCCATTAGTAGCAAAGAGTGATTGCCGGGAAAGCGCTTATAACACAAGCGTTAAGCACGAGGTCAATCTGAATTAGTAAGGGTGGTATCCCCCCCCTCTCACTTATTTTGTGGGATATGAACACATTACAGTATCTCAGTTAAGTGGCAAGTCTTCGGGGTGACATCACTTTCTTGAGATAGCTAGTCTATGTGAGTTATGCTGGACTAACGACTGTCCTACCTGACCACCGATTGTGAAGTGGTACCCATAGTATCTTATCCTAGGGCATCACACAAGCTGTTGTGAGTGGGGGACACTTACATTACCTAAGACAAACACAAGGTTGTTTTAGCTCCTTGGGAGGGTGAATACCCAAGAGCTAACACTTGCACCCCTGGTGATTGAAGAACTGTGTAATTGTTTCTTGTACATTCACTATTTAGTCATTCTTGAGGATTAATCTCCTTTGAGGGCTACTAGTTTTGGAAGGCCCTTTAAAAATCCTACTTTTCACTAAACCTTGGTTTTTTTGAAAGGATTTTGCTTGTTACTTCCTTAGGGACATTTTTAGTGGTGTGGACACTTTTTTTTTTGTCAAAGTCTAGATTTCCTTTAGAATTGTTTGATTACATTTATATATATATTTTCAATTCTAAAAACTCAAATGTCAAAGTGGCTTCTCTCCCGACCCGCCAATCACGACGGCAGTGAAGTGAGTCACTAGAACTTGAAGGCCCCAATAAAACACGAAGATAGATGCAAAAACAGAACTTGGAAGACTTTGAAACTGAACCATTTTTAAATTCAATTAACAATAGTAGATAAGATCAACATCAACCTAATCCTGAACCATTTACAGAAACAGTTGATAATATTGCTCCATTTGAAATTGAAATGATAAAAAACCATACATCTGATACTTCTAATCCACCTTTGCATATTTCAGACCCAGTAATACTTGTGCTAAATGATTCATTGGATAACCTAAACCCTCTTTTTCCATATCCAAATAACAAGCACAATCTGACACTTAACGCTTTGGCTTCTTCAGAAGCTCTAGGAACCACACCAGTTCAGCCCCAAATGGTGGATAGAGTAGGTAATACCTCCAATTCTACCCTAATGACAATCCCAATGGTTAACATGCATGTTAATAACATAAGTTCAACCGACACTTCAGTTCCAGTTGATACAGTTCCAAGTTCCAATATTGGAAGTACATCCACTTCATATACAGCTATCCCTACTGGAGGGTGTACCTTTCCAAATATGGGTTTCACATATGGCAGGGATTATCAAAGTAAAAAATTACAAGGAGTTAGTTTGAATCCTTTTGGCCAACCTAATACTTGTCTAGGTTCCACTTCTATAGGAAACTATATACCTCAAAATGGTAATATTCCTAGTGGAGGAAATGGACCTTGGAACATGAATACCAATTGGATCCATCATCCACATATGATTGGAAATATCCCAGGAGGTTATCCTCCTACTAATCCTAGCACAATGTCTGGGGGAAACCCTACACCTCCAACGACTACTATGCCAGGGGGAATTCCACCTATGAATCATGTCTCAAACTCGATTTGTATGGGTCTCGAAAGTAACCAATATTTTGGTAACCTACCCCCACAGGGGACAATCCACATTGGAATACTTGTCAATTACAAGGGAAATATCCTTGGAATGGTCAAATCCTAGGAAACTATCAACCTTGTTGGAGTCCACATCCACAAGGAGGAAATTCACCTTTCAATGCCATCCCGCAATGGAGTGGGAAAACGCTTGGGAATAACTAATATTTTTGGGGTCCTCCTTTTCAAGGAGGAAATCCACCTTGGAATGTAAACCATACCCCAGGTCAGTGGAACTATCAAGTTCCACCACATATCAAACACCTATGACAGCACCTATCAGATCACCATTTCTAGCCACATTGAATCTATCGGATTTATCCTGATTGACCAATGATCATGTTCTACATATGAATGGATGGCAAACCATACCAACCAAACTTCCTTCAGACATACCTAAGTTCTATGGATGACTAGGGGGTGATCTGTCAAATCACGTGATAACATTTCATTATGGTGTTCATCCAATTCCCTATTCGATGATAGTATTTGGTTGAGGTTGTTTAAGCAGACCCTCAGAGGAACCACTATGAAATGGTACATTGAATCACCTCGTAATACATTCTCAGATTTTTCATCTTTAGCCATGGTATTTTTGACACATTTTCAACTACCTATATTCTATGAGATGGGTACTGAACTTTTGAATTTGCTCAGGCAATCCACTTCGACTCACATATCTGATCATATACATTAGTGTATGAGATGTCGAAGGCTTATTAAAGAAGAAATATTGGATCAATTCTTAGCAGATTGGTTTGTAAAATAATTATTTCCTACTCTTGTCAAATATGTAGCTATGTCAAGATCCATGACCGAAGAACAACTCATTCAAAGTGCCCAACAAATGGATTTGATATATTCACAATCGGGCACACTTTATGAATTAATACCTCTTGTTGTGAGACCTGCGTCCGATCCAGCAAGGTCATCGAAAGAACCTCATGCTGATGGTGTGATTAGTTCTGTCAGCCAAATTGATCGACTTACCCAACAAATAGGATAGGTTTCGGTTCAAGCCTCTCAACCCATAGTTGGCCAGGAAAACCAACAACCTACAAATCCTACCCAAACATCGAAAATCCTCACGATCTAAGCCACAAACCAAAAAGGAAAAACTAAGAAACACAAGAAAATTCCAAATGCTAATACTGGGACTGTTGCCGCCTTTTCACAAACC
>LPNX010334047.1:247024-277895 GCA_001517045.1 Pseudotsuga menziesii | reverse complement strand
TGACCTGAGTGATGGAAAATCACTCAAAACTAGGAAACAGTGGGTCCATGGGTTTACATGGTGCTCTTAGCTTGAAAATGAGCACCTACATGAATGAAACCGATTATTTGGCCCACTTTTATCACAAAATCAATTTTTCCAATTAAACTATTAAAAAATAGCCTAAGTTTTGGAAAAATTAAAATTTAATAAAAAACACTGAATAAACTGAAAAATTGAAAAACACCTAGGGGGACTTAGACATGTTCATATGACTCAAAAATGATGTCTAGCATGCTTATACATTGACACATAGACTCTAATAACCTCAATAGGGCTAAATGCCAAGCCGACCACCCCAACTTTGGAGGTATGGAGTGAAAAACTCAGAAATTATCAGTCGTTTATTCAACAACCAATAATAACCAAGGGAAAAAACACCCTGGGCTGATCGGATTGACAAATGAAGTCTAAGAGACCGAGTCTTTTACAGACACTATCATGCTAGAACATTTATTACAGTTCCCCCATGGGGTATGAACATGTGATACGATACAACAAAGCTTCCCGGAAGCAAGACTGAAAGTTCTCTGAAGTCCGAACAAGTTATCCCTGTCCAGTTCACCAGGCTCACTTGATAGAAAACCACTAAGTACAACTTAGGTGGTAACAGGGACACAAGATGCACCTAGAATGAATAATCAACCAAAAGGAAATCAGGAGAAATGGAAAAACAAGTATCCTTGCAAAATTTGTCAAAGAGATCATCCCACTCACCTATGCCCTCGTATGGATGGAATTCATCAAATGTTGTCTCAACACAATGAAACACAACAACCTGTTGTGTTGACTTAACCTTTTCCACAACAGTAATATATGGTTGTTGCAGCTCTAGTACCCTCGAAAGGGGGAAACCAATCAAACCCTCCTTAATGGGGAAACCAAGCAAACCCTCTGCAAGGGGCAATCCACCCATCGCAAACATCTTCGAACTACATCATGAGGTCAATATTCAAATAAGGGCATATTCCTATGACAAACCACCTAGCGTTTCAGACTCATTGAGATACAAACCAAATGGTTCACTCACTATCGAGAAACCAACCATTAACATAGTGCATCGACCCCTAAAAGGGGTTTTAAGTAAATCAAAACATAATCCTAATGCGATAGAAGCTCAAAAATATAGCATAGTGGAAGACTTAGCTCAACCACCTTGTGCGATGTCGGCCTTGGAGGTATTACAAAGTTGTCCAACTCAATGAAAAGCACTATTTTCTTCCATTGGTGTAGTCGATCCGAATGATACTAGTTTGATAACCTTTGACTTAGAACAATTAACAAGTAGACTTCCATCACATGTGTCTTTTCATATTAAAGTGCTATCACATGGGATGAATATTTTTCGAATTGTTATAGAAAAAGGAACCTCTACTTGTTTCATGTCTTTAGGATGTTGTAAAGGCTTAGGATCACCCACTTTGAAACCATCCCACATAATACTTAAAGCATTTGATGGACACTCATTCCCTCTTCATGGACTCATTATGGCTTTCCTAATTGAATTGGCAGGTAAAATAGTTCACATTGATGTTGAGGTAGTGGATGCACCCATAGATTACAATATACTATTGGTACATAGTTGGATACATGCAATGACGACAGTGGTATCTTTGGTATTCTGAGTAATGTGATTCCCTCATCAAGAAAATATTATTATGATCAATCAGTTAGATTACTACACACCTGAAACGATATCCACTCAAATGTACCTTTTGTGGAAAATTGACAAGTAGTGATTCAAGTTGTGGGAGTCGGGATGTTCAAAGACTCTTACCTCATGGGAACCTTCACAATCCCACCACCAACATCTAACCCTCAAACTGCTCCATTTTTCACCATTACATCATAAGTTAACTTTCCTTTACCTATTTTGACCAAATCCACTGCAACGAGGGGTTCCACTTCATCAGATGGAACTATGATAGAGGCCATCCAAGTTCAATCTAGTGAAGGAAAGGAAATACATTCAGAAACACTTGATGAAACTAGGAGTAGTACACGTTTGTCTGCTGTAGAAATGTCATATCAAGAAATTCAAAATGCTTCAATAGAATGGGATCAAAATCCTTCTCCATTGGAGGAATATGATCCATACACATCACCCGTATGGGCTATCGATACTCCCAACATTCATGACATATTTAATCAAACCTTTTCATCTGATGAAGCGATCATGGAATTCATGAATATATCAGAACGACCATGGAAAGACATGCATCATTAATCATCATTTCTTTCTAAACCAGATTCTTTAGAGGTTAAACCTAAAAAATGTTACCTTGATGATGATATGGAAAGGTACCAATGCCCTGTCCAAACACACAATGTGCTTTCAGAAGGAAATCTGACAAACATATCAAAAACCATTCCTATCAATATATCCATTAAGACTGACATCATTGAAAATATCAATATAGGTGCCAATTTCTCTCCAGAGGAAATCACACAATATACTTCTCTATTCAAAGAGTTCCATGATGTTTTCCCTTGGTCATATGAAGAAATGTTGGGCATCGATCCTAGCATTGTCGAACATGAGATAAAAACCTATCCAATATTCAAACCTGTACAACAAAAATAATGTCCAGTAAATCCTAAGAAATCCGTTACCATCAAGGTAGAAGTGGAAAAGTTATTAAAAGCTGGCTTCATTTAACATGTATCTTTGACTGAATGATTATCCAATCCTGTTCCGGTCAATAAAAAAAAGGGACAATCTGAGTCTATACTGACTTTAGGGATTTAAATTTTTCTTGCCCTAAAGATAATTATCCCACACCCTTCACTGATCATATTATAGACGAGTGTGTCGGAAACGAAATCTTTTCATTTATGGATGGATTCTCTAGTTACAACCAAATTCAAATTAAGAAAGAAGACCAACACAAAATGGATTTCATTTTCCCATGGAGCACTTTTGCGTATCGAAAAATATCTTTGGCCTTAAAAATGTCAGAGCTACTTTTCAAAGAGCCGTGTCATATGCTTTTCATGATATTAATAAAATTGTCGAGGTCTATCTCAATGAATTGACAACTAAATCTACAAGAAGAGTTGAACATTGTGCACATTTACGTGTTATTTTCCTTCGATGTCGACATTATAACATTAGATTGAATCCATATAAATGCATATTTTGTGTGGATCCTAGGAGATTACTTGGTTTCATTGTATCCAAGGATGGGATATGGGTAGATCCCCTTAAGGTTGAGGAAATATTGTAGTTGCCCTCCCCGAAAATAATTAGACAGCTTCAAAGCCTACAAGGAAATGCAACATTCTTGTTATTGCTTATTATGCTGAAATTTATAAAGGTTTCATGTGTCTCTTAAAACAAGATGCATTGTTCATATGGGATGAACAAGCTCAACATTCTTTTGATGTAGTGAAACAAGCCCTTGTGTCAACCTCGGTGCTTAGTCCCCTGGACTATACCAGAGATTTTTTTCTATATTTGGCACCAATAGAATCCACTTTATGGATGGTTTTCATCCAAGAGGATGATTCATCTTGAGAACATGTCATATATTACCTTAGAAAGGACCTTGCTGGTCCCGAATTTAGATATTCCCAAGTGGAAAAGCTAGCCCTAGCAGCAGTTCATGTTTTCCAAAGACTTGGACACTACATATTTCCAAGAAAAATGACTATAGTGGCTGAAATGAACCCCATGAGACACATTTTGTCCTATCGAATAATCGGTGGCAACTATTCAAAATGGATAGTAATTTTGCAAGAATTTGATGTTGAATTCATAAATGATAAATCCAAGAAGTCTTTAACATTTGCAAAACTAATGTCTGAGTTACCCGACAATAAAGAGGAAACAATAGAAGAAGAGTCTTGGGCAGACGAACATTTATTTATCATTGCCACTACTGATCCTTGGTGTGGAACATTAATTACATATCTCCAAACCCAAAGGATTGATGCTCAATTTTCTAGCATTGAACGACGTCGTATCCGATACCAAGCACGAAGATACCTCATTATTGCAGATACTTTATACCGTAGAGTAATAGACTTAGTTCTAAGACGTTGTTTAGTCCATGAAGAATTCGAACAGGTATTGAATGATTTCCATTTAGGAGCATGTGGTGGTCATCTTTTTGGGTGGGAAACTTCCCAAAAGATATTGCGTGCAAAATACTTTTGCCCCACATTCTTCAAAGATTGCATTAATGTCGTTAAAAAATGGCATCCTTGCCAGATTTCTACAAGAAAAATGCATGCACATCCCACTCTGTTACACCCTATAGTAACCGTGGGTCCATTTTCAAAATGGGCCATTATTATATGACAATCAACCCACCTTCATCTAATGGACACCACTGCATCATAGTAGGCAGTGGACTACTTTACAAAGTGGGCTGAGGCAATGCCTACATTGGACAAAACGGCAAAGACTGCAACATATTTCTTATTCAATCATGTGATAACTAGGTTTGGTGTACCCAAAGATATCGTCATAGACAATGGTAGCCATTTTAGGAATTCCTTTATGGATGAACCTATGACCAAGTTAGGATTACGACAGGATTCTTCCTCACCATATTATCCCCAATGCAACGGTTAAGTAGAAGCCATCAACAAGGTTTTAAAGACCATGTTGTAGTGAACGGTTAATAAGAACAAAACTAATTGGAATATGATGTTGTTCTCTGCTCTCTAGGATTACCGTGCCTCATCTAAAACAGCGACTGGTTTCACTCTTTCCAGTTAGTTTATGGAGAAAACGTTGTGTTGTCAATTGAATGTGAGATCCTGTCATTAAAACTGGTTATTGGACTCTTACCTAACACTTCTACTAAAGAAGAACAACTCCTCCACCTTCATTCTCTTGATGAAACTAGAAGAGAGGCCTTATCAAATGTAGAAGCACACAAGAAAAGAGTCAAATCCCAATATGACAAAGCTTCCCATCCTCGAGTCTTTTCAGAAGGTGATTTGGTTTTGGTTTATGACCAAGACAATGATAAAATAGGAAAAGGGAAACTTGTAGCTAAATGGTATGGCCCACTTGTCGTCAAAACAATGTTGAAAAGAGGTGCATATGAGTTATTCAATTATGATGGGGAACCCTTGTCGGATATTAGAAATGGTGTCTATCTAAATAAATAATTTGCGTAGGCATTGATATCTCACCACGACCTCACAAATTTTTGTTGTATTATGTTGTATTTTATGTAAAAAAATTGTGTGCAATATTTATTTCGTGCACACGCTTATCTTGCTTGGTATCTATACTTGGAAGTGTCATTGGAAACTTTCACTTATTTGGGATATGTGGATGGCCTCAGCAATGGCTCTCGGAACATTTCTTTCACCGCATGAGTAATATTCACATCCAAAAATCAAGTTCTTAGTTCGGGAGGCTCTTTCCTTGGACCTCCGACCAATAATGTTGCAGATTATAGTGCAGCCATTGAGCTTCTAGTCGAGGCTAACACCTTTGGCATCCAAGGAATAATTGTTAAAATTGACTCACAACTTGTTGTATCTCAGTTAAATGGTCAGTATCAAGTTCGCAATCCTATACTGTTTAGAAAGTCTCCATGAGTTCGTCTTCTAGAACGTCATTTTGAATTCATTAAATATATTCATGTTCCTAAAAGTTCAAATAGTCTAGCTGATTCCTTAGATAATGTTGGCAAGGGGTTTGGATACATTAGTTGCACAACATCATAGATGTTGCGCAAGCTCAAAGACACAGCACAAGTGAAAGATGGTGCGCAAGGCAGAAAATAGAATATTTTATATATTTTGTGTCACCTTTTGTAGTTTTGGACCATATTTTGGGGATATTGGCCATTATTTTGTAGAATCGGTTAAGAATTAGTTAGGAAATTTCCTGAGTGGACATTGGATGTAAAGTCGCAAGACTATAAGTAGATGTTGAATTGCAAATATTGTCAATCCATGTATGAGCGACCTTAGTGCCTTTTTTAGCACTTTGGAGAGAACTTGTTGACCTGTGAACTATTTTGAATCTGTGATTTGTATGGAAGTAATATGACAAGGTGGAAGTTGATCTTATGAATTACCATGTCCTTTTCTATTTTATTGCTTTACTATTTTCTAGGACTCAATCATGAATGCTATGTGAATCTACGGCATGGATCCATGATGCGATGTTTCCTTGTTTTAAATGATATTATCATGTTGGATTTGTTTGTGCATCAGTATGCTTACTGTAGTTATGATTAAATGATGTGATCTGGTGAAGAATGAGAATGAAGGGTTATGTGAATGCATATGTTGAATGATCTATTAACATCATGCTAAGTTGATAAGTTGATGTCACATTATTCTCCCCTATTCTGTGGAAACTTGGTTCCGTCATCTCTTCCTCAAACATCTCGGGTGAGACCTCATCTGCTCTACGGGCATTGCTAAATAGGGTAAAACCTGTCTGGGCCGGTGCTCAGGGAGATCATGATGGTTTGGTCATCGATATAGTGGGAACCCCTATCGATTGGTTTTGTAGGCTAGGTTTGTGTCAACAAATGGTTCCATTTTCAGGACCTTGTTGTGACTGATGGAAGGACATGTGGCATCCGATGAGACCAGAAATTCAAGATTGGTTCGACCAGAAGCTACAAGAATTTGCTGAGACAGAAAATCAGAACCCTGGACTGATGACAGATAAGCGGTTGGCAAGATACATACACGACGGTCCAGATGAGTATTTTTTCTTTGAATACCTAATCATCCTGTACAAGTGGTTGGCACGATTCACCTATCGCAAGAGAAATTTACAAGGAGGTGAGCCAGCGTCTTGGACCCCTAAATTGATCCAAGAGTTGCAAGAAACCAGCAACAGAGCATCGTGGGCTGTTGAATTTTGGTTGGACAATATCTTGGAAGGATATATCACCGAGTTTCAAATTGATACTACTAATTCCTATAGTGAAGCATAAAGGGAATTCTCAAACGGACCAAGAGGTAGGTTCTTATTGTCCTTGCAATTGTCAATTAAGATGCTTGTCTATGAAAAAGGCATACTAAAGATGCACCTCGAGTAGTAGGACACTGGTGTGCCAAGGATGTGGATACCGTGAATAAAGGGGGGAGACAAATGGAAGCATAAGGGGTATATGTGTGCAAGTTTCGATGAGACTATGACGGAATCCAATGAAGAAAGTGGTCTACAAGGGGAGGAGCAAGGATTCGATAAGAGAAAAGGCAAAGGACAGGGAAGGTCCTGCTGCGATCAAAATGCAAGACTGTGAAGGAAGACCACATGGGACGAAGAAACCCTACAATGACGAAGAGGACAACCAAACTAGGCCCAAGATAGCAGTAAGATCAACCCCCAGCAGCATCGTTCCCACACCTCCATGCACTACACCACATTCAGGAAGAAACACAAGTTCCAATGTCGTAGACCTGTCCAATGTTATAATTGCGGTGTATTGGGTCATTACTAAAGAGATTTCCCACTATTACAGTGTTCGTGTACGTATTGTACCATGATTTATCACACTATTGAGAACTATCCACAGCTAATTGTGAGATGGCAGGATGAAAATGTTCCATAGTTGCATAATAAAAACCAATTATAGAACCAGAATCGGTTGCAGAATCAAGTGTAGAACCAGAACCAGTTGCAAAATCATAACCAACTTCCAATTCATAACCAAATTCTAGTTCATAATCAAATTCCAATGTTGAACTAGAATACAAATCAGAATGTGAATCAACCTATGAATCCACCGCTAAACCAGATCAAGGACTGACAGTTGCGACGATCTCAGCAGAGCCCAGAACGTAGGATGTTGATGTTGTTGTTGTCACTCGTGGAGGTGTGACGACAGGAGAATGTAGTCCAATTCCACAAGTAAGGTTAGTTGGAAAGAAGAAAGTCCAATTTGATGTCAACATGGATAAAGATACAATCTTTGAAGCACGAGACAAGATGCGTAGAAACTATGGTAAGTTACATGTTTATGAAATTCCTACTGCTTTTGATTCCACTTTGGAGGTAGGACCATCGCGACAACATGGTACCTTGCAACATTTTTTGAGAGTTGTTTGTCACTGGCAAGAGATACCGACACTCTTGTTGATATTGAGAATCTATTGCATCGACCGGATAAGGGATGAAAGGATTCTGCAGTGAATTCTTTGCATAAGAAAAAGACAAGGAAAGAAATGCGCATGAACATTCAGATCGAGGACTATGAGGTAGGTTCAGTCATCCTGGATCTAGGATTACATGTCAATATTCTGACAAGATAGACATGGAAAAAGATGGGAATCCTAATGCTGGTCTCCTGTGCAGCTGCAATTGGCTAACCAGGCATGAGTAACGCCAATTGGGAGATTTCTGCACCTTGTTGTGGAAGTTGAAAGCATGAATACCTATGCCGATTTCAATGTGACTAAAGTCGTTGATGGTGGAGGCTCCTATCCTATACTGCTGGGGATCAGATGGACCAACTATAGTATGGAAGTACCCAATTTCAAGAAGCATGTAATGACATTTGACAATCAAGACATCAGATTCATCGCTCTGATGGATCCAACCGAAGAGCGAAGGTATATTGAGCCAGTGAAAGATGAAGTTGTCAAAGGATAGGACCATGCCTATAACATTTCATAATATTATGTCCATCCAACTACTGATGAGGAACTCGGTTGGTGTGGTACTAGCTCTGTTTCTTTTGACTCTGACGATGCTTTAGAGAACCGGCAGAACTGCTTACACAAACTGTCTCTATGAAAGTGCGACTTGATTACGCAGTCACTGTGTTGCATTGTGACTGAAACCATTGATTTTCTAATTTAAAAAGGAATTTTTGAGTTATCTGCTTACACAAACTGTCGCTATGAAAGTGCGACTTGATTACGCAGTCACTGTGTTGCATTGTGACTGAAACCATTGATTTTCTAATTTAAAAAGGAATTTTTGAGTTATCTGCTTTTCTTGTTGAATTCGAAGATAAGGTGTCAAAACCACAGCGATTACTGGCATTGGAGGAAGCACTGAAGGCTACCCCAGCATGTTGGTGGGCGACCCATAAGAAGCCGATCATTGGATGGTCGCAGTGTCAGAGACTGATGATAGTTCACTTTGGAGATGCGGAAGTGTACCATGCTGGGAGGTATGAAGGATGGAACAGTCCTAGTGATCATCTGATTGAGTGTCATACATTGTGGGCATCGCGGCCAAAGGATGAGTGGGTCCATGCCTTTGTCCACGCATTGGATGAAATGTCATGATCTTGGTATGTATCAGCTCATTTGCATAGAGATATCACCACTTGGGAGGAGTTGACAGTTTGCTTTAATCACACCTTCAGTTTCGCAGATGCCAATCTAGATGTTCATAATGCGCTGCAGCTTTTCCACGTTGTTGTTATGAAGGTAGTGTCAGTCGCATATCCAGTGGATCTGCATGCGCATTGTCACATGCAATCGATGATGGAATGTTATAATGTGTCAGGCAAGCCAGATGATGATGATCTTCGGAATATCAATATTCCAAAAACGGAAGGAAGTTGGGATGTCGTAGCACCGGATGTACCAACTAGCCCCATGAATCAGCCATTAAAGATAAGAAAGGTCAACACTGGGACAAAATATAACCCAAAGTTTGTAGGTGTCAGAGACTACTAGGATGAAGAAATCATGGCAAAGAATAGAGACTTATTGTATGAATTCCAAGATATGTTTCCTACAAATTTTTTTGAGATGAAGGGGATACTGGGAGATTTAGGAGAGATGAAGATCTCGTTGAAACCCGATGTGAAACCAATAAGGCAATGACTGTATCGTCTAAATCCGTGATACAAGGAGAGGGTAAAAGATTAGCTTGATTGGATGTTGGATGCTATAATAATTGAGCCAGTTGAAGAATAGGAATGGATCAGTCCGATGCAAGTCCAAGACGAAAAGATGAGTGAGGTTCGGATCTGCGTAGACTTGAGAAAATTGAATGATGCATGTATGCATGATTTATTTTCGACATCATTCACTGATGAAGTTCTGGAAGGAGTAGGTGGTTGGGAGATGTATTCATTCACATATGGATTTTCTGGCTATCACCAAATAAGGATCGCAAAAGAGGATCGACACAAAAAAAACATTTGTTACTTAATGGGGTTTTTTTCAGTACACTGTGATGCCTTTTCGATTGAAGAATGTGCCTGTGATATTTTCCTGGGTTGTTGTCACTGCATTCAAAGATTTCATTCGGAATTTTTTGCAAGTTTATATGGATGACTAGACAGTTTATGGTTTGATCAGGGATCATCTATCAAACCTGCTACTGATGCTGGAAAGATGTAGACAACATCAGATCGTACTGAACTCAAAGAAGTGTATTTTCTGTGCACCTTTCAGGATGATATTGAGTCACATCATTTGCAAGAAAGGATTGTTGGTTGACCCTGTGAATATTGCATTGATCTTGATCTTACCGCCTCCTACAAATGTAAAGATGCTTAGAGCGACATTGGGGCACACAAGGTATTATCGAAAGTTCATATGTGGGTATGCTGTGATCACAGCACCGATGGAAAAGTTTTTGAAGAAAGATGCAACATTTGTATGGATTCAAGAGTGTCAAGGAATTTTTAACACACTGAAAGCCAAGATGGCTTCTGCACTGATACTAATTTTTTCAGATTGGGACAAGGAGTTCCATGTTCATGTGGATGCATCATATGTTTCCCTGGGAGTGGTGCTTACACAACCAGGAGAAGGAGATCTAGATCAACTGATTGCTTTCGCTAGTCAAAAGTTGTCATCTACAAAGAGAGAAGGTATGGCAATGGTATATGTGTTACAAAAATTTCGGCATTACCTATTTGGCGGTCATTTCAAGATGTTTACAGACCATTCTGCTTTGAATTACCTAGTCAATAATCCTGTGTTGGGGGGGAGATATGCCGCTGGCTACTTCTCTTTCACGAGTTTTCTTTTGAGATAATTGTAAAGCAGGGTCGCTTGAATGTGGGCCCTGATCATTTATCCCAAATTGAGACAGCAGAAGAGCCAACAAATATTAAAGATGGATTTCCAGATGCACAGTTGTTTACAATCAACATGGCTGATGATTACTATGATAAAATTATTCATTTTTTTATGACAGGAACTGCACCGGAGGACCTTAATACAAGTCAGAAGAAGTAGTTGGTGGTGAAGGCCTCAGATTTCCAGTTGATCGTTGGACAGCTATATAAACTAGGACCAGATGATATTTTGCGGCGATGTCTTCTACCGCATGAACAAGGGCAGATATTAATAGAGGCCCATGTGGGAATTGCTAGTGGACATTGTGGAGGACAAGCTATTACGAGAAAGGTGCTTTGCGTAGGGATTTGGTGGCCCACTCTGCATAATGATGCGACAGACTATGCAAGGAGTTGTGATGTCTGTCAATGAACTGGAAAGCCATCAAGGAGGGATGAGATGCTGCTAGTACCTCAGGTGACATTGCATCCATTTGATAAATGGGTCGTGGACTTCATGGGACCAATCAACCCACCTAGAAAGTGAACTGGTGCATGGTATATCATTACAGCAACAAACTACTTAACAAGATGGGTGGAGGCTACATCAGTTGTAGATTGCACTGCTGCGATAGCAGCGAGGTTCTTGTTTGACAACATTGTGACATGGTTTGGATGTCTAAGGATATTGAAAAGCGACCAAGGGAGTCACTTCATCAATCGCACTGTAAGTGTGCTGACAGAGGAACTACAAATACAACATAAGAAGAGTACCCATATCATCCACAGGAAAATGAAACGGTGGAGGCATTCAATAAATATTGGAGCATGTGCTTACAAAGGTATGTAATGCAAACCATGATGAATGGGACCTAAAGATTCCAGAGGTCTTGTGGGCATATCCCACCACTTGTAAGAGATTGATGGGGCAGAAACCATTCAAGTTGGTGTATGAACAAGAGGCAGTTATGCCTATGGAGTATATTGTTTTGAGTCTGTGCATTGCAGTAGCAACAGGCATGGATGATGAAGCAGCACTGGAAGAATGATTGGACCAATTAGTTCAACTTAAGGAAGATCGCTTTGTCATGGGTTTTCATCAGCACATCAAGAAGGATCGATAGAAGGATTGGCATGATCGCCACATAAAGAATAAACAGTTTCAGCAAGGAGATTTGGTGTTTTTATATGACAGCAAGTTCATGAAGTATCGAGCTAAGTTATAGATGCACTAGTTAGGTCCATATCATGTTAATTCCATTACTTCAGGAGGTGTAGTTCAACTGCAATAGTTAGATGGAGTGATGTTTCCAAAGCTAGTGAATGGTAGTAGGCTGAAGACCTATAGGATGGGCCCAGAACCGCGCGGTGCTTGAGGCACAGCGCAATGGAAAAAAAGACTAAGAGTAGGTAGGATGATGGATGGAAGCATGGTGCACCAAGAGGAGGTGGATGCATAATAGTAGGATTCAGTAGCACAGTTAGGAGGTTATGTTGTGACAACCACAGGGCTATGCACAGAGTCAAATCAATAATAAGTGTAGACAGTTAAAAGCAGTTAGCCGATGGTGCTTGTTGAAGCGACGTGCATTTATGGTCGATCCGACCATTGGATTGACATAATCATCGCTGGATTCGGGTAATTAATGACGGATTTGGTCATGATTATTGGCATGATTCAGTCATGATGGTTGATGGATCAACTTAATGCTATACGAAGGAGCTCGACATGGGTTGAAAACACCATTGTGCAGAGTTGAGTTGAGTTGCACAGTTGTAGAGTTTGAGCTAAGTTGCAAAGTCACAGAGTGAATTGCCGAGTGAATTGCTTGAGTTTCCAAGTCTAGAAAGGATTCATGACTGTTAAGTTTTGCGGGGAATTGGTGCAGCATGCATAGTGACCCAATTAAATTCAATGTTTCGAGTGAATGGGATTCACCAATTAGACCAGTAACCATCGTGGAATAGATCGCCACTATGCAGATAGTGTCATCGTCGGTGCCGAAGAAGAAGCAAAAGGGTCAGAATCCTAAATCTTTGGTGACACAGAAGAGGCATACCAGAACATCTACAAGGGCAGCGGAGGGAAATGAGTAGGAAGGGCCATCGAGCTCAGGAGTTGTGGAGTTAGTGGCTCGAGTAGGGTTGTCTGTTAAGGACATCCCTGGGTATGTACCACCTATTCGTCCTCGTACGAAGGCCAGGAAACCCACTAAAAATCAAAAGTACCAGAAAAGGATGTCGGCGATACCACAAGGGATGGTATGCACTTCTGACATCGTGCCTGCGCTGATGAAGATGAAATATGAAGACCATGACTTGCTCGCACAGGAGGATGTTGTGAATGAACCATATATGCCAATGGGAGCACTATGAGGCGGCCCAATAAAGCACATTCCGCACAACTAGGTGCATGGGATGGATAGAGCTAGCTTGTTAGGTTTGATTAACATGCCACACTTTGGGCAGTCGAACGAAGTCAATGCGTGTGTGAAGAAACTTTTTGCATGGTTTCATGGAGGATTTTTATGGTTGGATAAGCTAGTCGAAGTCACGAAGGGGTTGATTTCAGAAATAATGAGGCTGCCCAAGGATGGACCAGACCCCTCACAGTATTTTTCATGGAAAGGACAATGATAAGAAACTGGTGGTGACATTGAAGAAGCGTTATGCTTTAGAGTGTGAGGGAAGGGAATATCGCATTGATAGTATCAATGACTTTGTAGTACACATCAGTGCAAGGATTTTGGCTAGTAAAGTGGTCAGGAAGAACTGCCCTGTCTAATGTAATTTGGGGGTGGTTGCATGTGCTGAGCTGTGTGTGCAAGGTGTACAAACGAATTGATCACTCTTTCTCATGAACTAGTTGGCGGAGGATGCAATGGCAGTATAGACGGGTGAAAGACCATTCACATACAGTTGGCTACTAATCCTGATTGCGTTAGTGGCTTGGATGGAGCCAGATGACTACCAAGGCATGGATGTAAAAGCAATAGAAGTATGTAAGGGCAGCCGGTGTCAGAATCTATGGTGGGTGAAAGAACCTAAAAGGTTGACGGATTGTGCGATCCAATTTTGGATCTATTGGGAAGCGCTGCAGACGGAAGCAGTAAAAGTTCCAAGAATATCTATGAAGCCATGGAAAAATATCAAAGGATTGTGCGGTTCGCAATCAGACCACATGTTATTCACATTCAAGCACGACGTGACCCAGATAAGCAATGCTTGTCGACGCTGTATAAATTGTTTGATGCATAGTTGGAGGCGATGGTTAATGATTGGCCTGCAAAATGGCGAGAACCAGTTAGTGTGGATGAAGTATCGATGGGACCCCTGGTGGATGCACCTGCTTATCACGTGTGTAAGCATGACTAGCAGAGTCAACATGAGTCCAATGAAGAATCGTCGACAGAGACACCCACTAACCTGGAAGCAGAGCGCATGTTCAATGAATTAAGAACAAAGTGGTGCATGGAGCAGGGTGTGAGTAGTAGCACCACGACAATAATGGAGGCACAATTGAATCGACTTATCAAGGCAGTCAAAGATGCAACAAATGTGGCAGAAAAGGAAATGACAAAATATTGGCAGGTGGGATTCATAGAGATAGGAACAAAACTAGATTCATTATATGATGATGTCTTGAAGAGAGCACCAGAAAGAGAGACTGTGCAGGAGTTCACGTTAATTAGCACTGATCCGCAGGTTAGGAATGTTCAAATTCCCTTGACTACGATTGGCGTCGGAAGAGAGGACTTGAATACCTCACTACAGTAGTTGCAAGATATATCATTGGATATCAACGTGTTTTAAATGAATATGTTGGTACATATGCAATGAGTTGCCAACTAGGAATTGGCAAACAAGCAGAAAGAAGCTAGTGATCGGTACTTTCGGTCGTAGGAGAAGGAGGAGAAAGCGTAGAAAGAGGTCGAGGAACTACAGTAAGTAAAGGAGAAATTTATGGAAGAGAAAGCATGGGAAATCGAAGCACTGAAGAAGGTGCAAGAGGAGCTGAAGGTGAAGAGCGCTGCGGAAATCAAAGAGCTAAAGAAGGAGCAAGATCGCCTTGTTTTTTAGAAAGCACATATTTTTTATAGCAGAGTCAAGTTGGAGGCAACAGTTGCAGATTCCTGTCAGTATGTATGGAGAGCACCGCAGAGTTGGATGCCATGGAAAGAGCACAACAACTCGGGGTTGTTATTTAGAAATTTGTAGAGTGAGAATAGTGTTTTGAGGCCTTGGTGCACCCGGCCACACCACAAGAGAAAATGGCATTGCGGAAGAGCGAAATTGAAGATCTAGAAACACAGCTCGATGAGATGGAGCAGGAGGCCAAGAAAGTGACGGATGCGACCATGCAGTTCTGGGGAAGCATAGTACAAGATGAACAGCTAGCTCAACAGACCACATAGTTGCAGGAAGCAGAAGGGAAGTTGGTGACCTTGAAGACATCGCTGAGAACGATGCCACTTATGGTTCAGGTCACACGATCTGCAAAGCTGAAGGGGTTAGAGCAGCGCATTGGGAAGGCCTAGGAGCATCAACGAAAGTGAACTGAACAATTAGATGAGTTTCAAGATATCGGTGTGTAGATTTTTGGTAAGGCACTTACTGCATTACAGGTAGCACAAGAAGGAAAAAAGGAGATCACTAAAAAAATGGTTGAGCATCTAGTCACACATGATCTGATGGCAAGCCAGGAGATAACGGACATAGTGTTGCAGCTGCAACTTTTCTTCCCCTAATTTCTTAAATTTTGGGGCCCCTCCTTATCACTTAGAGTTGTTGTTTTCGTGTGGTCCATGAAGGTCTGGTCTAGCCATAGCTTTGGTCGTTTCTAATGATTGATTCGCAGCCTATCTCTCCAGAGCATGTTTGTTTTAAGATTTTATTGTAGATCGTCGAGTTGAATGTGGTTTTGATAGCCAGAGTTTAGTCAGATCAGACCGTTGTCTCTGAGATATTTTAGCCTGGCTACTGCTATGTTGATCTCTCCAACACTGAGTTTTTCTGTGATCGGGCGTAATTTTTATGTTAGATCGGAAGCTGTGAAGTTTCAGCCCCTCCGTCGTTGCTGCTCTGAAATTGTTTATCTGTCCAATGTTGAAGCCGTCTGATTTTCGATTTACTTTTCCTGCCTCTTTGTCGCGTGCCTGAAACCTCTACCTTTCCGCCGTTGCGGCGGGAAAAGTGTTTCCACCCCCGAAACGAAAAGCCGTCCAACTTCCGACTTAAAGCCCCTCTTGCCTGCGTTTTTCTTGTTCACAACTTATGCCTCGCCCGGCATTGCGGCTGGAAAAACCTAGTGGCCTCCGATTTGATTTCTTTCCGATTGCTGACTTTAAGTTTTCCCGCCAGTGAGTTTACTGTTGACCATCGTAGGCTAGGTTTGTCAAACCCGTAGGAGGTGTGCCTTGCCTTTTCCTTGTGGAATAGTCATTTTCTTATTGTTAATATTTGTTATTTTGAATGATGCTTGTCGATTGTTGGCAGGCGGTTTTGAAGAAAGCGGTCAATCTACCGGGGTGCAGAGAAAGACGGACCCGTTCAGTGGAAGTGTGACTGAAACCAGGGAAGTGGAGGACGAAATCCGAAGCCGTAAAGGCACAAACCCAAAACTGATCAGTTACCAAGGGGCTCATGATGACATACAGACAAGATATAGGAATGTGAAGCGTTTGAGAAACTGGAAAACCATGCGTCTGGGGGAAAATGAAACGCTTTGTAATTGTAGTTTAAATATTGGAAAGTGGAACTGAACCAGGGCTTTTTCCCCTGGAAAAGACTAGAAAACCATTTCCTTGTAAGAGGAACTATTTCATTTTACAATGAGGAACTACAACTTTTGCCTGTTGGAGAAAGCGAAATGTGGAATGTATCAATGCGACTAAATGAATAATGTTGAAGAGGAACTATTTCATTTTCAGCTGTGTTTCATTCGATGTGAGAGTGTTTGAGTTCCTGAACCTATGTTCTTGTTGAATGTTCTTCAGTATATTTGATGATGTTTTCCACTGTGAGTAATAAATACCATTCATAAAACAATTAGCTATCTAGTTGTTTAAATATCTGTAATTGTTCATGTGTCTTGAACGAAGTAACATCTGTAATTCTTCATTATGCACATACAAAATGTATTACTCACCAATAACTTCTAATTCTGGTCCCTAGGGATAGTTTAGATAAGTAGTTTATTTTCTTGTCGTATGTGATTTGAATGTTTGTGAGCCTTAAGACGAGAGGTAAGAACCTGCGCATCACATTGTGACTGCTCCCTGCATTTTATCACCCTGCATTGTTAGTTAGGCACCTGCATTTCATAACTTAAGTCAAAATGCAAAAAACTCGGTGGACCGGGCCGCAACCGGTAAATCCTTTGTTTGTTACTTGACCTACGGTAGCCGGACCGCAAGCCGGACGGATTCCCTATACCAAATGGTCAACGGGCTAGTTGGGAAAGTTGATTGGGGAGAATCCCTTACTGTTGTCGCCTGCGATTTTCCAGGCCACAACAGTTTTGGCGCTAGAAGGAGGGCCGCCAGTGCATGGCTGTCCGAAGAAACCCGTTTTCCCGAGAATTTTTCACAGGTGACAGTTCCGAAAGAAGTGGGTTCCATAATCCAACCCCGGAAGAAAACAGAGAACATCTATACGCTGTTGGTAACAAAGTAGTTAACGACCTAAGAAGGAACACCCGGGCATATGTAAAGAATCTTGGAGGGTTGCCAATTATCCCTGACTTACCTAGAAGAGAATACAAGAAGAAAGACCGTCCTATAGCAGAAGATTCAGTGTTGGTTGGAGACTGGGAAGAACTTGTAGAGACTGCTCTGTAGGAGGTTGAATTACCTTTGAACCAAGAAGGCCCAGATACCCCTTACAGTTCTCCTGCTCAAACTCCTGTTGGTTCACCCCCTCACTCTCCACCCCGACTCATGGCTGGCGTAAATGCAAACCAACCCACCAAATCCACCACCTGCATGGAGAGCCAGATCACCTCTAAATCCAACACCTCCATTACATGACTTACCCCAATTCTTCGAAAAATTGCTGCCTAAATTTGAACCCAATGAGAAGATTCTAGTGGATGATCATTTGCAGAGTTTCTACTTGGAAATAGAGGGTTTAAGGGCTGGGGATCATGAAGATGTAGTATGTCGACTTTTCCCGCATACACTTAAAGGAGCTGCAGCTTCATGGTATTTTGGGTTTCCTGCTAACTCGATTCCAGACTGGAATACCTTTGAGAGGATTTTTAGAAGTAAGTATGTGACCCAAAAGACTCATGCTGCCCTTATGAAAGGACTATGTGCATTGAAGAAAGAAAAAAAGGAAAAAGTGCACAGTTTCACACAAAGGTTTGCACCATATCTTAAGAACTTCTTTGAAACAGATAAGCCTTCAGATAAAGTATTGATTGAGTACTATACTTCAGCTTTGGGTCCCGATTTGGCCATGTTTGCGAAAGGTAGGGCCAAGCCTACTCTGACAGAGACCTATGAAGAGGCAGAAGTGGTGGAAGCAGAAAGAGAAAGTATTGAAGATTTTCCAGAACAATCAGGAGAGAAAGGTGCGGGGAGAAAAGCCTTATTGTTCGCTAAGCCTAAGGAAGAAAAGTCGCCAGATCTGGAAAATATGGCCAAGATGATGCAGAATCTTTCTAACAAGATCATAGATATGGAAAAAGAAAAGGAGGCACAAAGGTTTTATAAGCCATATTATAAGAAAAGAGAGGATAAGGAGCATTCTAATCCTCCTCCTCACAATGCTGCATCCATGAATCTAACAGAGGTCGGCATGGATAATTTCTGCACTTTCCACCAACAGCCACACTCTGAAAAGAATTTTCCACAATGGATAAACTCTATGACGCTAGTGATGAATCAACTGCTGGATTCTAGGTTAATAGAAGAGGGAGATGAAGAAAGAATAGAAAAATCTGCCTCTACATCTAATGAAGATCAGGAAAAGGAGACCTTGGCATTATGGAATTCGGTTTCATTATTTGATGCTGAAGAAGGAAACACTCAGAGATACCATGGTGTTATGGAGACCAACGTGGCCACAAGAAGCCAAGGAACGGTTAAGGACGACGGTCTTATTCTTCCAAAGATCAGAAGGTTGCAGAGAAATGTTAGGAATAAGTTTCAAAATAAAGCTTTGGCTGATAAGATTCCAGAATTCATGATTACCAGCCAAAGTCCTAGACAGGATGATACAACAGCCAAGCCAAGTGAAGGAAATGCTGACAAACCACATCCAATTGGACAGCCGATGAATTATGACATTGTGGAGGATTTGAAAAAGGTAAAAGCAAATGTCCCACTATTCGAAATGTGCAAAGTGCCGCATCAAAAAGAGAGATTGTTAAAAGCACTTGAAGCGTCAGATGACAAGCTTCCCACTGACAATCAACCTCAGGACGAAGAAGAAATTGGAGAAACCAGCATTGGAGGTGAGTCTAAAGCTAAGCATTTACCTTTCCTCCTAACGTTTGAAATTTTTAATCATAACGTGCACAATTGTCTGGTAGATTTAGGGGCGTCCATTAATGTCATGCCCATATCAGTATGTAAGAAGATAAATGGGCAACCAAATCCAACCACGTGAAGGGTGGTTCAGTTTGATAGGACAAACGTTAAAGTAATTGGTGAGATGAAAGACGTCCTAATCCGTCTGGCATCCAATGACAAAGTATGCCAAGTTATTAACATCATAGTAGCTGATATACCAGACGCTTACGGTTTGGTCCTGAGTAGGGAGTGGTCAGCCAAATTAAATGGATATTTCACTTCAGATTGGTCGCACCTGTGGTTACCGTACAAGGGGAGTCCAAACCAGATCAAGATTCTAAGAGAACCCCACATGAAGTACAATGTTGCCCAGCTGAATGAGAATAATATACCTATGGATTCTGTATTGGGAAATTATTTTCTTGAGTTGGAACTAGGGAATTATCAAGTAGAAGAAACCAGCAACTCATCTGATACCCAGCCTGATCTCCTTCGATTCTCGCAGGCTGGCGAGATTGATTGTAAAATAGTAGACTTAACAGTAGGAGTAGATTCATTTTCAGTAGGCAATGATTTTTGGACTTTATTTTTTGATGGCTCTAAGACATTGGAAGGATCAGGGGGTGGCTGTGTCCTAATTGACCCACAAAAGAATAAACATTTCCTTTCATGTAGATTAGAGTTTGAATGTACTAATAATACAGCTGAGTATGAAGCACTAGTGCAGGGACTCAAGAAAGCAATTGACTTTAAGGTAAGTAATTTAAAAGTTTTGGGGGATTCTAAAATTATTGTGAAACAAATCTGGAATCAAATCCACTGTATTTCTCCTCACCTAAAAGCTTACCAGAATGAGGTATGGGACCTTCTTAAATGTTTTAATGCATTCAACATTATTTCAATCCCAAGGATTAAAAATGTAGTAGCTGACTTATTGGCTACTTCGGCCGCTAGGCTTGTACCCTCAAATAATCGATGTACTGTTGAATCGATTTTTAGGCCTTCAGTACCTGATATGATTACCAACCTGCGTGTGTTCGATGATGACCAGCAAATTATAGAATGTTTAACAAATGACGAGGTATTCAAAGGAGCGATTATTGATGATGAAGAACACCAGGCCGAGATGAAATTTGATAATTTCATCCCTAAAGGGGTCCAAACGTTAGAAAAGATGTTTGACTTGAATGAAAAGTTTAGGAGACCCGCCAACGTGAAGACTCACAGCTCAACTCTACAGTTCGAGCTGATAAATTTGGGGACTGAAACGGCACCTAAGTTCGTGAATCTCGGCAAATGTTGTTTGTCGACAGAAAGAGACAAGTTCATCAGCCTATTTAAACAATACAAAGATGTCTTTGCCTGGACGTGCCAAGAGTTAAAGACGTATGATACCAGCATCATCAAACACGTTGTCCCCGTCAAGGAAGGAATCAAGCCATATCAGCAGCCCTTGAGGAAAATGCATCCAAAACTGGAACCACTGATTCAAAGTGAGGTAAAGAAATTGTTGGATGCCAGAATCATTTTTAAAGTCAGACACTCTGAGTGGGTATCAAATCTGGTACCGGTCAGAAAGAAGTCAGGAGAAATCAGACTGTGCGTGGATTTCAGGAACTTAAACCGCGCATCGGATAAAGATAACTATCCTATTCCACCCATGGAGCAGCTGCTACAAATGGTTTCAGGTTCTGAACTGTTTTCATTATTAGACGGGTTCTCTGGCTACAATCAAGTGTTGGTAGCTGAAGAAGACAGATTAAAAACAACATTTAGGACAAAGTGGGGAACTTTTGCCTATAGAAGGATGCCCTTTGGACTGATTAATGCGGGAGTGACATTTCAGAGAGCTATGGACATAGATTTCCGTGGACTAATTGGACGGAGTGCTGTGGTGTACCTTGATGATGTTACAATATTCTCGAAGAAAAGAGGAGAGCATGCTTTTCACCTAAAGCAAATTTTTGAACGCTGTCGGAAATATGGCATCTCCCTCAATCCCAAGAAGTGCGTGTTCCCCGTCACTGAGGGCAAGTTACTGGGGCACATAGTTTCAAAGAAGGGTATATCTATAGACCCAGAAATAATTAAGGGCATTGAACAAATTCCCATGCCCCATAATAAAAAAGGAATGCAATCGTTTATGGGAACCATAAATTTTGTACGAAGGTTTGTGCCTGATTTCGCTCAGACTGTCAAACCACTCCAGCAGATGGTCAAACAAAATGCACAATTTAAGTGGACTGATATTGAGAAGGACGCTTTCAACAAGATTAAAACTGCTGTTGCACACGCTCCCTCCTTGAAAATCCCCGACTTTGATAAAGACTTTATTATGTATACATTTGCATCTGATGATTCGCTGGCAGCTGTACTCACGCAAAAAGAAGATGGGGGGGATGAATTCCCAATCGCCTTTATGATTACTGGTC
This sequence comes from Pseudotsuga menziesii, assembly GCA_001517045.1. Classification (NCBI taxonomy): domain Eukaryota; kingdom Viridiplantae; phylum Streptophyta; class Pinopsida; order Pinales; family Pinaceae; genus Pseudotsuga; species Pseudotsuga menziesii. Next base: position 255,947 of record LPNX010334047.1, on the reverse strand, counting down.
TGCAGGGGGCTGAGTTAAATTACCCAGCTATTGATAAGCAAGCTTATGCAGTGTATAAGGCAGTGAAGCAATTCAGGCCTTATATATTAAAGAATCAAACCAAGGTAATAGTCCCCTACCCAGCTGTAAGATCCCTTCTCATACAGAAAGAGTTAGGAGAGAGGAGGGGAAACTGGGTAATATCCCTTCAAGAGTATGAACTTGAATTCAAGCCAGCCTCTATAGTCAAAGTCCAAGGGTTACGCAAATTGATGTCCTTTGTTTACAGCTCCCGAATCTTGGTATAAAGACCTTGTACATTACTTACAGTCAGGGCTGCTGCCAGAACATTGGAATTCCAAGCAAAGAAGAGCGTTACATCTTAAATCAGCCTCCTATCAACTTGTTGAAGGAATAATATTCAGGAAAAACTATGATGGAGTCCTTTTGAGATGCTTAGAGAAAGAAGATTCCAAGAAAGTAATGTCTAAATTGCATGATGGTCCGGCTAGGGGACATTATTCAGGGGACACTACAGCTTACAAGGTCCTCAGAGCTGGTTATTACTGGCCTACACTCTTCAAGGATGCACACGCACACATCTGAAAGTGTGATATTTTCCAAAGATGTGGTGGAAGACAGCCTAAATCAGCAGCACCCCTAAAGCCTGTGATGATCACGAAACCATTTGAGCAATGGGGTCTGGACATTATCGGAGAAATAAAGCCAAACTCGTCCCTGCAGCACAAGTAAATTCTTACTGCGACTGATTATTTCACTTGCTGGGTCAAAGCTATCCCACTGTGCAAGATAAATGAAGACGAAGTCATCAGCTTCCTACAAGATCATATCATGACCAGGTTTGGAGTTCCAGTTTCGTTAGTCTTTGATAATGCTAAATACTTTTCATCGATCAAATTGACTGCATTTGCTCATGATAAAGGAATAAAATTGCATTATTCTACTAACTATTATCCACAAGGAAATGGCCTGGCCGAATCCTCTAATAAAAACCTGATTAGAATTCTGAAGAAGACTGTAATAGAAAACCAGAGGAGTTGGCACTCAGCCTTACCCAACGCCCTGTGGGCTGACAGAGTCACCCCCAAGTCTGCTATAGGAGTGTCACCCTATACCCTTATCTACGGTAAAGAAGCCATCCTCCCTCCCAATATCATGCTACCATCTTCCATACTAGCTCAAGAGTTTAGGGGATCGGATGATGAAGTTTTACAAATAAGAATATATAATCTCCTAAAAGCGGAGGAGGCTAGATCTAAATCCAAAGAACGCTTTAGGCTACAACAAGAGTCAATTAAGAAATGGTTTGACAAGCATAAAGATGGGACAAAAGACTTTGGAGTAGGAGACTTAGTCCTCAAATGGGATCATGCCCATGATGAGAAAGGGAAACATACTAAGTTCCAGCAGTTGTGGATAAGCCCTTTTCAGATTTCAGCAAAGCTTGGTCCTTCTACTTATAAACTGCAAGATCTGCAGGGGTGGGAAGAGAATTTACCAGTGAATGGTTTGGTCCTCAAGCCTTATTTTTCTTGATTTTCGGTGAGTTTTCTGCCTTGTATATAGATAAGCCATTTAGCTGTCTTTGAGTCATGTTTTTCAGTTTGCTTTATTTTGTGTTTCTTGTTTTCAATAAAAGGGACGAACATGTGGTTGCATGGGGAACATCCGAAATTTTTGGGTTTGATAAACGTTTGGTGTCAGACTATGTGTTGCTAATTTATATGAAAGAATTTCTTCCAGTATAGCAGTTTTCTCGAAGAACTTTGTGTGCATTGAAGTCCTGCTTAATCCCGGTGAAATAAACCAGATTCGAGGAGTCTGGGGTACTATGTCGAGGCTCCATCCACGTCACATTTAAAATGTCCTAAGGAGAGACAGCAAAGGACCCATGGAAAGGAGCAAGGCGAACAGTGTATTAAATATAAAATGATCCCATGCCAAGAAACGAATGCCAAAGGGCAAATAAAGAGTCAAAAAACTCCTATGAAAGCATCATAAATCAAAGCAGGAGCTGAATTACAAATACTTAATTGCCGAAAGATCCTCTCCGTCCGTGGGTTTGAACTTGAAGTACACCACCCACACAAAAGGACACTATGGGATAGAGGATCCTGAATCAAAGTTCAGTAAGAAAGGCATGTAAGCAAACTCATATGAAATAGGACAAAAGTCCGAAAGCACAAGAAAAGTGTGAAAATGGCATGGGAATGAGGAACAAACGAATATTTTGTTTACCATATGCTCCAATCCTATGGTGTCCAAAGCTTTTAGCCACCTGAAGACAACGGTAATAATGAAATTCATCCTCCGGCCTCAGCATAGTTATCTGGACTTGACGGTTTTGGTTTCCACTCTCCCTAATTGGACTGTCATCAATGATTAAGGGTACATACTGCTGTCATTTAAGAAATCCATATTGCTGGAAGAATTCAATATGATGCTTTGTGTTGTTGAACAGTCTGTCACTCAAAGGTTGATCGCCCAAAGATCTAGGTTCACCAGGAAATCGCCAGTTGTTGCAGCTGCAACTTTTCTTCCCCTAATTTCTTAAATTTTGGGGCCCCTCCTTATCACTTAGAGTTGTTGTTTTCATGTGGTCCATGAAGTTCTGGTCTAGCCATAGCTTTGGTCGTTTCTAATGATTGATTTGCAGCCTGTCTCTCCAGAGCACGTTTGTGTTAAGATTTTATTGTAGATCACCGAGTTGAATGTGGTTTTGATAGCCAGAGTTTAGTCAGATCAGACTGTTGTCTCTAAGATATTTTAGCCTGGATGCTGCTATGTTGAGCTCTCCAACACTGAGTTTTTCTGTGATCAGGCGTAATTTTTATGTTAGATCGGAAGCTGTGAAGTTTCAGCCCCTCCGCTGTTGCAGCTCCGAAATCGTTTATCCGTTCGATTTCGAAGCCGTCCAATTTTCGATTTACTTTTCCCACCTCTTCGTCATGTACCTGAAACCTCTACCTTTCCGCCGTTGCAGCGGGAAAATTGTTTCAACCCCCAAAACGAAAAACCGTCCGACTTCCGACTTAAAGCCCCTCTTGCCCGCATTTTGCTTGTTCACAACTTATGCCTCGCCCGGCGTTGCGGCTGGAAAAACCTAGTGGCCTCCAATTTGATTTCTTTCCGATTGCCGACTTTAAGTTTTCCTGCCAGTGAGTTTACTGTTGACCATCGTAGGCTAGGTTTGTCAAACCCGCAGGAGGTGTGCCTTGCCTTTTCCTTGTGGAATAGTCATTTTCTTATTGTTAATATTTCCTATTTTGAATGATGCTTGTCGATTGTTGGCAGGCGGTTTTGAAGAAAGCGGTCAATCTACCGGGATGCAGAGAAAGACGGACCCGTTCAGCGGAAGTGTGACTGAAACCAGGGAAGTGGAGGATGAAATCTGGAGCCGTAAAGGCGCGAACCCAAAACCGATCAGTTACCAAGGGGCTCATGATGACATACAGACAAGATATAGGAATGTGAAGCGTTTGAGAAACAAGACCATGCGTCTGGGGGAAAATGAAACGCTCTGTAATTGTAGTTTAAATATTGGAAAGTGGAACTGAACCGGGGCTTTTTCCCCTGGAAAAGACTAGAAAACCATTTCCTTGTAAGAGGAACTATTTCGTCTTACAATGAGGAACTGCAACTTTTGCCCGTTGGAGAAAGCGAAATGTGGAATGTATCAATGCAACTAAATGAATAATGTTGAAGAGGAACTATTTCATTTTCAGCTGTGTCTCATTCGCTGTGACAGTGTTTGACTTCCTGAACCTGTGTTCTTGTTGAATGTTCTTCAGTATATTTGATGATGTTTTCCACTATGAGTAATAAATGTCATTCATAAAACAATTAGCTATCTGGTTGTTTAAATATCTGTAATTGTTCATGTGTCTTGAACGAAGTAACAGCTATCTGTAATTCTTCATTATGCACGTACAAAATGTATTACTCACCAATAAATGCTAATTCTGCTCCCTAGGGATAGTTTAGATAAGTAGTTTATTTTCTTGTCGTATGTGATTTGAATGTTTGTGAGCCTTAAGATGAGAGGTAAGAACCTGCGCATCACATTGTGACTGCTCCCTGCATTTTATCACCCTGCATTGTTAGTTAGGCACCTGCATTTCATAACTTAAGTCAAAATGCAAAAAACTCGGTGGACCGGGCCGCAACCGGTAAATCCTTTGTTTGTTGCTTGACCTACGGTAGCCAGACCGCAAGTCGAACGGATTCCCTATATCAAACAGTCAACAGGCTAGTTGGGAACATTGATTGGGGAGAATCCCTTACTGTTGTCACCTGCGATTTTCCAGGCCACAACACATATTTAAAGCATAGGTGAAGGAGATTACTCAGTAGTATGAATATTTCAAGATCAAGATCACAGATTACACCATGTCGAGCTAGTGTGGCTCGAGGGCAAGCCACAATATTGTGTCGGGGGCATGTTGGCAAGGGGTTTGGATACATTAGTTGCGAAGCATCGTGGATGTTGTGCAAGCTCAAAGACATCGTGCAAGAGAAAACTGGCGCACAAGGCGAAAAATATAATATTTTATATATTTTGTGTCACCTTTTGTATTTTTGGACCATATTTTGGGGATATTGGCCATTATTTTGTAGAATCGATTAAGAATTAATTAGGAAGTTTCCTAAGTGGACATTGAATGTAAAGGCCCAATATTGTCAATCCATGTATGAGCGACCTTAGTGCCTTTTTTAGTACTTTGGAGAGCACTTGTTGAGCTATGAACTGTTTTGAATATGTGATTTGTATGGAAGTAATGTGACAAGGTAGAAGTTGATCTAATGAATTATTGTGTTCTTTTATGTTATACTATTTTACTATATTCTGTGACTCAATTATGAATGCTATGTGAATCTGTGACATGGATCCATGATGTGATGTTTCACCATTTTAAAGGATATTATCATGTTGGATCTATTTGCGCATCAGTATGCTTACTGTAGTTATGATTAAATGACGCGATCTGGTGAAGAATGAGAATGAATGGTTATGTGAATGCATATGTTGAATGATCCATTAATGTCACACTAAGTGGATAAGGTGATGCCACATTGTTCTCCCCTATTCTACGGAAACTTGGTTCCATCATCTCTCCCTCGAACATCTTGAGTGAGACCTCATCGGCTCTGCGGGTCTTGCTGGACAGGGTAAAATCTGTCTGGGCCGATGCTCAGGGAGATCGCGGTGGTTTGGTCATCGACGGAGTGGGAACCCATGTCAACTGGTTTTACTTGTTGGGTTTGCGTCAACAGCTAACTACATGCTTGATTAGCATCTTTATCATACATCATTCCGATAAAGAAAGCATGTATTTTGAATGCATGGCACCATAGTTGAACAAATATTTCAAAGCATAAGTAAAATTCGAAGTAACATTCCTTTGTATAAAGTAAAACTGATTACATCATGAACCAACAAGTGTCTTTAAGTTCAAGACATTTTTTGCAATAACTTTGCACACACCAAAAAGAGTAGTGTAAACACTTTCTCCCTTTTATATTTTTCTTCAAAAGAAAATATCCAAATTGTTTTATAAAATTTGAATATATGGAAAATTCAAAAAACACTTTTGAACTGTTTCGACTTCTTGATCCATCATGAAGGCTCACCTACAACCGACATATTACCAAGTAAAGGGTTCATTGCTTCTTAAATACATCTTCAAAAGAGGTGATTCCTACAAGAATGGTAAAAAATGAGTCATCTACTTATCTTTGTTATTTCAAATATTAAATGCATATGTTGAAGCCTATTGGTTGCCTAAATGGTTAGGTTATGGTTACTTTTACAGGATTTTGGCGGAATTGACATGTTCAAACTATTTGATATAGGATTTGAATGACAGACCATGATCCATGGTGTTGATAATTTTCACAAGAATCAGTATGAAGTAAAACCATCACTCATTTTGTCCTACTTGGCCAAGATCCCATATTGGATAAAAATCATCGTTAATTGGTTATATGTCATTTTTCATCAACACATAGTCCTTCTTCAAGTAGCCTACCTATGGAGGGAACAACCGAAAGAGTGTGCACAACTAGCTCAACCCATGTTTGTAGTACATATCCTTGCCTTGGCCTAACCCGTGCTCTTGAAAAATAGGCGCACGCCCTTGCAACACTCGTTCTCTCTTCTATATTATAGCATTCTTTATTCTTTTTCAAGCTAATACATGAAAAAGCACTAAAAATAAAAAAACACAAAAATCAAAAAGGAAGATCATTGACCTATTCATAATTCATCATGGAAAAAATGGAAACAGTTAGTCCTTGTTGCCCTTGAACATGACACATATCCTTGCTTCAGTTATAAGTACACCATTTACATTTGACCTAGGAAGTTGTACCAGTAATTTGAACGGATATCCACCGATAGGTTATCTTTCCTGTCATCTATGGATCTTTTGTTAATTCATCTAGAATTGGTGAATTTCACAAAGGTTGGTTACTCAAGTCTTATGTTTACAAGTGTCACTATGCGTCATGTTATGTGTTCAAGGGAAGTTAAACCAGTGTCGTACATTCCTCAAATATTCCTAACCAATCCTGTCGGTCTTTCTTGTGTCAGTATACAATGTTGGATCTCGCAACTCTACCAAGATATATCATCCTATTGATCTCAATTTCACGTCAGCTGATGTGGGATGCATTAAGGCTCTCCTTTTGACAAATATGTTCCTATCGACACCAAACCATCATCCAGGTAATGGATCTAGAAACCCTAGTGAGTATCTTGGATATTGCAGCCATAGGTGGTAGGATTCCTCGCAAATGACAGTGGGTATACATCAATGACCCCTGATTGTTTGATTCTACAAGTGTTCAAATTTAGAACACTTGTCCATTTGTACTCAAGTACCTTGGAGTCCATCATCATTATCTATGGGCCTCCTCGCATCTGTTAACGGTATACATCAATGACCAGTAATCAAATGGTGTTTTATTATGCTCAACATTGACTCATTTATTTGCATGATATAAACTCGTACTATCATTGGTTTATTTGAAGACCTTGGGAAAATCAATTGTATCACTCATCGATGCACTGCCCGAGTTACGCAAGATTAGACTGCCATGTCAAAGCACCATAAAGACCTAGATATTTTGCACTCATAAAAAAAGTGCTTGTATACTTTTTTTCTTTTTGACATGGATCCACTATGTATTGTTCATGGCCATGCTTGTTTAATGCTGAGCATGGGTACTCCCACCTGTTGTTGTTGCAACCACCTCCCCAAAAAAATTTATGTTTAGGGCCCCCCTTTTATTTTTAGTTTCTAAGCCTTCATAGACTACCTTTTCTCTCTAAAGACCTTTTTCCATAACTTATTTTTTTTTGTCTTCAAATCGAAAAAGCCTTATGATTAAAATTTGAAACTCGATTTTCCACCCACTACATCAAATGAACTCATCGAGTTGAGCTGACATAGCAAGTAAACTGACATTTCCTTGTCGATTCTTTGTATATCTTTTATCTTTTTCGGAAAACTGACACGAGTTTGCCGATTCGTCGATGAGACTCAGGTTCTGGATCTGATGTTATCAGAGAAAAATTTTGAGTTTCAGTTCGATGTCTTGTTGACATCCTTCTTCAATGCATTAGGTTATCTCATCAAAGCTTTTGGATGGCATCAGAAGGGGTTTCGGTTTCTTATTTTCCAACCCGTGTCAGAAACTTCCCATAAGTTTTCTGATAGTTCTCTTCTAATATTTTGCCGACGGCATCGATAAGGCTCATTTATTAGAATAGATATTGTCAGGTGCACCCATCTATCGCAACTGATGATCTCCCAGAAGGTTAAGTCGATACCATTGTGGGTGAACAAATTTTTCACCGCTGACAGAGTTCCAAATTTTTTGTCGATGCTTAACCGCCGGTAACAAAGTCTGAGGCTATCTGATAAGCATCAGGCCCGCTCCAAGTTTCCACTCGATGCCATCACTCACACTTATGGTTTGTTACTGATTTGATGTCTTGCAATGAAGTTTGTGACTTTGGCGCCAACAATGATTTTGCTTGTGGGTCTATTAATTACCCATATTATGCCTTTATTACGGATCATAACTTTTTTTCTATTTAAGCCACCAAGGGTTTGTGTTACGGCTATTTTCACTCACCAATAGTCGAGTTCACTTTTCCTAGGTAGGATTTGAATCCTTCCCTAATCATTTATTTTACGTTTTAGTGGGAAAATCATGGTTGGTCTTGTGGGATTAGGTTTTTCCATCCTTAGTAGTTATATATCCCAAGACCATAGGAAGTTTTCCTTTTGATTTTAGGTTTTGAATATCTTTGAAAGTGTCTCATTCGCTCCTGCGCATCAAGCCCCTGGTGGCTCCGCTCTCTGCTAGTATGGACATAGGTTTTCCCCTTACTTGACCCATGCCACTCATCCTCTTTGCTCTCTCCATGAGATTTGTTATGTCAGTTTGGTCTAGTAGCAAGGCCGTGGCCAAACAAACGTTTCGCTATCTGCACCAGCCCCTGTTCTCTTCATCAAAACATGAGCAGAGGGGGTATCACTGCTGGCTAGGGTATTTTTGGGAGGTTTCTCTCCTGGAGCTCATCTTAAACTCACTCATTTCTTGAAGTTTTGAGCCATGGAGGGGATCTCGGTTGTTTCCATAGGGTAAAATCCTTGTTATTCGGAGTAAGGAAGTTATCTAGTCACAAGATGGGTAGGGCATATTTGACAGGAGTCGGGAGTATTTTTGTTTAAACCTAGCGCATGAGATGTCCATTGCTCGACCCTTTTCAATAGTAGTCATGTTTTAAATTTGGGGATCTAGGGTAGCCAAAGTTTGTTTCTCTGGTGTCACAAAGATTATGGAGATGTTTCAGAATGAGTTGGTAAAGATTTTGATTTGAAAATGACCTCATGTTGTTTTCTGTTTGTCT